>CP092092.1:26638255-26698255 GCA_029203775.1 Neoneuromus ignobilis | reverse complement strand
TTAAAACAGTGTTTAATGGTATTATTTATTAATTATCAACGATGTATCAATTATGAATATTAATTATTTATTCAAAGCCTTCATAAGATTAACGTCGGTTACTGTGCGAATTTGGTAATATTGATATACTTTATTTGTAAGCGTAACTACAACGGGATATTAATATTTAAATAATCCATTAGAACCTTCAACCGACCTCAATTTATATGTATTTAAATGATTTAAGAATTGTCAAACTTAAGACGAATGTTTCGTTTAATTTAGTCATATTCCATATCTTGTCAAAGATATTAAATAATAATCGCAATATTGAATATATTGAAAAATTAAGATACATATTTAATTTTTATAGAAATTCCTCAGCGTTCGTAGAAATAAGACAGTTTAAAATTATAAAAAGTCAAAACCAGGGTGGTACAATATCACTAAAGCTATTTAAGGCAGCACTAGAATTAATGTTTAAGACACTAAATTGAAAATCTGAAGAAATAATAAGAAATGTCAAGATATTTAATCATCAACGATTTTCTAGCGACAATATTATTTACTCGACAAGTCAAGTTGAATTTAAAAAATAATAGAAGAATTTAACAAAACAAGTCAAAAAATTATTTTGATAAACCACAAGGTAAAATGTATAAGCAATGAATTTGCAAATCAGAAATATAGTACTTATGTAGATAAAGTGAAAAGGAGAATAAAAATCGAATAATGTCAATTTAGAATAAATGCTCATTTATAATAATAAAATATGAATCTTAAATGACAGAATAATTCAGTGACTCCAAACAACATAAAAAAAGCATACAAAGATGTATGTAAGAAATAATACATACAGAAAAGAAGAGAAAAGTGTATTCAACAAACAAAAGTTGTCTTCAACAAATAAAAGTGTATTCAACAAACGAAATAACAAGAGTGAAGATTTTAATCTGGAAATAGACCGATCATATAACAAAAAAAGAAGACTACTACTCATACTAGGAATCCAGAAATATATAAATGTCTAAGGAGACACTCGTGGATAGATGGGATAGAAACAGGGGAAAAAACATCAATGTAAAATAGAAGAAAAAGAAATTGGATCACTGGAAGTCGAAAGTTTTAGGAAAGATCTTGACCCAGTAGTAGATAGAAAATATCTGTTGCTAACTATATATATATATGTATATATATATATATATATATATATATATAGAAATATATATATATATAGGTGTTTTTTAAGCGTGATAAAACTTTAAATTGAATCGTTATCAAATATTCTACTTAACCTCAAAAAAACACCTTTATTTTATATATATATATATATATATATATATATATATATATATATATGGTATAAGTCCACTTTTTAAAAAACTAAGTTAACGGTAATTTTGATGAGCTATAGACATTTCTCTTTATAGTTACAATCACAATTTCAATAGAGTTCTATTTTGATATAAAATCAACAAAAACAGTTTTGCTGTACAATGCTATCGCACAAATATTTCTTTTGAAAGTGGAATATACCATTCCTATGATATTATCATAGCATACAGTGACATGTGTACCGGACAAAATCGCAATATTAAGCTCGCACTCCTGTGGTTAAGGATTGTTCAATCAGACGATAATAACATAAATGTTATTGACCACAAAGTTTTTGGGGGGTCATTCATTTCTTCCAAACGACAGAGAGTTTGCAGTTGTGGAAACAGCATGAAAAAGAAAAAGGATCAATTATACACTGCCCAAGACTATTATGATGCAACGAATAGGCTTGCAAAAAAACAGCTTCATTTTGTATGAAATGAAAGAGAAGACTTTGTCTCAACCAAATCTCTAGAAGAGGCAATATCAAACAAAAAAAAAAACGGACGGAGAAATTGTAAACAAAAAAAATATGTTTGGATGAGGTTGAAAAGGAATGAACCTCACAAAATCAACGTCTGCGATATGCTGCTAGTATGGAATAAACTGCTCCATTTAAAACAATTGACTGGCGACGAAAAATGGAAGACCAAAAATCCTCAGAAAAATTAATATGTTACCGCTTTATAAAAGTGGCAAGGGGCATAACAGGAGGTTTATGTGCGTTTGATAAGTTTATTACCTTATCATCCACCTATTCACCATAAATATTTCAATATGCTAATTGTAAATCTACTGCGAAAACTAAGTTTAAAATATCTTTTTTTTCGACCAGAAAAGATCTTAACGAAGTAATTTCATTTTTATATTTTTAATATAACTGAAATAAACTCTTAATAAACTTAGTTATTCGTGTATTTAAATGTCTTCATTTTAACTATTACTTTTTACATAAAAATCCATTTCAGTAGGTTTTATGTCTATAAAAATATGGACTTAAATTTGCTCTTGTTTTTACTTCTTGTAATATGTTATTTTTGAAAGTGGTATAAGTCCATGTGGAGCTGTAAAAAAATCGTTTATTTTGTAAAATAATGTTAGTAATTATTATTTCATAATAAAATTTAAAAGGTGTATAGTGTAAAACATCACTGAATTTGATTAAAGTTGGCCAATATTTTTAAATTAACTCAAATGCAAACCCTTAAATATCTCAATATATGAAAACTGTAACACTTTTTATACCACATTGAATAAAGAGCAAAAAAGCGGAAGGGAGATATTTTATATATATATAAATTTTATAAGTGAATATATATTTTAGTAACCTATATATATATATATATATATATATATATATATATATATATATATATATATATATATATATATATATATATATATATATATATATATATATATATAAAGAAATTATACACACATTAATAAAACACAAATCTAGGCGTCACATTTGGATGGCTCTATGTAAATGCTTAAATTAATATTATATCCGAAAAATAGCTCAAGTACAAAACCAAATGTCATTGAAAAAGTATTCATCATTAAAATCAATACAATTATGTTTCGTATAATTTTTATTCAAGTAATGTAATTGCAACCGTAAACAAACAAGCAACAGCACGTGAACAATTAGCATTTCGTGTACACCTTTCTATGTTTGTTATTGTTTACTATATATTTTAAATATATTTCATAACATTATTTACTTTTTTTATTTATTTAATTTCATCATTAATGAATTTCGCGAATTTTATCGCAAATAAAACCTTATTAAAACAATCAATAAACCATTTATTTTTACCAACTATTATTAAATGTAAATTTTTTTTAAAATATGCACGACAGTTCGTTAACATCATTTTATATTATCACATTAGTTGCATAGAAATTTATGCAGGTTATTAACTACTCTTGGCATTGACATGTTTGGTGTCGACATCGGCGATTTTACGAAATTACTAAAACACGTTTTACTTTTTCGTATCTATTTGATTATCTTTTCAAATAATTATTACGTTTTTTTCTTAATAACGAAAAATATACGTGAAACAATTTTGTATTTAATACTTCAACCATTTTATTAATTAAACTTTATTATTAGTATTAGTTGGTTATAAATAAATCATTAATAATGCATTCAGATAATCTTCACATATTATTGGAATAAATTTAGCGTCACTAATATTAATAACATAATTAACCTATTACTAATTCAACTTTATGTCATGACTATTTCGTGTTTTGAATTCGATAACGAAATCGAATTCATTTATAACTAGAAATATTGAATTTTAAATCAAATATAAAATCACACTAAATAAGTTAACGCAAACATTTTATTATTATATATATATATATATATATATATATATATATATATATATATATATATATAAATATATATATATATATATATATATATATATATATATATATATATATATATATATATCAATTAATATATTATTTACTATTTCGGTCACTTTCGAAATCAAAATTCAAATATTTTATCCAAATAATTAAAAAACTGTACCTTTAAAAATATAATTCAACGCGTATTAAATTTTTAATTATAAGAAAGACAAACAATAATAACCTTAAAAAAATAATTACATAAAAATGCATAATATTACAAAATTGGCAGAAAATTCACTTTTTAATAACTTGTAATTTTAATTTAGTTTATATTTATTAAGTGATTAAATAAGTATCATTTGAAATACTTTAATACTAATTACATGACCATCGAAATGTGTATTAGAAACAGAATAAACAATATATTTTTATTAAACACTTTTATAATTTTTTTTGTTATTAAGGTTAACGTATGATTTATTTAAAACAAATAATATTTATTTTATTTAAATAAAATATAAAATCTATCAAATTTAAATATATTTCTTATAATTATAAACTCAAACAAATTTCAATATAAATAATCAAAAATATCAATATTACATTTAATGTGAATTTTATTCTTAACAGACAAAACAATGTTAATTTACTATATTTAGAATTGACGATTTGAACTCTGGAAACAATTCATGCGGTAAGCCAGGGCTAAAGGTAACCAATGATAAATCGAGAGCAATTATTGATAAATATCTACAGTAAACCGCATATATATGAACTAGAATTAAATATAAGCTATACAAATATTCTATAAAATTTCATGAACAATGCAGGATGTTTTTTAAAAAATAGATTTGATATTAAATAAATAAAATCAGCATCCGAATATAGATTTAATACTAAATGAATAAAATCGGTATACAAATATATATTGTTTTTGTTTATATCAACGAAAAAATATTAAATTATGTACAAGTGAAAAATAACTCATTTATTGTAATCGATTCTAAATATTTAATAGAAACATTAAATGGAATACCGAAATGTAAATCAAAATAGAATATTGTTCTTAAGACTCTAATTAAAAAAATAATAATCAATAATTGATACAATATATTTGCAGTTCTAAAAAAATTAGTAATTGTTATTAATAAATGCAAAATTATAATAGTTTTATTTTTCAATAAACTTGTTACTCCTCAACATCGTAATACTTCATAGAAAAGTGATTAACAATCACTTATTGTTTACATTTTGTCTAGCGTACATTTCTTTAATCATGTCATCATTTGTAAAATGAAGTATTATAAATTCTAATGGCATGGGAAATAAGTTCACTGCTTTCACCTCAACACCACACGATATTATAAAAATGTGCGCATTTCGATAGCTATATCAATATCGTTAGAGCTCTGTATTATAAAATCTTGAATTACATTTTCTTTATAATACAATATACTGACGAGAACGGCACGGTTATTGAAATATACACCAGCTTATAAACAAATAAAATTAGCAATAAGTAATTATGAAACACTTTTATAATATCTAGATGGGGGGATGATATTTCATTTATGTTAGAGTGAATCTGCCACAGTATCAAAACAAATGGTCACGATTTATGATAGATATTTTACCACACCAGTTTCAATCACATATGTCATCTTGATAACACACGTTGTGGAAATAAATCGTAATAAGATACCAATCATAAAGAGAGACCCTAAGGTCTTAAAAAAGTTATCACAGCAGAAAAAGATCACAAGAATGGATTCAAGAAACATTCACTCTTTTATATTATTAAGAGTACAAGACATACATCATAGTTTATAAAAACAATTTTATAAACGCAATTTTTTCAATAACTTGATAAATAATAACAATATCTTTATACATAGAATATAAATTCAATAGGAAAAAAGTATTACCAGTTGTATATTATCCACTTAAATCTTTTGCTAGAAATAAATTCACGAGGGAAAAATGTCTATCGAATAAAAAAATGAAATATTTCTAGATTTTCCGCTTGTATATAAAAAAAATCGTAAATTTCATATAATTTTAATTTTGTAACTACGACTATCTGTGTGTATGTTCATACCTAGAGGTGGCAATCAAATTTAGTTCAAATTCCACCAAAACCAAATAAAGATTAAAAGACTTTAAGACTAACTTAATAATTTTATTAAATATTTATCTTTGCTAATTTTAGAAAATGTTAAACATCTTGCTAATATCCTGTTCATCAAAATTAAACAATTTCCGAATGATAACATTTTTATGTTTATGCAAGACTCAACATAAAGCAATGAATAAATGCAAATATTACATATTGATAAGATCAAAACAAGTTTGTCAGTTTACTATGTATGGCCTCTATTGAAAATTTCTAAGTTTTGAACACAGATTTTCACAACAATCTAGCCACTTAAAAGGAACTTATCAAAAAATTTATGTATAATACTATGAACCGGATTCTAAGTAAGCAACAAAAACTGCATACGAAATATGCCTCGGAGAATGAAAGATTTACCAGGGCAATGTAACAACATTTTGCAATTGTGGAATTACAACTTTTAAAATCTACTTTATACGTATTTCATTTAAATTAAATTATTTTTTCTTTCGTTATAAAACGAGAAAACTGATCATTTAACATTTTCAACAAATGTTTATTAAATGAAAATATTCATAATAATATAAAATACATTTATATATATATATATATATATATATATATATATATATATATATATATATATATATATATAAATATTATAGGAACATATATTAATCAAAACTATCAAAATTTCTTTCAACTACTCGATAAATACAACAAAATATTTTTAAAAATAAAATTTTATGAAGAAATGAAATTATGACATCATTTTATAGAAAACAATTATTATGTGTAATAAAAATTAATTATCCAAGTTATTATTTTGTGGATATATAAAAATTTAATTTAAAAATATAAACCTAAATACCATATCTTAAATAAATAAATATGTTTATCAAATATTCTATTATAATTTTGTAATTTAATTTCTATAGAAAAATGTGTAATACAATAATATTTAAATTAATAAAAATATAATATGTAAATTAATTAACCAAAAAAAAAATGATAGTAAAAAAATAAAATAACATTAATATATTAATATTTTCAGTTTTTAAAAATGTATTTATTTGTAAATAAAATACTTAACGCAAATATTTTTTTAAATAAACAATAATGTTCGTTCAACCTTTTTTTAAAAAAAAACGTTTTTATAAAAAATTGATTCTTAAGCTATTTTAAAAATATTTTTCCTATTTTTAACATATATTTAAAGACATGTTTGAAGGAATTGAAACCCTTTCTATTTAGAAGGTCATGAATTTTAATCCAGATTGCATTCACTTAGTTTTAGTACTTTCTTTTTAGAAATTTTATTTTAACAAATATTTAACATTTAATAATTTTCCTATACAATATAAATACAATTAAATAAATCACTAGTTAATCATTGAAATATTTAAAAAAAATATTCGATCGAAAATCTATTTACATAAAATAATAAACAAAATGATTTTGAAATATTGATAGTAACTGTTTTAATACTAACTACCGAAAGTGAAACACAAAATAAACACAATATACTTACTATAGCAACAAATACACTTATAAATAAACAGATAATTATCTTTGATTTCATTGTAATTTTTTATGAAGAAAAAAAACAACCGGCGATTTGAAAAAACCTAATCGAACGAAACCAATCGCCTCGCAACAATAAACACACAACAATGAAAACTGAAAACGAGTCGATAGGTTTTTTTAAACGACGCCCCACTTATTTGGTTCAAGGTGTCTAAGACACATCGAATTAAAATGCTGGTGCTATT
This sequence comes from Neoneuromus ignobilis, assembly GCA_029203775.1. Taxonomy (NCBI): domain Eukaryota; kingdom Metazoa; phylum Arthropoda; class Insecta; order Megaloptera; family Corydalidae; genus Neoneuromus; species Neoneuromus ignobilis. The sequence continues at coordinate 26,690,638 of CP092092.1, read as the reverse complement.
TGGTATCATCACATGGGTCTTATCATAATGAACGTTAAGGTCGATTATAATCAAATATAGAAGCAATAATATGCTGTTATGTTTAGGTGTCCATATCTTCACATAAACACAATGCGGGATTATAACTTATGTATCTTTAAACAATTATTATTTTAATCTTTCTACACACGTAAATTTCAAAATTATGCAACACATGCTTAATTTATATTCTATTGATATTTTGTGATGTTCATATATATATTAAACACATTAGTGTGGTCATGAACTAATTTGATATATGTATGTTTATAAATTATTTAATCCTTTACTGACTAAATTAAAAAAACATAATGAAATTAGAATTAAATTAATTAGTTCTAAAAAGAGCATGAAATATAAATAACAATAATGCTTAAAAACCTTATAAAAATATTTTTACTTCTTTTTCTCCTTAAGACCACTGCTTTATTTTTGACTTCTGCTGCCGATTTTTAACTTTAAATCTATCCTTCGATCATGTTTTTATTTTAAGCAAAATGAATTTTACTTTTTTATATTCAATATTCGCTTATTGCTTACTTTATTCTATGATACACATTTCAATAAATATACCATCGCCACTAAAGCGTTTCATTATCAAATCTTTTAGGTATTTTATATAAATGTTTACAATAAATATGTAAATTAATTCGGCAGTTTTTACAAAATTCAAAGTTTATGCATACAAAAAATAAGAAACATATTTTTTAAATAATCTCAATCACTATCTGTAAATTGTTAACATTTTTAGACCAACTGTTTGATTCCCACTTAAAAAAAATGTGGAAAGTTTAAATTGAAAAAATCATCGAACAATTTTTTCCACAATTTTAAAATGTCATACAAATATATTACAAGAGATCAAAATGGATAAAAATCTGAAAGAGCTAAGTGAATACGCCGGACAAAGTACAATTATCCATCAATTCAGACATAATATGACATCCATTTTAGTTTTTCGTCGTTTACTAACTTTCTTATATATGAAAATCATAACAAGGGAAGGTATTCTAACATTCGCAGCAACGACACGTTGAGTTTTATTATTAAAAACATCTGCGTTTTTTTATTTTTCCCAAATTTACAGATAGAAGTCAATAAGGAAAACAAAAAGACGATAAATCAAAAAGAAGATAAATGATTTTATTAAGCAGTGCATTCCTCTGGGTGCATCAACGAAACAGGACAACCAAGATAGAACAAAAATACTTAAACATAAAAAAATAATACGAAAATTAAATTTTTAATACAATGCTAGTATTGATGATGACATGGCCATCGAAATGTGGATCAGTTTGAAAACAAATAACGTGAACAATAAGTAATTTTAAGACACTTTTATAACTATCTTGTGTTATTACATAATTCATTTGTGTTAAAGTGAATTTGCAATAGTAATAAAACAAGTAATATGCAACTACAAGGAAACTATTTCATTGCAACATTACACTTTAAACACGCGTTTAACGTTTTTTTTAATAACTTTTAAAGCCTGAATATATTTAATACGAAGCAACAATTTAATACTTATACAACTACATATATTAATGTGTTACTGTTAATATACACATTTATTTATATATCAAATTTATGAAATTACTTCTATGAAACTACCCAATCATTTATAATTCACTAAGTAAATTATCTGCAGCACTTAACTAATTCTATATTAAATAACAATAATTTATCGGGATATTTTTTTATAAAAATTATTTATTCATAAAAATATGTTATTGTACAACAGGATTACAATTTGTGTACCTATATGAAAAAAAATGTATATAGAAAAGTTACAATATTAGTGAACAGTTAATTTTAGCTACTGTTTTATGAAAACTATTAAATATTTTTATAGTATATTGATTTTTGTCCGTCTTAAAGATATAAATTACTTTTTTCAAAATATACAACAGAAAAAATACATCCATCTTAATAACATTACTATATACATACATACATATGAATATATATATATAGTTAAATGAATAATGTTCTATAAAATATTCTGTAAATTTGTGTAAACATTTACAAATACAAAATGAACAAAAAAAAGTATAAGTATGCACAGCATTTGACATTTGTTTTAGGAAATTCCCTTTCCTAAAATGTAGGTATTTTTGAATACACAATAAAACTTACTTAATATAAAAATATATATTAAAAAATTATATGTGGGAAAGTAAAATTCCTGTATGTTTTTAAAGCTCCCAAAACCATATATTTATATAATAACTTTTTATTAAATTTTCATTCCACATAATTTGTAATCTCTACTACATACTAGTATATACATATGTATGTATAAACATTTCCACGCTGACATCACAACAATGTACAAAGTATTGACAATAACCGAAATTGTTGCTAAATGTAAATATATTTGATATTTTTCAACAAACTACAACAACTTTGCGACTTTTTTATATTTAAAAATCGTAAGTTCAACAAAATTCTAAAATGATTTTAATCTATTTAACAAAAGTAGCATGAACAAGTTATAAAGCTTAATAGCACACATACAAAATAAAATTCAGTTTGTACTATTTTAATTACTAATCTACTGTAAAATAAAATTTCAATATTCTAGAAATATAAAATTTACCTACAAAAGCATCTGTGGAAAGATGTACGAGGGTCGTTTGATAAGTATGGTCAATTTATTTATTGTTTAATTTAATTCATTAATTAATTTTTTCCATTTAGTTTTTCTTACTTTTTTACCATACTTATCAAACGACCCTCGTATATTAGTCATAAAAACAAATGTTTTGGTCATTAAAAATATCAAATTTGTAAATAATAAACAAAATAATTTTTTTGGCAGTGATTGAATTCCAGCAACTAAAAAATAAAAAAAATCTCTTATTGAACCCGTATTTTTAGAAAAAAAGAACTATTGAAATTATTTGCTCAAAAAGTACACTTTTTAAATTATTTCAAATATACTTCTTTTAAATCATTTACTATTATTTCTTGTATAAAAAGGATATATATTTACTTCACTTTAAATTTACAATCAAAATAAATAATTCACTTTGCTTTTAAATATAAAAAATTCATGATAAAAGTAAATTTCTCTAGATTAACATTATGTAACTATTAACGTTATCGTCAATACACATTAATTTATATATATATATATATATATATATATATATATATATATATATATCCCCTTGTGTTTTTTTTCATATACATTTAAAATATCATTATAACCTATTTAAAATTACATTTATTTGTATTTATACTTATATTTTCTAATCTTCTTTTCATAATAACATTTTTAGTTGTTAAATTTTTTATCTCAGTCAGCACATATTTTATTCAAAATTGTCACTAAAAAAAAATTTGAGTTGCCATACAAAATCATTAATATACATAAATTATTGACAAAAAATTACATCTTCCAATATTTATAATAAATTTTACTTAAATTCTAATTTATTATTTTAAAAAAAAAATGATAGCTATATTAAACAAAAAAGATATATTGTTACAAAATTCTAAATACAAAACAGAGTTATATTTTATTAAAAACATTATAAATTTTTCATTAAAAAATGATACCAAAAGCTCCTTCTTTATGTATAATCTAAATAATATAATATACTTAATTATTTTTTTATATTCGAAAGAAGGAAAATAATTTGAATACTATGGTATTATGTATTAATTAAATACAATGAATTCAATAATCATTTACAACAAAAATATATGAAATTATTTTTACACACATATGTGTATATATATATATATATATATATATATATATATATATATATATATATATATGTATGTATATATGTACACAACATATACCTGAGAAGATGAATTAATCTATTCCTGAATAAATATATTCATTATCTAATATGAACGATTTACAAAGGATACAAAAATTATATAATTACTTGAAAAATGGAACATTTTTTAAATTTGAACTGTATATATATTTACATAAAATTAATATTACTTTAAAAGAAATTATACCACTTTTCTTGTATTCAACATCTTTTTTGTTAAACATTCATGTTGTAAAGAATTTTTAAAAAATGTATAAAAAATACTTTCAAACTGAATATTATGATACTAAATAATGCATATTTTATGAATACCACATATTTTTTAATACCTAAAAATTTCTTAGAAATATTTAGCGTCAAGTAATTAAAGAAACTTAAGTGAATATAAAATATCAATTTTATTTTTATATTTAATGGAAATTTGTAAATAAATATTCTCTGTTTAATTTAATACTTAGATCATCCAGTAAAATATATTTTATGTACAATTTAAAACATAATACAAATATTTAATGTAATATCTTTATATATAAATATTAATTTGCTTTTGTGTGTGTATTTCAACATATATTAAATGGGGGCGGGTGGGGATGTGTATGCATGTATGTATATATACATGTAGCATAAGTATAGATACAAATGGAAAGAAAAAAGAAATAAATAGTATTTAAAATCAAAAATATTAACAGAATGTTCATCAGTTCTATCAATAGACTATAATTGTTTGAGTATAAAATGATTATAATTTGTCAAATTTCTTAATTTTATTGAAAAAATTACAAACTTTGATAAAAATACAACAGAAATAATAATTAAAAAATAATTAAATTGTTACATTTTTTTATGCACCTATTTGTGTATGTATATATGTATGTATAAATATATATATATATACACACACACACATACACACACACATCTCCCCCCCCCCCAACACACATAGACATCATATACAAATTTTCAACATATACTGAGTAACACAGCAGTAGAATAAACATTATTTACATAAATAAAATTAATAAATAAATGCTATAAAAAATAAAATCATGAAAAATAATGAACTTAAATTCATTTTCATTGCCAAAAAATTGTACATTCATAATATTTTACTGTTATAAAGATCTTGCAATTAATAAAACTCGTTTATTTATGCACAGAAATTTGTTACTTTATTAGCATCTAATTTCAAAATTATAATTACATTCTACACTGTACACAATATGGAATATATTGATCATTTTTAAATCTAAACTGATGAAAATTTGTATCATAAATAGTATCTATGTACAAAAAAAAAAAACAATTCAACTCTATACAATGAAAAAAATACTTTTTATTTTTCTTTTTTTAAAAATCGTTTCTCATCTAATAAATTTTCTACTGATTTATACTCTTGAATAACAAATATTCGATTTACTGATATACAATAAACTTTTAAATTTATAATAAAATTGATATATAAATGCCCAGTATTAAATTAAATGTGAAGACTATATTCAGCTTTCTTGATTAATTACATAAATTTAATAATTTATTGTAATTTTAAATATTACAAATTAACTAAATAAACTAATTACTAAAAATACAAATAAACTACTGCTGCAAAAATCATAGCACTTGCTTAACAGCATATCAAATAAAATAATGCCTTTTTTTGTTACAATATGAAATAAAGTAAAAATCTTAAATCTTATTTTTATAAAGACCTGTATTAGCGTTATATCAAGTCACATATTAGTAGCACATATAAAATATAAATAAAAACAATCTCATCCATCGAAATATTACAACTAATAATTATTAAATTGTAAATAAATTATTATATAACATCATTTCTCTTTTTTAGTCGTTATGGGTTTATTTAAGGCAAATAAATCACCAGATTAATATCTGTAATTTATTACAATATACAATAGATTTGTAAAAATGAATACCAACTTTACTTTTGTGTGGCAACTCTAACCTAGAATATGTCCTAGCATTAATGAAACAAAACCACAAACAAACAAATTTAATATTTCACTGATCTTCAATAGATATACCGTGCACACGTTCTTTATGAAACTGAAGCGATTCCAATTTTCTGAACTTATATTTGCACAGTGTACAAGAGAACCTCACAAAATGTATTCTCAGATGCTTTGGAAAACTAAGCTTTTTAAACCAGAACAAACAATACGGACACTGTTCTGTTTGATGCTTATTTCGTATAGAATGACTTTGAATATGCGCTTCATACCTCGTTTGATTTCTTACCGGAAATATCATACAACACAGTTTACAAACGAGAGTATCTCGATGCATATTGTAGGTATGTTTAACCAAAAAAGTTTTCTTCAAAAAAGCATAATGACATTTTTGGCAAGGAAAATATTTCGTTCCGTCATCATCGGTTATAATAAGTAACCGTTTTTCATCGAGACTAAGCTTGCCGGTTCTCGTCTGCGTATAGGTCGGTACCACATCCTGAAAAGGAATATGTTCTTTCGGATGCATCGCCAATTTAGAGTGAGATGACGGTTTCGCCTTAATGAACAAATCTCCTGAAGAATTAATAGTTTTTCGTAGAGAATGAACATTCGGTTCTTTCGGAATTCTTTGTATTGTAACGTTTTCTTCATCGTTATAACGAAAAGGTACATTTGAAAATCTACTCAACGACGTCTGTACAAACGAATCGTCGGCACCTTCAACTAAATGTGGTATTCCAATAGTATCGTAATGAGGATTCAAACTGGTTACAGATTTAATAGTGAGACCTGATTCAGTACTTAAATGGTACTCCGATGCGTTCCGAACACTTTCGAGTAAACTGAAATCCGGAGTGGTAAATGTTTTCATCCAAACTCCATTATTATTGCCGTTTGTTGAAGACTTGGATGAATGTTGTTTTGTTGAACTAGATATGGTCGCTATTTGATAATCGTCGTTATTGACTTTACGTATTTTTATTGTCTCGAGAGCTGGTTTTTTAGGATACGTATATTTTTTTGCTACACCACTCATTTTTAACCTCAAAGTAATTGACAAACAACAGGTTTTTTTTATATTATAGATGCACTAATACAAAACACAAGAAATAAATAAATGTCCTAACTAAATTTCTGTTTAAATAACGGTAAGCATCACTCTTGGAAACACAACGAAATATTAAATTAATCAAATTGTTAACCTAAAAGGATGTATTTAGAAGTACTAGAATAATAAATAAAATGATATTCTAATTGGTTCATAGCAGAAACATTGCAAAATAATTATTAATTATACTACTTAAATATTAGTGTTTACTCTTTACACTTTCTCGTAATGTTAAGAAAGTTATCTTTAAGACAGAAGAGCCAATGTTCAAATTTTAAAAATTACTAATAGTAGCTATTAGCTCCTCTTTAATCATCTTAGATATTTTTAAGAAGTAATATGTCTATTGGATGAAAACAAACATTTTAATTCATGCCCCGCTCATTTTATGTTTAATCAATATACTCTGCACGTACAACACAATTAGTTTACAAACACAATATTTGTATTACACGCATGTTTTAATTTTCATGTAAACATTTCTATGTCAATCATGTTATTGACATTTTAGAAATATATTCTTGTTATGAGCGATTCTGAACTTACATCAGATCATGAAACAAGATTTACAGGAACATACAGAGACTGGAAAACTATTAGAAATTCAAAATACGCATATTATTCTACATATTCGAGGTTAGTAAGCTTGTAATTAAATTCGAATTTGGTACTCTTTAATATATATATCACTAGAAATCAATAAAAAGTTGGTAATTTATTACCTACAGAAAGATATATGGTAACAGAACACTATATTTATATGTCATTATCTAAATGTACATACTAAAAAATATTTGAAATAATATATTTTTTTAATTTTAGAAAAAAGAAAAATGATTTATTTACTAAGGTCACAGCATGGAAACTTAGAAATGATTCTAGTCAAGTAGCAAAACTTTTAAATCCACAATTGTTACCTTTACCACATACAGTAAAAAGAAGTTCTTGTAACTGTAAACATAAGCGTAAACGAATTTTAATAGAAATATTGTCCGATTCATTTTCATCCGACGATACAATGGATAATAATTATCAAAAACGTATAAAAACTCGCCCAACTATCGTTTCTAATAAAAATCAGCCTTCAAATGTAATACATACTTCAATTATAATATCTCCAACAAAAACACCATGTGAAAAATGTTATTGCAATTATTTGAAAAACATTGATATACCTAGGAAACATCCATCTTCTGTATGTATGAAGAATTTCTTGGCTGGTGGATAAAAACACTTAAGTTAATTTGTACAATTTTACAATTTTTTTTTTATTATATTAATAGAAAATATATATATGTAGATTTATTTAAATTTACTTCATCTTACAAGACCAATCAATGTTGTTATAATATAGTTCATTTTTTAACTTATTTGCTTTTATCTGCTACCTAATCATTTTTTTTTTAATAATCAATATATACTCTTATTACTAATTAAATAAATAAAAGAAGACTAAACGTTTTATTATTTATACATAGCAGGCTTCCAGTCAGTCGCCCAGAGAAAAATATAGTACTGTGGAAACAAGACCTTCAGACAGTAATATAAATAGTGATGGTTCAGCAATCAGTTTAAAAACTCTTGAACATGTTAAAGAGATTATTAACTATTCACCAGAATCAAAGTTTCTAAAAAAATTACAAAGTAAAGCAAATCTTATTCCATCAAAATTTGAATGCAACAAAAACTGTGCCGGTGTACAAGACCCTGAACAGTATAAAAAAAATCTTGTATCTAGTCTAGAATACACTGATGGCAGGGAATTGATTGAAAATATTTATGAAAAAAAAACACCATCAAAACTGAAGAAATACGATCCGCATAGATACGAAGATAAAGATCATAATAAAGAAATAGTTACACATGATGATTCTAATATAAGTTCTTATATGGATCGTTATTTGGAAATACCAGAAGTAGACAATAAAAGAAGTAAGTATTAGTTAATGTTAATTTTTGTAAAATTACAATTTTGTTTTATTTATTGAAAAACATTTTTTTGTCATTTATATTTACTATTGTTTAACAATATATAGGTAGACCACGACAGACACCATTCAAGAAAAACACAGAAAGTACTAGTAGTGATAAAACAGATGCACTTAATTGTGATTATATTGATCGTACTAAAGATTTTCGAAAATCAAACTTTTTTGATTGTGTTTCAACATCGCCACTGACTGATAAAATAGAAATTCCATTACATACTTGTGTGCACAAATATGAACTAGATGAAAGACTGTTTCCGAAACCTCTCAACACTGATGAACAAAATCATAGTAGATGTGCTATTTGCAATATACCTATGGTAACTGCCATTGACAATTTTGTCAAATCTCCTGGTCTTGGCCTAGAAAATTTTGAGTTGAAATATATGAAAAAACGAATGGCATTAAAGGAAAAATTGGGTTCAGATTTTACAGAACAAGAAATTGAATTGAAAGTGCCTTTAGATTTAGACAATGGCGAATCTCTTATAATTCCAGAATACTCAAAAAATAAAGTTTCAAAACTAGCCAAAAAATTAAAATCTAATAAACATAAGTTTGATATTCCACCAAAAGTGAAAAAAATGGCACCAGTTGATTCATTTGCTCTGAGATATCAAAAAGGTGTTTTATGAAATATTTTAATATACCTATTTTTTATATTATTTTATGAGATTTTTACTGATACGAAATTGTATTTCCTAATTGTATATACTAATAAATTAAATTATATCCATATTAGCTTTTTTTAAAAAAAAAACATACATTTATATATATTCTAATATACATATTTATGTTATAATAAGATAGTTATAAACATTTTTTCATATTCCACAAATTCTACATTTTCTAAATAAATGTTTATGTATGTATTATATATATATATATATATATATATATATATATATATATATATGTGTATATATATATAAATTTTGAAAATAATTACTTATATGGAATTAGATAATTTACATAAATTAATCACTCACCCCCAGCATGATGTTATGAATGTATAATAATCACTTATTTACTTTTTTTATTAGTGCATATTTCAATTTATGTATCACTACTGTTATTAAAACATGGTAAAATGTAAATACTATTCGCGTTTGAGCAGCACTATTATATGAGTGGTACTTAGTTGTACTATATGAAATATGAAATTTTTTCCTGGAATAAGAAAATATACAAAATCAATCTTTATTATTAGTCAAAGTATGACCCATTTATTTCTATTATATTACTTCATTTGAATTCTAAAGCTAATGTGCCTTCTTGAAAAAGTCTTGATTTTCAAATGAAAATAAATTATCAAAAGTTTAAACCACATCGAAGCGATTTGAGATATTCTTATTGTGCAAAAATGACAATATTACAAAGGTTGATAATTTTCCACATATTAATCACTATTTCGTCATCATAAAACATAAAATGATTATTAAAATTGTTCATTCGGTCTTAATACATATTTTGAAATTCAAAGTACATAAGATCTGAAATAATATATTACCATGTTGTAATAATTATGGCGCAGCATGACCATAAAAATCTATATCAACTTTTAAGTATATAATACAAAAAAATATATTAGGCAGTTTATAATTTTTTTACTATTAGGAGTGAGTAAAAAAAATGTATAAACTGCCTAATATCCTAATAGTGAGTGATTAATTCGTATTTAATCTGAAAAAATGTAAAAGATTATGAAAACAAAATGATGAAATCGCCGTTAGACAAAAAAGAGCAAAAAATTTTTTTTATTATTATTTATAACTCCGCGAGTTTATTTTTAACTGAAAAGGTACATTTAAAATCAATTTTCTTGAATATTTATATTAAAAAATATGAATAAAATTGTCACTCAACCCATTGCAAAAGAATATTTAATTCAAGAGTAAACATCTAGATTGAAATATATATATATATATATATATATATACATATATATATATATATATATATTTATATATATATATATATATATATATATATATATATATATATATATATATATATATATATATATATATATATATATATATATATATATATATATATATATATATATATATATATATATATATATATATATTGACTTTAAAGACTGAACAACTATAAAAATAATAACACAATATGTGAAATATTCGTAAAAGTATTATTATTATTTTAAATTACGTAGCATTTCTTTAAATTACAAAAAAACTCTTGTTACTAATTAAAATTCTTCTATAATTCTCAAATATTTAATATTGTGTAATTTTTCTTTCATCTAAAAATAATTTTAATTTTTATATGTTATTGTACATACTTTCAAAACTATATATATTTGTGTAATTTTTTTATTCATATAAGTATGTATTACTCGTATATAATAATTAAAAAAGATTTTTTATTTGTAACTAAAAAAAATGCAATAAAATTCGATTATTTTTGATTAAAGTTATTATTAAAATTAACCGAGAATGAAATGTTAAAGAATAAGATATAATTAACTAATTACACAAATGAAAAAATAAATATAAAAAGCAGTTCGATAAATATGATTTTTTTCCATAGTGATTTAAATTTAAAAATAAATTAAAAACCTGTCATAAAGAGATTAGAGGCCCGAAAAAGGTAAAAGAATCTGTAAATATGTATTATTTTAATATACAGCTGGGTTTGTTTTTGTGCGGATTCTTTAATGCGATTTTGAAGTTATGTGGTTCATATTTCTTCTTAATATATTTTTATGCGAATTTTTTAATGCGATTTTGAAGTTATGCGATTCATATTTCTTCTTAATATCTTTTTATGCAATTTTTTAAGAATTCCTTTAAGCGGTTATTTAATTCAAATAAAAGCTCTTCAGTTTTATGAACAAATGAAGGAATCAGAGCCATTTACTTCCGCTTTTCAATCTGATAAGGAATTTTCGGCTAGCAAAGGATACTTAATGCCTTAGGTGACAATGATATTATTGCAATAAGTTTAGATACCGTACAAGATTTAGAAAAAGATAATGAAACAGAAGTAGAACCTGTTCCCTTCACTGTAAAAATGATTTAAGAAGGTCTTCAACTTTGTAATTAATTGGAAAAAATTTTTTTGTTAATGAGCGAATTCTAAATGAACTTTTAAATTCCAACGACAGCTAAATAACTGTATGTCTGAATATCGCGAGCTTCATAAACAATTAGTAAAATCATCGTCTCAAAGTTTAATCACCGATTTTTACATTGTCAACAGAAAAATTAACACAGAACGACAGAAGTCGGCGCTAATTCTGCTAATTCTGTTTGTGTTTCCTCTAGTGACGAATCTGATTTTACACCAGTTCACAAACGAACCAGCATATTTTCAAATATGTATGAAAAAATGTAAAATAAATTACACATATGCACATATTGCGTTGAATGAAATTAAATAGTTAATAAAAAAAATAAATTAAAAAAGCTATGTTTTGTATGATATTTGACATTTTTTAGGCATTCTTTATTTCCTGATTTTTTTTATGCGAAAGGGAGGAGTATTGTGTAATTTTCAGTGAAATTTCGAAATTTTTTTTTCTAATTTTTTGTTATATTCGTATTGTTTATGGTACGTACGTACGTGTATAAGCATTAGAAAAGGGCGCCGGCACTTATTAAGCTCGCAAACGGGCTTTGAAATTTTGGAATTTTTGACAGTCGAAAAGTCCATATTAGAGTGAAACCGACGGCCGATCGCTAACACCCCGGCCCTACACTATAGAAATCCATTGTTAAATTTACCGATTTCGAATAAATATTTTTTGGCAAAAAACGCAAAAACATCAAAGGGGAGAGTATTATGTAATTTTCAGTGAAATTTCGAAATTTTTTTTTCTAATTTTTTGTTATATTCGTATTGTTTATGGTACGTACGTACGTGTATAAGCATTAGAAAAGGGCGCCGGCACTTATTAAGCTCGCAAACGGGCTTTGAAATTTTGGAATTTTTGACAGTCGAAAAGTCCATATTAGAGTGAAACCGACGGCCGATCGCTAACACCCCGGCCCTACACTATAGAAATCCATTGTTAAATTTACCGATTTCGAATAAATATTTTTTTGGCAAAAAACGCAAAAACATCAAAGGGGGGAGTATTATGTAATTTTCAGTGAAATTTCGAAATTTTTTTTCTAATTTTTTGTTATATTCGTATTGTTTATGGTACGTACGTACGTGTAAGAGCGTTAGAAAAGGGCGCCGGCACTTATTAAGCTCGCAAATAGGCTTTGAAATTTTGGAATTTTTGACAGTCGAAAAGTCCAAAACAGTAACACTTTAAAACGCTGCTGCGACGCTATTATGCATATTAGAGTGAAACCGACGGCCGATCGCTAACACCCCGGCCCTACACTATAGAAATCCACTGTTAAATTTACCGATTTCGAAAAAATATTTTTTGGAAAAAACGCAAAAACTTCAAAGGGGGGGGTGTTATGTAAATTTTGGGAAAATTTCGAAAATTTTTTTTGTAATTTTTTGTTATATTCGTATTGTTTATGGTCCGTAGGTACGTGTATAAGCATTAGAAACGGGCGCCGACCCTTATTAAGCTCGCAAAGCCCTCCCTTTGAATTTTTTGTGTTTTTTTCCAAAAAATATTTTTTCGAAATCAATAAATCAAAAATGAAATCTTATCCAAAAATACAATAAAACATATCCAAGGTAATAAATGAATGTCAAAAAATAACAATTTAAACTTAATGCATTTCTTTAAGAATTCATAATTTTTTATGATTAATTCATGTAATTAATGAGAAAAAATACAAATCATCTGCCATATTACTTTATAAAATTATAATTATTATAATGGAACGATTTATTTTTAATTAAGATTACCTATGAATCATAATTTACTCTTCAATTAAATGGACTTTTACAAATATTAATTGTTTTATATATATATATATATATATATATATATATATATATATATATATATATATATATATATATATATATATATATATATATATATATATATATATATATATAAATAATTAATAAATGATATAATCATAAAAAATTAAATTGGAATAATTACCTACAATACTTGATTATCGAATTCAAGTCATATACTAAAAAATATGCATATTATTCAAATAATCCATTAAAGGATATGCCAATCAAAAAATTATATATTGAAATTAGAAGGTTAAAGTAATAAACAATTCTTAAAAAGGATTTGCTGCTATAAAAATATTCAATAATTATTATTACTATCTTTTTTAAATTTTATACATGATAAATAAAAATTCGCATTAGTTAAAAATTAATCTCAAATAATTACTGAATACGTTTAAAAATAGTGTAATATTGGGAGTAACTTTCTTTTTATTACTAAATTTTAAGTTCAAGAAAATCAATAAAAATATTTTTTTAAAAATGTGTGTAAAATATATTCTGCAAAATTTTCATTTGATAAATTGAATTTTATTAAAAATGATTAATATTTATTTTAATAGGTTGTCAATTTCTGATGTTTTTATTTTAAAAATAAACTTAAAATGGAATTAATCGTATATTAAAAATATTTTTTATGAATAAATATAAATTGTACTATTATTTTATAATTTAATTCATATAAGTTTTTATCAGTTATTCTGTTTAAAAAAGATATATAAATTTATAAAAATTGGTAAAAATATTTACTAAACATAAAATATGTATTTCTCTCTACAAAGTAATTAAATATAGTAGTTTATAACTTTGAATAATATCTTTTATATATTGATAAATTCTCAACAAAAACTTTGAAACTTTTTAACAAAGTATATTATATTCATACAAAAGAAAACAAAAAGAATTGTTTTTATTAAAAATAATTTGTATAAAAAAAATAATGGATGTTTTTATGTACAAACACATTAACTTCGAGTTGATGAATCATGAAATGCAATGAGTCAACGTGTTCACTTATTTTCTTGATATGTTTTAGATTTAGAAATTAATTTTTAGATAAATTTATCTTTCTAATAAGATTGTTTGTATTTTTTGTCGCAGATTATTTATAATAATGAATGATCATTTATGCTAATAACTACTGAATATATATATATATATATATATATATATATATATATATATATATATATATATAAAGAGAGAGAGAGAATGTCGGAAAGAAAAAATATGATTTTTCTTTCAAATGGTGATGTGAAATACATTTTTTATTTCTTGTCAAAATTTGGTTCAAAAAAAATTCTTTCTATCAAAGTTCTTTCTGTTAATTCGTATTCTATTAGAAAGGAGTTTATCGTTTAAGTAAAAATCACTAAAATGAAATTTTTGAATCATACTTGACATGTCAATATTTGTATTACTTTAAACACATAGTAGATATATTTTTATATAAAGATAATTATATTTATTAATAATACCTTTTAACATTGTACGAAATATAATTTAACTATCTATTTCTCGAATATGTTCAAGTGCAGATATTTTCATGCAAAGGTATAAAATCATAAACCAAATTAATAATGTCATCTACGTTATAAAAATGACAACCTTATTTAAACGGTAATAATTTCATTGAAATCACTTAAACGTGGACTTTGGTTAAATACTTATTTTCATTAAAAACTCATGTTTGCTCAAAGGCGGCAAAAATATGGTATTTTTGATTGGATTACAGAGTTTCAGTGTATTGTATGAACAAGTATTTAACACTTTCCTAGTGGGGGTTCGCCGAGAACAAGTCAGTTATTTAATGGTAACGAAACTATAAATCATCACAAATGTTTTATGTACAATAATTGCAAGGACGTATGTACATGAAATAAATATATATATAATAGGAATTAATCTGAACACGTTGATATATTCAAATATTGTCAATATAAACATCATCTCTAGTTTATGTGTTAAAAAAACATTAAAATATGTCGCGGTTTCTTATAATTGGTTTTAATATTTTCTTGTTTGCGACTTTTGCATCGAGTGCGAAATTACGTAAGTACACATTTTTTTTGTGCTAATTTAATAATACAATATATATACCTATAATTCATGAACAAAATTATGGATTTCCAGTTAACGTACAATATTTTATATTTATTTAATAATAAAATTATTTACACACATATCTATATATATATATATATATATATATATATATATATATATATATATATATATATATATATATATATATATATATATAAACTTTATGACTATAGTGAATACAAATGTTATTAAAATAAAAATTAAATATTTTAGAACAAATATTTTTTTTTACAAAAAATTAAATTTTTTGTAAGAACAATGAATTAATTAGTGAAACATTAAAAAGTTTATATCAATAAAGAAGAAGGCATTTCTTTAATATATATACAATATATATGTATATTAAACATTTCATTATTTTAGAAAAATACATAGTGTTCATTATTTTTTACTATTTACCTAGGATAAATAAAGGTATATATATATATATATATATATATATATATATATATATATATATATATATAGCTTTATGACTATATTGAATACAACTGTTATTAAAATAAAAATTAAATATTTTAGAACAAATATTTCTTTTTATAAAAAATTAACCTTTTCGTAAGAACAATGAATTAATTAGTGAAACATTAAAATGTTTATATCAATAAATAAAATGACATTTCTTTAATATATATACAATATATATGTATATTAAACATTTCATTATTTTAAAAAAATACATAGTGTTCATTATTTTTTACTATTTACCCAGGATTCTATTTTATTAAATCTTTTTTTACAAAAAAAACAATATTTCTGAGAAAACATTTTTTTTATACATATATACATACTTATATAAATATATATATATATATATATATATATATATATATATATATATAATTAAAAATATTGCACAAGTAGTGACACAGATACAGGCATTAAACTTGTTTTTATTACAGTACGAACAATTAAGTTTCCTATTCTTAAATGAAATAAAAAAAAAATTGTTCATAATTGTTACAGATTGCACGTAAACCTGTTTACAATAAAAAATAAAAGAAATGATATTGTTTAAATGTAATATGAAATAAACATAGGAGAATTATTTTACTAAAATATTAGTAGAGAAAAAAATTTAAAAAAGAAGATTTTAATATTTTGTGATTTTTATTAGATATATTATGATTTTTTTATTCCTTTTTTAACAGTCATAATAAAATCTCATTAATATATATATATATATATATATATATATATATATATATCGAGGGTCGTTTGATAAGTATGGTAAAAAAGTAAGAAAAACTAAATTGAAAAATTGAATTAAATTAATTAAATAATTAAATTAAACAATAAATAAATTTACCATACTTATCATACGACCCTCGTATATATACCCTGACTCACATAAGTCATGGCACACATGGGTAACATAAGCAATTTATTGATATAATTCAATAAAGTCGTTAAATTAAAAAAATATATATTTAATTGAAAATAAATATAATGAATAAATTTAATGAATATAATATTTATTCTCAAATAAATATTTTTTTTTAATTTAACGACTTCATTGAATTATATCAATAAATTGCTTATGTTACCCATGGGTGCCATGACTTATGTGCGTTCATGTTTATATATTTCTAATTTTCTTCTAACAATGATTTATCAATTTCCTCTGTATTATTCATGAATTGGTTGTAAAACTCGAGTTAAATATCTATTATATTGAAATTTTAGTTTAAATTTATATTCTAGGTTATCCAGAAATATTTAGATATGAAGTTCAAATTGTATGTTTTGATAAGAAGATTAATCACAATTATTATACAATATCAATAATTTACTATTTTTTAAAAAATAATATCAGTTGATCTTAATAATTAAACTATCATTGATTTCGTTACTCATAATCATTTCCAAACATTCATTATTCACTGAATTAGTTATGTACTTAAGTCATTTTTATCCATTTATATTCTAATACACCATCTCTATATACATATACATATATAAGGTTGGCAAATATCTCCCTTCCGCCTTCTGGTCTTTTGAATTTCGCGGCTATGTACAAAAAAAAAAAGCGGAAGGGAGATACTTGCCAACCTAATATATATATATATATATATATATATATATATATATATATATATATATATATATATATATAATTTGAAAAATTAAATTTACCTTTGTTACTTGTTTACTTATTATCTGTATTTATTGAGTTATTTTCTATTTATTTGCAATAATATTTTTTTCAAATTACTCTTATTTTCCAACCAATTTATTTCGAAAAATTCTATTATTTAAGTAAAGTAATTATTTTATTATACTATCAATTACATATATAATAATAATATTGATTTAATTTAATTTAATTTTAATATTATTAACCCATAAAATCATAATAAACAAGATAAATTTGATTAAGCATAAACAGCTGATTACTTCTTTGGGAAATTATAACATTCAATGTTTGGTTCCAAATATTTAAAAGTTCTAAATTGTATTTGTTTCTTAAGTTTGTGTACTGTATGCAAATGAAAAAAAGAATTTTTAAGTCAGTATTATTAAGATATTAAAAATATTGTATTGTTTCATTTTTATTTTATTTTTGATAAAATAATTATTAAAATGTAGTTGTATATAACACATTAAAATGTAATAGTAATAAATGAAAAGAAAAAAGTACATATATATATATATATATATATATATATATATATATATATATATATATATATAATACATAAAGAAAGTTTTATATCGTAATATTGTGGACGAATTATTATCGTTGATTATTTTAAATGTAAACGAGATTAATTTGACCTGAAAATGATTGCAAAATTAACATTATTTTTGTTACATATGTATAAATCTCACCTGAAAGTAAAATGAATTTCTTGTTTACTTCTTATAGAAGTGAACAAAAATACGATGTATTTAAATTATTTCAAGATAAAATACTATGAAAACCATTTAAATCAAAGAAGATATCTTTTTAATTAATTAATAAAAAGAATCGATACACTTTTTAACAAAGAAATTAATACCAAGTATTACAAGATCATATAAAAATAATCAATAATAACTTCACATTTACATTTTTTTTAACAGTATTCGTTTCTATATTCAAAAGAGTAGACATTATTTTTAGTATACAATATTTAAAGTCTTCTAATGTTATTTAAATTTACATTCAAATTATAATATTATTTCAAAATATGCATAAAAATATTTTTTTTAAAATACATAAATTATTTTTATAGAAAAATTAATACAAGTTTAAAATATTTCAAATATATATGTGTGCATATATATATATATATATATATATATATATATATATATATATATATATATATATATATATATGCAGAAACGACATTGGTCTATCTATTGCTAAATAAAGTCTTCTTCCAAAACATGCATTGTTTTTATTGTACATAATGATATAATAATTTGGAAATATAAAAAACTGTTTCTTTATCCTTTCGTAATATGTGGAAGTTTTAATAGTCTTTTTTAGTTTCTTAAAAATATATTTAATTGATGTTATTTAAATGTAATTTACGTTTTTTAATTTCATATATTAGAAAATCTTTTTTGATTTCTATTTGTTGTTTTATAATTATATATTTTTTTAGATATTCATAAAGATTTTCGCAATGAATCGGCCATTATTCCCACCCAAATAATTACTAACATAGAAAAATTAATGCTCAGAAAGTAAAATAAAGACATGGGATCAAAGGTAAACCCCACTAATTATTAAAATAAATCAAAAAACATATGACTGTTATTGCGTTCTTAGTACTTCAGCGTCCCATGATTTTTGTGATATCAATTTGTTACTTTTAATTGCTTAAGCTTATTTATTTTTTATCATAGTAATCAAAGTTAAGAAATTAGTTTTTCTTTATTTTTAAAACATTTATTTTTGTTTACATTAAAAACATTTTGAATATAACTTATCAATTAAGCCTATTTTATTTTTTTCAAATTACACATGTGCCCATGACTTTTGTGACTCAATGCATACAGTTGACCCAAATAAAACTGAAGGTTTAAATATATATTTACATATTATATCTTTCAGTCTAATTTCAGACACACACACACACACACACACACACACAGAGAGAGAGAGAGAGAGAGAGAGATATATATATATATATATATATATATATATATATATATATACATATTTGCAATTGTATAAAATGTCATTGTTTTTATGAAATACTTATAGAACTGTAATAATCCGCAAATCTTTCTAAATTATGTTGCTGTTACAACTTTGATGTTCTCGCATGTTTATCTTCACATCACAAAAATACTAAAGTACAAAACATGTTTGCAGTACAATTGTAGTCAATGTTATTTTTTGTGATAATCCACGTATAGGTATTTCAATTTTACTTAATGGATTGTGTGAAAAAATTTTGATGCATAATGAACATAAAATGTTGTAATTTTTTGCTGACTGTAATATTTAGAGAAATATAATACGAGGGCCATTTAGTCATTAAAACCGAATTAGAATAGTTCGTATCTGAAGTTTCGTAAAAATATTATAAAATAATTATGTAATTCCATAAAACCTTGAATTTTTATTCAAATATTTATATGAAAAATAGTGCGAATTTTTGTAAACCAAG
Organism: Neoneuromus ignobilis; assembly: GCA_029203775.1. NCBI lineage: Eukaryota > Metazoa > Arthropoda > Insecta > Megaloptera > Corydalidae > Neoneuromus > Neoneuromus ignobilis. The sequence goes on along the minus strand of CP092092.1, from coordinate 26,670,127 downwards.
AAAATTTTTCAGTGAGTTATTACATTATAAATTATTACATCTATTTCATAATAACAATAACGTAATTAATAATTTTAAAAGTATATCTATTAAATACTTAAAATTGACGAGTATTCACTCATATTTACATTAATAAGTTTGTTTCTCGAAATATTTATTCTTAAAAATACTTTTTAATCTTTTTAATAACAATTTATAATAAAAAAAGGAAACAATCCCTACTCGAAGAAAAATTTTATGCAAATATCATACATTTTTTATATTATTTTTTTACTTATATATAAAAATAAGAACAAGAATTAACAAAAAATACTTTTTTTTACACTACATGAGAAAAAATACCTAATTATATATATGTTCAGGAGGTAAAAAATGTAAATATCACATTTGCATAAATTTATCAGACTCTCTATATATAGTAGTTATACATATTAAAAAAAACCGTGTAAATTGAAATTTAGATTTATGTACATGCAAAATAAACGAAATTAAATACGTATTTTAACGTTCGACATTTCGTAGACTTTGATATGTAATTATTTACACTTTTATTTATGAATAAAAAATATTTCATTAAATTTTAACAAAAACGTAATTCAATTCTAATTTATATAAAAAAAATTACATTAATAATTTAATCATTCTGTCAGTAATTCATAATAATAATGAAAATGATATATAACAATTCACAATAACATAAAAATATTAATAAAATTTAAACATTAATGCATATATTTTGTTATAAATATGCATTAGTGCACAAAAGTAAATTCACTTTATGAATATTTAAAGTCTTATGTAAATATATAAATAAAAAAAATATAGGAAATAGTTGCTACATGACATTGAAGCAGTAATAATACATACATACATACATACATACATACATACATACATACATACATACATACATACATACATACATACATACATACATACATACATACATACATACATACATACATACATACATACATACATACATACATACATACATACATACATTCATATACATACATACATACATACATACATAAATATACATACATACATACATACATACATACATACATACAGACATACATACATACATACATACACACATACACACATACATATATATATATATATATATATATATATATATATAAACTTGTTTTTTTATAAAAAATATAAATCAAAATATCCTCACATTACTTAGCGAGATAAATTAAACAACTGTCAGAAAAAATCTGAATAATTATTAACTGCAAAATGTAAAAAAATTCTACCAATAACTATAAAATAAAAAGCAACAATTTATATTCAATTATATATAAATTATATATTGTACAATATTTTCAATAGCATGGCAAATATTTTTTAAACAATATTAATCTATTACCGTTTAGTAAAGGAGCTATTTGTTTGACTCTATGACAAATATAACCAAACACAAATGAAGTATCTTAACACCACAAGATATTATAAAAGTGTTCAATAATTATTTATTGTTCACTTTATTTATTTATAAGTTAATGTACATTTCGATAGTCATGTAATCATCACCAGAGAGGTGTATTATAAAATTTAAAATCTGATCTCTAAACATTTTACAATTGAGCGTTATGACGATGACAGCATGGCCATCGAAATATATTATTAATAACTAAAATAAACATAAAGTAATTATTAAATATTTTTATAATAGCTTATAGAATTGGGATGATGATTCAGTTAGTAAGGTAACTTAATTTAAATTTCAGTTAAGCTATAATATTTTGGTAATCATTTAAAAATACAAAATTCTCAACTGCTTAAATTAAACCGTTTTGCAGTTTGAAAAATATTATTGAAGATTATATTATTATTTTTCTTAAAGAGACTAAGTACCTCATTTTAATAGTAAATTAAATTAAATGTAATATCAATAATAAAACTCTTTATATTTACACAATTGTTTAATAATTCATACAGTTAATATTTCTCTATCTCCCCCCCCCAATATATATATATATATATATATATATATATATATATATATATATATATGTATGTATGTGTATTTGCTTAAATGATAAAATACCATACAATTAGCAGAAACTGAATAACACATATTATAAAGTATTATTTGTAAATTTAACACACACATATATTGCAGGTTATAATTATTATATTTTTATGTGCATATTTTAAATCAAGTATTGAAATTATTTGTTTGTAAACAACTTCTCAATAAAAATAATAATTATAATCGAATATATTTTAATTAATATTTATTAGTAATCTCATTGATATATGTAACTTTTTCCTTAAATATTTTTTAAATACGAATTATTATTATTATGTAATTAATTATAATTAATGATTTATTTAATTATTTAAATTAAACCACAACGGAGTAAGTGTAATTATATTGTCATTTGCATTTTTTGGTTTTATGTTACTAACCAATACGATATGATATTTCACACTAGTTGTAAATTTCAATTTCTTTAATAAATTCTGAAAATATTTTCTCAATATATCTATAAAATATATAACTCATCAATCATAAAAATCATTTATAAATTATTCACTATCTCTTGGAAAAAAATGAATAGAGAATTGTTTTTCTGAAGTTTAACTCCACTTGAAAACGAATTCATTACGATAGAATAAGAAAAACATTCCAAATGAACGAATTCTCAGAAAAAATGATTCATAATTCTGTCATCAGTCTGAATCAATTATCAAAAAATTTAATGTGATATTAGCGAGATATTTGAATGAATTTGTAAATAATTTAATTTTATTTATTTATTCATAACAATTCAAGATTCCATATTATCATAATTTTAATAAAGCGTATTAAAAAATCAATTAGCGATGAATTTTTGTTATTAAAAAATGAGGAAATAATAAAGGTTTAAGAATCATATACAATTATTGTATGTACACACATATAAGAGAAAAATACATAAATGTATAAAAATTTCTATATACTTGTTCCTACTCGTATAATATTTATTTATGAATTATTAACATAACTATGTCATTGGATTTTTTAAAAAATATAAATCGTCGTTTGAAAATAAATATAATCATTCTGATAAACTTAATAAATATTAATACAAAAAGAAGTAATATTTATTTATATATGTTATGATTCATCTGACAAATTAAACCAAAAAAATATTTTTTTAATTTTTTTCAAAAAATATTTATCGATAGTTTAAATTATAATAAACCATACACAAAAATATTTTTTTTATACAAATCAAAATTCAATTTTGGCCTGTTAAATTCATGTATTTTTTAAAAAAAATATTTTAGTAGCTAGCAAAAAAAAATAACGAAGTTAAGGAAGCTGAACTAAAAAAAATATTATTCAAACAACCTTTCTCTTATTGATCAACATTTATTCTTTTTTTACAAAACTATATTAATGAAAAAATAAATAGTTTTGGTGAATTATAGAAATGTATTGTGAATTATTTAGCTCAAAACTATTATATTTTTATAAAAATAAAATAAATAAGTTAACAAAAGATGGAGTGCTGACATTAGTAACAAAGAAAAATAAATAATTGATTAAATAAGAACCTTCAAGAATATAACAACAATTTTAGAATACTTAAAAATGACATTGTATTTATATACATACATACATACATTCATATATATATATATATATATATATATATATATATATATATATATATATATAAAGCAAAAATCAAATAAAAATAATCGACTAAAGTAATTTAAAAAAAAAAATTATTTTTAAATATTTTAAAACTTAATTATATTTTTTTACACTATTAAGTTTTTCTTCAGAGATTGATAAAAAAGTATTAACATTATCACTTATTCTATGTATTAAGTTTGAAATGTAATCAGGTGTGGTTAACCTTGTATTTCTTTTTTGCAATTTTATAAACATAAAATGTATTTTACTTTTTTATTATTAGTTCAGTACAATTATAACTGATTCTTTTATTAAATTCACAATTGAAGTAAAAACAAAACATCACTCAAAATAGCAATAAATTTTAAATTACAATAAAAATTAACTTCAATGTGAACTGCTATAATAAAATAAAAGTCGTTTCTTTAATGTCTTCATTAAAACTCAAATACAATTTTTTTTATTCTGTCCTTTAAACGAATTCTATTTAATAATTATACTATAATTAAATTTTCATACTAGTAAATAACATATGTATGATTATTTTTAATTAAAAAAATTTAACTTCGTAAATTAAATTTAATGATATATTAAGAAAACCAAAAAAACATTAACTTATTTTAAGCAATTAAACAGCTTTTCATATTTCTTACTACAATTAATCAATAAACATCTGTTCATCTTTAATCCGTAAATAAAAAGTTTTTCAATAGGATAATTAGAGACAATTAATACTAGATTATTCAAAACATTAATTCAAAATGATAATTAAGCAATACAAATTTTCAGGATTCAATCAAAATTAAAAGCAAAAGAAATTTTTCACACGATTTATTTTCGAAAAATAAATCACAATAAAATCGAATTTGTTCAGCATTTTTGCATTACGTATCGAAAATAATATTTAAAAAAATATAATTATAAAACATTTGTATAACACTAGTATATATAAACATGTTTAAAATTAAAAAAATACAATTCTAACATAAAAAGTAAATCTATTTTATTTATTATCATACATATATGTACATATTCAACCCTTCTCGAACATATCTCACAAAACGCTAAAATTTTAAATACATTTGATTTAATAGTAACAAAATTTCTTACAGTCAGGTAAGCATACACACATATACACACCTATACTCATTAATGAGAAAAGAGTCGACCACAAGTTTGGACATGCGTTAAATAAAGATAAGAATAATACAAAAAATAATACACAAGTAATTTTTAATCAAAAATAGTCTAGATTTTATAACGCAACACTCCGATAATGGAATGCAGTTGAATGCGCATCAGCTTATTTAAAAAAATGATGGTAAATAATTATTAAACACCTTTAATATTTTATGATGTTGAAATGATAATTAATTTATGTAAAACTTAGGATTTATAGATTTGAGGATAATTTGTAATGATTAGTAGATATTTTATTATCAATACGTGTCAATTTAAATATATATAGATTTTTATCAATAAAAATATTTAAATTATTAAGTCATAAAATGCTCACTGAAAAATTGTCCACGTACTTAAATCACAGATAAAGCAAGTACAAGATTTAAACTACATTTATGACTGTCTTAATAGAAAGTAACTAAGTGTCATGGACGATATGCACATAAATACAATATTTACTTTAACCTAAAGACAATTATTACTGAATATCAAATGAACTTCTAAGATCATTGATCGAGTCAAAAGCTGGTTTTAGAATTAGTAATGAAAGTAAGTCAATGTCTTTAGTAGTTATCATTTAATATGATTTATCATATAATAATATGTCACAAATTATTACTCAACATCATTTATTGTTTCTAATAATTGATTGTTTTTTTATGATTAATTTGTATTATTGTAATATAATGTGATTCAAAATTTATTTAATATGTTAGATAATTTTATCAATTAAAATTTATAAATTATTAGTAAATAGTTGCAATAGATGTTAAAATATTCTCCCTCCTCATAAATATATAAATGAATTATTTTTGTTCAATTTTCTAGACTTTAAATTCAGGTCGCATTATATTTATATTAAAACAAAATATAATTCTGTTATATACTGTTGAGATGAATCCATTGGTTGATTTATACATATTAAAATAAAATTCAGTTTCCTACCATATATTAACGAGCATCTAATAAATAATTTTTCTTACAATGTTTTTTATTATTTTGTTCAATTTATATAATGTTACAAACAAGTAGAAAATAAACTTAATCCTTGACAAATTTCACAGAAACAATAGATTAATTTTATAACTATATAACTTCATTTGCATTAGCTATATAATTACAATTTTATAATACCAGTAGCTTTATCTTACCACTAAGCAATTAAATTCTGCATCATAAAATCCAGATTTAAATTCTATAGAATATCTTTAATATTGACTTAAAAACAGCTGTATAAACATCAAATAACATCTAAAGCAGGCAATATAAGAAAAGTGGAGCCAATTTAAGTCAATTTTATACAATAATTGGTTTTATTATATCAGATTAAGACAAGTAATTCAATCAAAAACAGATACAACAAAATACCGATGATACAAATTATAAAAATTATAAATTAAAATTAAAAAAATAATCTTATTTTAAAATAAAAGCATATAAAGCATATGATGAATTTGTTCGCTTATAATCGAAGTGACATTATTTTTTAATTGAAATAAATACATTTTTATTTCATTTATATAACAATTATTTATATATATATATATATATATATATATATTTATATATATATAATTGTTTATTATTTCTGTTCTATTTATGAAATAAGAGATTTTACTTAATTTGATTGAAAATACAAGAAATAATTACATTTTCATAAATCAATTAATTCACAAACTATATAAAAAGTAACAAAATGTGTAAGTTATTAAAATTCAAAAATGCATTTTAAATAATTTTCGTAAATAAAATTCCATAAATGTATTTAATTACAAAAATATTTATATTTAGACATGTAAAATTACGAAACTTATTTCATTGCGATTACACGAATAATAATTTAAATTATTTTATTAAAATTTCTAGGTTCCAATATTAATTTTTTTAATAATTAACTTTAGTCACTTAATTTATACCGTTTATTATCCGTTATATCAATATTTATGGATAAACTAAAGATTTGAATAAATTAATAACAATTAAGTTTAATTATTATTTGTATAAAGAAAGTAAATATTTATTTCGTTCCTTTACTGTGTACATCATAAAAAATAAAATTATATATATATATATATATTTATTGGGAACCACAAATGTTAATAATAGTAAATAATATAATTAAATATTTAGGATATTTACACTTTATGAATTTTAATTCATACGTGATTGTGTAATCTTGTATGTAAATGAATTTATTTGACCGGTCAAGTTTATAATGTATGTATAGAAAAAGTGCTTAATTAAAAGAATCATTTAAAGGAAAATACGATTTCAAGTGTATTAACAGTATTATTTATAAATAGTAGTTTATTAAATTGAAAGCATGTATGTATACTATCGCACGTAATCATTTTCAGAAGAGTAATTGATCAATAAAAATAATTAGTTGAAAGTAACGTTGACCTTCTGTCATGTCAATAATCCTAGGGCAGTTCACCTAGGAATACATACGTTTATAAATGTATATATATATATATATATTCCTCACCAACCCATTTGACTAACGTGGTGAGTACAAAAACAGTGAATAGTAACATTCATTGTACTTTCGCTCAGCAGTAAAGCTAATATTATATATATATATATATATATATATATATATTAGGTTGGCAAATATCTCCCTTCCGCCTTCTGGTCTTTTTAATTTCGCAGCTATGTAAAAAAAAAAAAAAAGCGGAAGGGAGATACTTGCCAACCTAATATATATATATATATATATATATATATATATATATATATATATATATATGTATATATATATATATGTGTGTGTGTGTGTATGTGTGTGTGCGCGCGTGTGTATGTATGTGTTTATGTATTGTATATGTAGAACACACATACAGATGTGAGATGCTAAAAAAATTTGATCTATTCATTTTGTGAATTATTAATTAAAAAAAAAATACTAAGTTCAAACTTTAAGTTCAATATACATGTATAAACTTTAAGTTCAATATACCGTCGTACTTATTTTTAATTTTTTTTGTTACTTTTTGATATAATTAGGATAAAAATATAGAGATAAAAATATAGATAAAAATATAATTAGGATAAAAATTTAGAAATTTCGATCGTGTAAAAACTGTTAATTGTGTTTATCAATTTTATGTAAATCTACCGAAATTAATTTAGTTGTGTAACTCTTTTGTAATAAAAAAAGTACACAACTAAACAGATTGCAACAAATATACTTTAGAGAATAATTTTATATAAAATAATTACACATGTTTATTTATAAAAATAAGATAATAAATATTTATAAAACGTATTTATTACTATTTTTATTCTTTATTTATTTTTATTTTTTATTTTTTCTCTCTCTGTCTAAATAGACACACAAACATATATATATATATATATATATATATATATATATATATATATATATATATATATAAACAAATTTATACAATGTTCATTGCAAGCACAATATAACTACATATTCATTTATACTGATTTTTTAATTTTATAAAATGTAGTAAACGATAAATGTCACAGGTATATTCATTTAAATTATACATATTATTATATTTTTTTACCTAGAAACTAAAATCATTTCTTGAAACTGTACAAGGTTGTAAATGTTTAATGTTTCGAAATCTATTTTAAAAACAATAAATAACATGTGTTTTAAACCTATTTTTTTATTTTAATGATGTCATTTGTGATTTTTTAAAAATATATACTATTAAGAAATTAAATAGCTTGAAATCAAGTAATTGTTATTTATATTAGGAAAAAATGTTTAATTATAAATATATATGGTCATCCAAATGTGTTACCTAGATCTGTGTTTTGTTAAAAAGAAACATGTGTATAGGGAAACACGTGTAAGTTTATTTTGTTGCTCTTTATTAAAAACAAATCTAGGCGTCACAATTGGATGACCATATATAGAATTTTTTAAGCGTGATAGAAGTTTAAACTGATTTCAATATAAATTTCTATCACACTTAAAAAACAGTTATATATTTATTTGTTTGTGTGTGTACATATGTATGTATATATGTATATATATATATATATATATATATATATATATATATATATATATATATATAAATAACACAATATAGAAAATAAATCAAGTAATTTAATTTGACTAATTATCATACAAAAAATATAAATAATGTTTATATAATACGATTGATATTCATAATTTTCAAAAGTATGTTTCAAACATTCTCTAAAATAAGTATCATTTATAAATTAATAGATATATATTATAAAAAGTAAAAATGAAAAAAAAAATTGTATATATATATATATATATATATATATATATATATATATATACTAATTTATTTCGGCTAATATAATGTCAAACAGTAAATAGTTTTTCGAGAATAAAAAAATGTGCATAACATATTAATGAAAGTACAAGAATACATTTAATATATAATTTATAACATTTAATTTATAAATAAAATGTCAATTTAAAAATATCATACTAATTAATTTTCTTTTTTTTAAAAAAAAACAGTTAAAACATGTAAATTTAGAAAAAATAATAAAATGAATTTATTTATTTATTTACATATATAAAAATAAAACTTGTAGTTAAAACCTAAAAAAAGAAAAAAAATATTTACATAAAAAATAAAACTTATAATGAAAACAAATATCAATAAATTAAGAGAAAAATAAAAATCAGTTTCTTCATTTCTTTATTTAAAAAAAACTTGTTTCTTTATTAAGAAAAGAATAAAAAACATTTTTTTATTTATTTAAACAATACAAGTAAAACTTATAGTTAAAACTAAAAAAAATCTAGATTGAGAAAAAACGAAAATCAATCTTTATTTATTTATGAAAAAATTATAGTTCACTCTAAGAGAAAAAAGAAAAATACAAAATATCTGTATTTAAAAAATATAAAATATCTTCATTTACTTAAAAAATACAAATAAAACTCATAAATAAATCCTAAAAAAAATACAAAAATAATTTAGTTTTACAAAAATAAAACTTGTAGTTAAAACCTATATATGAAAAAATCATAACAAACGTAGTTTTATGAATTTTTTTTATTATACAATTTACAATGCTATTTAATAATGTCAAGTTATATATTCATGAACAGTCATTTTTGTATCCTTCGAGCTGCCTGACATATTTATCTACTACTCTTGATTTTAATAAAATATACATATAATAATATCTTGACAAAAAATAACATATTATTAAACATAATAAGAAGATTGTCATTTTTAAATTATTTGTAAATAATTATATTAGTTATATATATATTATAATTTAAATTATACATCAAATATATTTATTTAAAATTATTATATCAATGTCAAAATTATTCTAATTAACTAAGCCTAAATAATCTTCAAAAAAATTGTATCCTAATATCTAAGTCTTTGAAATATGTAATTCTTAAATATTAAAATAACTTAAAAAGCTTACTTATTTGCTATATATTAATATATAATTTTATAATTGTTTGTAAAAACTAAGAGAATATAAATAATAAAATATCTACAGTGATGAGAAAACATAAAATAATTTTAATAAAGAATAATCGTACTAAAAAATTTAACTAACAACAATATTACTTGCTATAACATATTAAAAAAATTATCGATCACAAACATTTATTATTATTTATTTATTAATAAGACTATTATGTTTCATTTCTTCTCTCAAACGTAGTACTCCGCTACGAAATTCGAGTTTCTCATCCTCTTTCATCATGCTGTTCGTTGGATAGAGTGAATAGAAAAACACTATATACATTTTCAACTATTGTTTATATATATATATATATATATATATATATATATATATATATAAATTTGTTTCATACTAGTATTCTGTATATTATCAAAAATACTTATTAAAAATTATTTAAAAAACGCACAATATATTATTAATATATTTATAAAGATAATAATTATACATATTTTCAAAACAGTAACACAATTCTGGACAAAATTAATGAATCCCAATAAATTTTATTGAAAACTAATTATTTCTTATTTTTCGTCTTACATGATTCTTTTTAGCATTAATTTACAATTTTGTTTCTTTTTATAAAATTCGTTAAAACAAACATTTTAATATTTTTTTGTACATTGTCTCAATAAAACTGAGATCTTTAATCAATTAAATAAACAGGAAAAACTAAAAAAATCAATACTATAGGTTTTCTTTTCTAGATCTTAGACTCAAAATTTTATTTGACACTGCTTATTTAATTTGAAATCTAATTTTGTACTGTATTCACTCATTAATCTTCTATAGTTTCGTAAATTTGTATAAACAGCAAAGAATAAGCAATAATTAAATTGTTAAACATTTCAGAAAATCTCAATGTCTAAATCAGAAAAATATTTTTTATATTAAAATTACTTATACTACAACAATATATTATTTTCATCATTATACCATTTTCATCATTTTACCATTTTCATTAGATAATTCTTTTATAATAAGATAAAAAATTGAATAGTAAAAAATAATTATTTATTTTCTTTTTATCATTTCAGCCAAAACTTTTAAACAATGCAAAAAATCAGATCCTAATTTAAATGAATGTTTGCGAGCCAATGTCGAGGATGCTTTTCATCAACTAAAAGATGGTAAGTAAATTGGAATATATATATATATATATATATATATATATATATATATATATATATATGTATATATACATACATATATAGAAAGGAGAAGGTCTCCATCAAAAGTGCATAACTAAATTTTCAAAGAAAATTCATCTTTTTTTGAGTGAGCAATGATGTTATTTTGAGCAATGATGATGTGCACTCCTGATGGGGCATCCTATATACATATATACAATATATATATATGTATATATATATATATATATATATATATATATATATACATATATATATACATATGCATATACATATGTATACATATGTATATACATATATATATATATATATATATATATATATATATATATATATATATATATATATATATATACAATCGCATAAGTTTTAGTATTATTTAATATCACTCTGAGATTATTATTTCTTAAAACGGTAGAATCTCATAAATTGAAGTTATTAAAAGTACAAGTGTTTAAATGTTTTTAAAATATATTTTTGATTGCATTTAACCCTTTAACTGTTTATGTCGAGTATACTCGTCAGAGCGAAACGAAAATTTTTCGCATAATGTCGAGTATACTCGTCGCGAAGGTAAAAAAAATCGCATTCGTATTATTATTAAACGAATCAACTGTAATTTTTTTCCCTGAAAAAGGGCAAATAAAGATCTTTTAAAAAATGTACATTTTAGAATATTCGTTAGTCTGGCAACCTTATTTATTTTAATACACAATAGCTTGTATTAAGCTGAAATAACAAATTCTGGGGAAGTACCGTTACAAACGATTTTTTTTATCAATGAAATAAATTTTGTTTGTTAACAACGAATAAAAATATATATTTTCTAAAAAACCAACACGCAACTTTTGATTTTTAATCATAATTGCCTACTTTTATAGACAGAAACATTTTACTCTGTTTATGTCGAGTATACTCGTCTTCGCTGGAAAATAATTAAGCAGGCAGAAAAAGTTTTTCGAAACAAAATTAAACAGTTAAAGAGTTAAGAGCAAAACCTAGTCATTATAAAAAAACTATAAAAAAATGATGAATGAAATTAACAAATATAGCAAACAAATAAAATATTTACTAATTTCTTTCAGGAGAAAACGATCATGATTTTTATAATCGCTCTAAATATACTTTTAAATGTTTATTGCTTACACAAAAGAATCTAAAATATTTTTTAAAAAACATTTTTCGGTAATTATTTTTTCTTAAATTGTATCATTAAAAATAACTTATTTAATTACAGGATTAACAGAACTTCAAATAGCACCACTAGATCCATTACATGTATCAAAAATTTTCATTGATGCTGATGATAGTCCTGTTACTATTAAACAAACTTACACAAATATGGTTCTTAAAGGATTTTCGAACACAGTTGTAACTAAGTACAAGTAAGAATATAATATATCTAATATATACATATGCATACAAATATACATATATATATTTATGTGTGTATATATATATATATATATATATATTTATGTGTGTATATATATATATATATATATATATATATATATATATATATATATATATATATATATATATATATATATATAAAATTTTTATAGTATTCTATAAAAGTAGATTATTTTTTCAGTGCTGATTTGAAAAATTACCGTCTAAAATCAGAATCATTCACGCCTTTAGTAATAATTGAATGCGATTATGATATAAATGGTCGTGTTTTAGTTCTTCCAATTGTAGGAACAGGACGTGCAAATATTACATTAAGTGAGTATATTTTCATATAAGATTTTGTAATTGAGTTACATACAAAATACTTTATCTAAATTTATTTACTTAAATCATATAAAATAATTGAAAAAAAATTCTCGTATTTTTTTTTCTTTTTTTACGATTGCAAATTCGGCTTAACAAAAATATAAATATAGATACAACACAATTGTAAAATAGTAAAATGTATTTAGCTTACTGTTTATTATCATATACAAGTAAATTGTTCAAATAAATTTTAAATAAAAGTAATTATCTAGGGACTGATATGATTGAATTTAGATTTGAAATTGAAAATAAATGTACAATAGAATCTTATATAATATGGTTGATACGTTTCATATTATGGTGATAATTTTTGTGAAAATATTTACATAAATCTTCATCTTTAATTATACTTTTATTACAGGCGATTTGAAAACAGAACATGAAATAATTGGAGAACGTGTAGAAAAGAAAGGCAAAGAATACATGCATATTAAAGAGTACAAACTAAAACTATATCCGAAATTAGTTCATTTTGATTTCGACAATTTGTTCAACGGTGATGAACGGCTTGGCAAGGAAATGAATAAGTTTTTAAATGAAAACTGGGAGTCTATTTTCAATGAATTGAAACCAAGTTACGAAGAAAGTTATGGGTTAGTCTTCCGCCAGATATCAAATTTAGTATTTGATAAAGTGCCTTTGAATAATATTTTCTTGGAATAATTTTAGTTTTAACTTTTACTTTTTTATTATATGTTGTTATGTAAGAAATGTTGATTTTTGAAAATACAATCTAAGTATAAACTTATTTTATTATTTTTTTCATATTAAATATGATTGAAGGCAAAATTATTTGTATAAATCATGGGTATATATATATATATATATACACACTCGCTCGAAAAAGTCTGAGTGCACCTATCAATACCAATATATTTCATAATAAAACAAACGCATTAATGCAAATTTGAAGGCAAACATTTTTTATCAATTGTATAAATTACTAATTATTTATATATGACAAATTAAAACATTTTAAATTTATAACAAATAAACTAAAAAATAAATAACACAAGAGTTAATAAAAAGTTCGCGTACACATTTTATTAAACGGTAAATCATCGATTTTTTCCAATATCTGCACTTATTATTGTTTTAAAATTATCACAGTTTTATGTCCCAGTTCGTATGTTACAATTGAAACACTAAAATTTCATTTTTGATAACTAAAAGTAAAGTTTTTTCCAAAAAATAAATAAGATGGAATTCAAAAAAGAAAATTTCTGTTAGTAAGTGTAAAATTATTTTAAATTTAGAAAAAGAAGGAAAAAGTTTTCGTGAAATAGGAAAGGATGCTGGAAGACAACATATTTTCAATCAAAGGGTAGTAATCAATTTTAAATCCACATTTGAAACCGCTTTCTGGCCAGCCGTCGAAGTTAACATTTAGATAAAGGCGTAATATTGTGGCTTCAGTGAAAGAAAATCCCCGAATAACTGCACCCCAAATTGTAAAAGATATTAAAGTACTATTTAAAAAACAAATCTGTGCTTACACTATGCGAAAAATAATAAAAAAGGGTGGGTATCATGAATGTGTTGCGCGTAAAAAATCATTTATTTCAGGTATCAATAGATAAAAACAAATTGCATATGCAAATGAACATATTAATAAACTAATCCAATTTTGAGGAAACATAATTTTCTCAGACAAGAGCAAATATTTCATTTTTGGATTAAAAGGACTCAAAATTGTATGTAAATCACTAAATAAAAAAAATGTTGTTCCTACTGTGAAACTCGGTGATGGTAGAGTAATGGTATAGGGGTGTATAACAAGTAAGGGCGTGGGACAAATGGAGTTTTTAGTATCCACGATGGATAAATATGCTTACTTAAATATTTTAAAACGAAATACAAAGCAAAGTGGTGAAAAATTAAGTCTAGATCCCGATTATAATTTTTTGCATGACAATGATCTGAAGCACACGGCAGAAATTGTTGAGCTATAGATATTATATAATGTTCCAAAACAGTTGTATGCACCTCTCCAATCTCTAGACCAATCTAAATCCTATACAGCATATTTGTGATTTTCTTAAACGTAGAATTACGTAAAATTAGCCAACATGACATAATTTCAAAGAAAATGTTGAAGAAAGTTATAGAAGAAGAGTGGAATAAGATTAGTACTAAAGAAACTACAAAAGTGGTATATTCCATGAAAAAACTATTATAGGAGGTTCTTAAAAGAAGAGGCTATCCAATCAGTTACTAATTCACTCGAAAAGTTTATTTTACTTTATATTATTTTCGATTTTCATTTTCTGTATGCAGACATTTTCTGCTCAATTTGTATGATGTTTTGTGTTTTTTATTTTTTAGTTTGTTCGTTATAAATTTAAAATGTTTTGAATTGCCATGTATAAAGAATTAGTACTTTATAGAATTAATAAAAAATATGTTTATTTTCAAATTTATATTAATAAGTTTGTTTTATTGAGAAATATATCCGTATTGATAGGTGTACTCAGACTTTTTCGAGTGATTGTATACTTACATATATGATAAGGTAAAAACAACCTAGCTAAGGAAGGAATCCTTGAATAAAAATCCTTATTAATCTTCCTGATTAGTATGATGAGTACGATTAAATATCAGTGAATAATAATGTTATTACATGTACATTAAAAACTGTTCTGCTAAAATGTAAAATTATGTTTAAAATAAAAAATTTAAACTTAATAAAATATATGAATAACATTTAATATATTTTTTTTTGAAATACGTAAATATAATATTTGTTAACAATTGATATTATAATTATTTTTATTTAAATTTATATCATTGAGATGTTTGAAATACAGTAGATAATTACATATTTTAAATAATAATACAAATATCTAATAATAATCAAAATTATTTTTTTAAAGAAATCGCTGTATTGTTTCTATAAAACATAGGTTAAAATGAATAAGAGTAATCTATGTTTTACAGCGATTTTCTGTATAAAAAGCAATAAGAGTAATCATAGAAATTAAAAAAGAACACAATTAAAAAATGTGTAAGCCATGTTTAATACACCTATCGCCATCTATGGCTACGCTGTTTTTACTATAAACTCGACTACAATATAAAATGATAACAGACACCTGTAGAAAATTATACTGTTGATGTATGTTACTGAACAAATATACCATCTTATGGTCGAATAGCACACATTACATTAACAAAAAGTATTTAAAAAACATTAGAGATATTAATGCAAATTATATATATATATATATATATATATATATATATATATATATATATATATATATATATATATATATATATATATATATATATATATATATATATATATAAAGCCCACATCAGTCCACTACTGGACGAAAGCCACAATGAATGTTACCATTCATTGGTATTTGAGTCAAAATTTTATGAGGTTGTCGGCCTTCATTCAATAAAGTTCATTTTTTTTATTTAAAATAATCACAAGATAATAATTCTAAAATAAAACTGTTAACAATTAATTGAACATCTATAAATATTTAATTAATTATATTAAATAACACTAATATATAAAGATGTATAAAATCAAAACACTCTACCTGTAACATAGAAATAAGAAACACAAAAACGTAACACTCGCAGGTATTCAAACCATCGCTAACAGACTTCAAAAACTGTTAAAATTTCAAATACTTTTGACTGAAAATAAATATGCAATGGAAATATGTTTACTTTTTTATGCGATACGCATTGAATACACGAATAATGACGTAAAAAATAATAAATAACATCTCTTCACTTAAAAATGATAGAATTCTTAGGTATACACAAATAAACAATACATTTAGATACGTATTGCACATATATACACGTATTGCACAATATGTAATAAAATCAAAAAGGAAGAATTGACCATAAGTTGAAAATGTCCGAATTAACAATGGAACCAAATATTAGTGATGGTCAACTACTCGAAATATTAACATTAGTTTATATTTCTACATTATTTGTTTTCTTTTTTTTAAAAAAAATAATAAGTTTATAGATAAAAAAAATCCTATGAAAATAATTTTTCTATTAGCACTTTTATTGACGTAAAATATTCTATTCATATTTGAATTTATATATAAAAACAAAATTATAACAATAATAACGGTTTACACAAATGAATTTTAACCCCAACACCACAATAATTTAAAGTGTTCAATAATCACTTATTGTTCACTTATTATTTATCATTATATAATTTATAATTATATCGGCTGATGCATTTTGATGACGACGCCATCATCGTCAGAGCCTTTCTAAATTATTGTGATGTTGGGGTTAAAATTCATTTGTGTAAAGTGAATCAGCCACAGTTCCAAAACAACAAATAAATAATAACGGTGCTTCTTTAAAATGTTTCTTTTTTAATTTTATTGAAAAAAATAAATAAAATATACAATTTATTAAATATATTTTATCATTTTTTTTAATGAACAAATCGATCGTAGTTACTTTTTTTTAAAAAAAATACTAGCATTAAATAGTTCAATTATATTTACATAAATTTAATTTTTCAGATAATCGTCCATTGATCATATTAAATAAAATCATATATTTCGAACAACATTCTTGTATCAGTGTTTTTTTTTGATGTATTGTCAGTACAAGTACACCCATTTAAAGATTAATGTCGATGCAGAGTAATTGCCAGTTGTAGAACCACTCAATACAAAATACTTCGTAGAGAATGTATTTAATTATTTAAAACCTACTTGCTTTTATCGGAGCGTTGAAATAGATTCCTCTAAGAAATAGACACTCATTTATTCTAGTGTTAATTACGTTCGTAAATCTTTATTTTAATAACAATTACATATTTCACGCTAAGAAAACCTGTATAAATATAGTCATTGGTATTTATATTAGGTTGGCAAGTATCTCCCTTCCGCTTTTTTTTTTTTTGTACATAGCTGCAAAATTCAAAAGACCAGAAGGCGGAAGGGAGATATTTGCCAATATATATATATATATATATATATATATATATATATATATATATATATATATATATTCTAATGAACATTGATATAAAAAGTATTATTTAAATATAAGTTGAAAACATATTAGAGTGCTGCCTCTTTTTAATTCTGTCTGTTTCTTAAACAGACAAAATTTTTGATTGCCTTTATAAATATATTATGTATAATTATATATTTATATATATATATATATATATATATATATATATATATATATATATATATATATATACCATAAATAAAATTTACTTACTTTTTATTGCGATAAAAAGGTAAAAACGTTTTTTAAGTATTTAATATACATTAAGGTTTGTAATACAATAATGAACTTCTCCTTCAATTATTTGATTACAATCAGAACATACGATAGTACGTGTAGATTTTCGACCAATAATTTTTTTTATACGACATTTACCCTTTTCTTTTAATTTGCGTATATATCTTTTAATATGTGTTTTTCTAATCCAATATACTACAAGAAGATAATTTCATTAAAAAAGAAGTATATTATTGAATTTTTTCATATAAAAATACTTCTTAGAATATATTTCAAGTAATAATTATATACGAAATACAAATAAGTAAATATTTAATCTGAATGTGTGCAATACAAATTTCAAACCACGGAGATCCAGTTTAATTATTGTAATAATTTGAAATATTTTGTTACAAATAAAAACAAACCGAATTATCAGAATATTTTTTTAAACCTTCAAAACATTTTGTATTTAATATTATGATTATTATTTTGTAATTTTCTTTTCAATTCAAAAATGTCCTATACTTGATATTATTTTTATGAAAAATTTTTGAACATTTTAAATAAGAGTTTAAAAGCATTTATATCAAAAACTACGTTAAAAATTGCAAATATCAAATTAAATAAAATTATTTAATACGGTTTACTTTCACTGCACACCTCTTAAATAATATTCAATAATTCCATTCGATTGTGAAATTCGTGATATTTTATTTTTTTAAATATTTAGTGGAATAAAATGAATCATAATAAAAGTGTGTATATATATATATATATATATATATATATATATATATATATATATATATATATATATATATATATATATATAATAAACATCAACATTCTACCCTTGAGACAATTAATTAAGTTTCTCTATTCATTTACAGTGTCACACAAACATGATAATACATTTGAAATTATGTATTGAATATTAATTCAAAACTTAACAAAATTTTCAGTAACAGTAGTGTAAATGAAATATTTTAAATTTTAATTATATATATATAATATATATATATATATATATATATATATATATATATATAATTTAAAACAATATATAAAATTATATCAAACAATAGGGCTTAAGAGTTTTTATTAGTTGTAAAATAGTTGAGTTTTAACATTTCATCGATTACAAAATGATATAAATATTTAACAAAAAAACTATAAAAAAATAGATTTAATAAAAAATTTAGAGATTTAATAAACAGATTTGATTAATTAGAGATTTAATAAATTTAATTTATAGATTTAATAATTTTTTTTATGTCCATAATCAAAAACATACAAAATTAAAGATTAAATTTCTATAGTCTTTAAAATACACTAATTCAAATAAAAACATCACTACAGATCTTAGATTTCAGTTTATAAAAAGTCTGTGGATTAATTAAAAAATGAGTTAAAAATAATCAGCCTACAATAAACAAAAATGAGAAATATATTACAATACTAGTGGCCTGAAATTAAATCGAAATTTTTTATGTACCCTTTATTTTTTTTATCTAATGAAACTTAAATCATTATTAATGCCAAATCTTTTTCTGTAAAATATTAGATAAATCAAATATATTTTTATAGTTACTTTATTCTAGTTCATTAAAAACAAAATTTTCTATTTTTTAAAAAAATATTGGTTTAATTGCTACTGAAGAAATGAATTTTAAAACTAAATTATTTTGCTTAATGATAAATATAGTCAATTAAGCATGCTTGAAAAATTACTTCGATTTTTTTATCAAAACATACTCTGGTGATAATTTTCAATTTAAAAAAACAAGCTTTTGATATTGTTGTAATCAATTATTGTTTATTAAATTTATAAAAATATATACTACTAAAAAATCTGATATAATATTTCTTTGCGAATATAATTATTAGTTAATACAATATTTAAATAAAAAAAATATACATATGTATATACTTACTGGAGTAGACACATAAGAAATATAACAATGGAACTAACAAAATCATATATAAATAACAAAGTTCACATTTTATCTCTTCTAAAATCATTATGAATAACTGGACAAATCGTTGAAACTTCATACTAAACTTAAATTCTAATAGTAATTACTGTTAATTTCACGCATTTTAACAAAACATTTTTGAATAACGTTTTGAAAATATAATCACACTATCAACAAAATGAATTATTTCAATTGTCTACAGAAAAACAAATATTAACAATATACTCTATTGAACGCAGCACGTGGTAAAATCAAGCCGATACCCGAATTTCTTTATGTTTGAATAAATTGTTTTCGAACGACGCAATATCGATTGAACATGAAAAATTATACGTAATTACTCAATAATCTATTATATTTGAATGCATAATATTCTATTAAAGAGAATAACCACAGAAGCATTTGAACGTAACAGTAAAGTAATACATATTGGTATGATTCATATTAATTTGAATTAGGGCGGTAAATGTATTATTTAAATAAAAATACGTTTTTAATAATCAATTATTAACAATCGTGAAGTACGAACGATATTTTAATAAAACGAAACTAGTCAATTACATATAATTATTAATAAAATAGAGTGTACAGTTATTAAAATAAATATTTAATGGAAGGAAGATTAGAAAAACAAAACTGTTTGATGAATTTTTTTAGAATTTTTGATACATGTGTCGGTAAAATACTATAAATCGATATCATAATTTGATACAAATAACTTGAATTCTCAATCTAAGAATTTCATGAAAGTGAATTCGCCACATTTCCAAAACAGATAACGAATTGATAACCTACATATTATATAACGCCACTAATTTATTGATAAACTTTTTTGTAAACATTTAAAATATATTTTGAGATGTTTTTTTATTAAAAAATATTATAGCTATATTTTAAGAAAAAACTTAAATTTGTAAAAAAATCAATAATAATTAGATTGTTTACCCTTTGCGAATGAAAACAATTATACGACATAATAAAAATAATCTTTATATAACATAACACAATTTATTCACAATTCAAATTTAAAGTGTGACAATTATTCATAAAATTGATTTTTCACATTTGTATAATAAATAAGTATATACTGTTCGTATATATGAATAAATACCTATTTAAGTTCAAACAAGAAAATACTGTACAGTTTTTTTTTAAAAAAATTGTAATCATGAAATATGGAAAATATATGTTATATTTTTAACCAGTTGCGCTGGCAATTAACATGCATGCATGGCAAATCCGTTCAAAGCAATTCGCAGCGAGTTGGTATTTGAAATCATTTTTTTATAAAGTTTTAGACACACACACATTAACATTATAATAAAACTCTTAAATTGATTAACAAATTTATTAATAATTTTTGAAAAGGAGTATTTCTTGGATTTTGGTACGTTTGTTATTTTATCGAATAGAATAGAGGTATTAAAAAAATCCATATCCAATAGATAAAAGAATATTTTTCTATAACTTTTTGCAAATTTTCTCATTAAAGGAAAAGATGATAAATAGCTATCTTACAGATCTACTCCACTCATACCATCATTGTAATCTAAAACTATATTAGGTTTTGTAATGTTTCCATTTTGGTCTGTATAATTTCTACATTTTTTCTTTTTTGTTACAGTCATTTCTGCTTTGGGATGTTTTGAAGAAAGTAAATATATATCTTTTTTGTCCTTCCATTTTACAGCTAAGATACCGTTGTAAGATCTTAAAAGAACATGTTTTTAATTTTGTCACTGCGAGATCTTTTAGCATATTCTTTCTATTAGATCTGACTGTTTCGATAGTATTAATTTTTTGCAAATGTAATTTCCGATACAGTTTTGGTGACGAATACCAGTTATCTAAAAAGAGGGTGTGTACAAAATCAACTAAAAGTCTATATAAATCCAGTACAACATTTTCTGATGCGCTATTATCAGAATAAAATAGTTCTTTGATAAAATAATTTTTTATAATAAAAAAAATATTGTGTTTTGTAGTTACTTAATTATTATTCAATGAAAATATGTAAAATTAATGAAGTTCTACAAAAAATCACTTGTATGCCTTCAAAACAGAAGTGTGACACTTGCTAATTGAACTCCGATGTTATTTTAACTTAGCAAAAATCACACGACGTGCTATGTACGTCTTATCGACATTTGGTACAGATAGCAGTTGACGTACATAGCACGTCATTCCAGTGGAACTGGTTAAAGTATTTTTTGAATTTACTTTATATTTTATTGTTTTTTTTTATATATATATATATATATATATATATACACAATATATAGGGTGGACTAAATAAGATTGAAAACTTAGACATTTTTTTACTATTATTTACTCTTTATTATCCTTTATCCTCATTTGAATATTTCTCTCTCTCTCTCTCTCTCTCTCTCTATATATATATATATATATATATATATATATATGCGTATAGAACAAACAATAACATATAAATAAAGAACTATACTTTTTCAACTTATAAATGACCGAAATAAAAATAAAACTATTAAAATTATATTTTAAAAATATATAAAAAGAATTTAAATAGTTTCATTTAATTTATTACATTTTAATAGTTCTACTTTTCGAATACGATTAACTATAATTAAATGTCGAAAGAAATACTTGATATTGAAAAAAAATCGTTACTATGATTTAATATGGATATCCAATAGATTGTTATTTAAATTAATCAAAAAAAATCTGTTTTTTTCCTTTTTACATATATCATTCTAAAAAATTAAAGATTAAATATATATATATATATATATATATAAATATATATATATATATATATTATATTTGTATTCAATTTATTATGTTAGGATTAAACGTTTACAACACCAACGACTACCTAAAAAATAAGCGCCAATAAACAGAGTTGTCAAATGTCATTACCTGTGCAAAATTTGTTGTTCACTGACAGCCTATCATTAGACTATTTTTATATACATACAATGAGTCTTATAAAAATTACGAATTTTAAATACATTCATAATTTGCATATTAAAACGATCTGTACCCAGTGCATTTAATAAAATATAATCCGAGACGCTCCGCGTCAAGAAACGTAATAAGAAGTGGACGAGGAGAATTAAGAAAAAAACGAACAGACACGCTTAAATGGTAAGACAAAATCAAACCAGTTTATATTTTCATAACCCACGCCGGTCTTAAAATTATAATGTTCTATAATACGTGTTGTTGATTGCTAATATGCGCTTCTATAGGTTAATTTGCATTCCTGTTCATATTTTAATTACAGTCGTTTTGTGTTCAGTTGAAATAGTGTGACGGACTACGAAGAAAATGATTGACATATATTCCATGCTAATGGCGATTAAGAAATTGATTTTATATGCTCTGGATTTTGTAATTCTTACGATGAAAATGCGTGCGTGGGTCGATATATAAGTAATCCTATCGATTTAGATAGGAGATTAAAAATCTCATTACTGTTATATATAGGATATACTATAAGGTTCTTTTCTCATTTGTCGTATGAGAAAAAGAATATATAAACAAAACATATATTTACATAAATACACAGCCACACACACAGATTTACATACATACATACATACATACATACATATATATATATATATATATATATATATATATATATATAATATTACACCTGCTCAAGAAAGCAAAACCAGTGATTATAATTTTCTTCCGGAAACAAAATAATCATTTCTTATTATGAAATCTCTTCGTTATTTGTTGGAGAAAAAAACATGATTGCTCGAATTTCATAATCTCAATATATCATTAAAAATTGACAAATATAATAAACTAAATAATGAAATAAAATTTAGTATTATGTTATCATAGTTTATAAAAGCAAGATGATAGATTTTTTTAATTTAATGGTAAGAATAATTTCGTTAATGAAATATAAAAATACAAATATTTTTGGATTATATTTTTTGAAACCAAAGAATGTAATCAATGAAAAAATTAATCAAAATATTTAATGAAAATATAATGAGTTTAAAATTAAATTATCAAAAAATATTTTATTAAATATCTATACATGTTGAGTCTTAAAAAAATAAATAAAAATTAAACTATAGACAAATTCAAAATATGAAAATAAGAATTTATTAACTTAAATTATAATTATTTATATTTCAGTTAATATAATATTTATATATTATTCAAAAAATATTTTTATTAGTTTTTCATTCATTTGCTGTTATGGATAATTCATTCTTACCCAAATGAACCACTTTCATTAAAATCACAAAATTTTATAAAATCATTCAATTATCAATTATTATTAAATTTGTTCGCTAAGACCCACTTGACAATTGTACTGTTATCTTCAACAAGTATTATAAAAATGTATAAAGTACATAGTCCTTTGACAATAATGGCACGCAAAAACATCTTAGCGAATAAAATGGATAATAAATGAATATTAAACACTTTTATAAAATCGTGTGTTGTTAGAAGGACGATTTATTTTTATTACAGTAAATTTTCAGTCAGAATAAATACTAAATAAATAGTGACGATATTATTCTAACCGAATTTTATTATCAAAAATATATTAGTAATCAATTAATGAAAAGATCATAGAAAATTGAAAAATTACAAAAAAATATTTAATAATAAAGTTTGGATATTTTGTTAGTTCTACAAATAATAAATCGTAATTTTTAAAAAAATGTCAATAAATTTTCAGTTAAATTAAATATTTGAACGACATACAAATACAAACAAAAATAATATTTAATAACAAGAAAGTAATAATTTTCTACTGATTGTATTAATAAGAAAATTATATTTTATTTTAATCATATTTTTTAGAAAGAAAATATTTGGCATATTTTAGGTAAGAGAATATGGAAAACTAAAAATTTCAAAGAATAATTAATAAAAAATTTAAATTAAAGTCTAAATAACAAAACTTTAACATTCTTTAAGAGGCACGACTAGTGTGACACTTTCAAAAAATCGATTTTTTGCATTTTTCGATAGTCTATACTTTCAAAAATAACATACTAAGATTTAAAATGCGGATCTCAAATAGTTTTTGAGCTACAACCTTCTAAAGAGTAGCTATTTATAACAATGAAATCAATACTTTTATCTTTAAACGCATTTTTCTCAAAACTACATTTTTAAAATTTGCTGCAGTTCTAACTCGATAACAAATCATCCGATCGATTTGATTTTTGTTTTAGCATATTTAGTATTTGTTTCTCCATACAATGACCCTCCAGTTTTTCGATTGGATAAAAAATGTAATTTTGTCATACCAAAAACCTTCAGATTTTTGAGCGAAATTTTAAACTTTTTTTCAAAACTCCGCCATTTTATTAAATTTCAATTTTTTCACAATCCTGGGTCATTATATAGGCAAAACTTTCTAGTTTAACGAACTTTTTTTTTATTTCAGGCACTGTGTAGGTCACAATCACTGCAGTAGTGGGGGAACTTTTTTTTTTTGGAGTCTCGGGATATGGCGAATAACTTGCTGAAAATCGAATATTTTCATTCAAAAAAATTACTATGTATACATTATTTATGCATAAATATATCCTGAACATTTTAAAACATTCGATATAATAATTTTCTTTAAAAAAATTCCCAAAAATCACCTTTTTTTAGGCGGTCACATTAGTCGTGCCCCTTAATTATTTTTATAAATAAAAATAAATAAAATTTGACCTTTTAAAACATATTTCATAGTAAATTGTTAAAATAGAAAACAATAAATACACACGTTAATAGTTTATTAATATTCAATAATACTTTATATTGAAAATTAAACCAGTCTATAAATTAAACTCCAATTAAAATAATATTTATAATAACATTCTCAAATGTGTACATAAGCACATATAAGTATTATGTTAATCATAAAATATGATTTTATTTGAACACGCTGTAGGTATGTAACGTTAAACATATAACAATTAAAAATATCGACTGAAGTAAATTATATTTTAAAATTAGACATCTTACAAATACATTGCATGCGTGTACAGCTTGATATGTTTTACAAACTCATTTGAATTTTGTAAGGTTAGTAACCTGAGATAGAAAATTAAAAGAACATCAATACTTTCTATACGCTATTGCTTCATAAATTATGAATCAATATAAAGTACATTTATACATACACATACATATGTATACACACACACATATATATATATATATATATATATATATATATGTGTGTGTGTGTGTGTGTGTGTGTGTGTGTGTGTGTGTGTGTGATTTAAAATCAAACAATTTACAAATCAGAATTTGAAAACATTTATAATCAGGTTACATGGAAAACCATCATTAATAAAATACAATTTTATGGTCTAATTTTTTAAAATTATTTCTAATAATTATCAATTGTTATTTTTACCAAAAAAATATGACAAATTATTTCTAAATACAAATATTTAAATATAATTTTACTAAAATATTTTATTTAGTAAACATAGCAATATTCCAATATAATCTCTTTCAAGTGCAATTCAATATTACCATTATTCTATAAATCTTGTAATTATACTCTAACAATAGATTTTGATTAATTTTTTACTCGATTATTTATAATTTTAATATTAAACCAGTATTTTAATGATATTAAAACAGTAATAATTAAAATTCATATAACTTAGCATTTAAGTCAAGATGTAAAACTAAGAAGAAGGGAGAAATAATAACTTTGTAAAAATCATGTTTCAGGTAATTGGTTTATTATCATTTTGTGAGGACCCTATATCAGGAAACAACCATTGTTATCTTGTAAAATGTTGCTTTATCAAAAATAGACTAAGACAAACTTAATTAAAAATTACCTGATCATCCAGATTCAGGAATTGGACTATCGACCAGCATTTCATAACTAGAAAATCTTTTTTTTCTGAAAACTATAACACTTGACCTTGGATACTGGATGGGAAATCTCTCAGAGGAAGATGTCAAAAACAGACTTTCGTGGCGTAAAGAAACTGTAAAAAAAATTAAAAATGTAGAAACTCTCTCTCTCTCTCTCTCTCTCTCTCTATATATATATATATATATATATATATATATGAACAAATAGTAATTACATTTATTTCAAAAAGAAAAAGTATTTAATGACTCATATTACAAATAATGAAATGAAATCATTCAACACAAAAAATGTTTAAATTAGTAATAAGTTCTAATAATAAAGATCCGTTTTTATTGTAAATAAAAGATAATTTTATGTAAATGGGTTTTTATTAAAATACAGAATATATATATATATATATATATATATATATATATATATATATATATAATACATATTGTTATAATGAAGTAGATAAAAAAAGATCCAAAATTAATAACAGTGTTAAAAACATAAAATAAAATATAAAGACTTGTTGAAATGGAATAATTTAACTTTAAATTTGATAACATGAGATGAGTAGTTTAGTGAAATGTTAATTATATTAGCTTTTATGTATAGATCAAGATAATTAATTTTTGCTACGTTTTAATATTTATTTTAAAAATATGTGTGAAAAATAAAACGCAAATAATTTAAATAAAAATATGATATTGTTATTCTTGCTTATATTCTCAATTATATAGTAAACGGATTTCCTCTACGTTTTTTTTATTGAGACAATAAAAATATGCATTGAATTAAATTCTTTATATCATATTTTAAAATTAAAGGGCCATTTCTGTATAATTTACTTATTTTTTTATTTATTGAGATCTTATAACTATTCTTTGGTTTAAAATGTTCTACAGCTATTAATATATCTTTCATCCCATATTTACATACGTAATAAAGCCTAAAAGTTTCCGGTCTGAATAAGTTAGAACATAAATCTGCAGGTCTTATGCTATGTAAAATCTTATCCTATGTTCTGTTTTAATATAATTACAATTTTATAATTCTGCCCTCGGTCGTATATCTGTTAGTTTCGGTAAAAGACATCTAGTTGAACAATATTTAAAAATTTTAAATTGAGTATCACGCTGTCATTAAATTTTTTATATAAGAAAATAAAATCCAAAATAAAAATTAAATAACATTTAGATGCTATATATGGATAATTTTCTCCTTCATATTCGACAGTGAGAGAGTTAAACGATTCATTTATCAAAAAAAATCCTATAAACATTACTCAATATCAAAAAATGAGCATATCCACTATTTTTTCTGATTTTTGGGAAATTATTCTAACTGATTTAAAAAAAGTGAAATATTACTCTGCTAAGATAATTGTACGATAATATAACAGTTATTAGCACTATAGTTTCTAAGAATTAAATTTTAATTTATAAAGAATTTAATACAGCAATCAAGTATACCGGTATGGAAATACAAAATCTGAACTTTTATATAAATAAATCATTCAACCATAAAATCATAACATTTTTTATAAAATCATTCAGTAATAAACTCCAAAAAATACACGAACAAAGAATAAAATGTGTAATAATTGATTATTGAATACTTTTATACATACTTGTGGTGCTAGGAGTGAATGATTTACATTTCTAAACGTGTAAAATAAATTTGTGTCAAAATGAGTTAATTATAACCTCAAATAAATAGAAAGAATTGTAGTAGAAGTTTTAAAATTCAACAGTTATAAAATAAAATCTCATTGTAATAGAAAAAAAATTATAACACATTTTTATATTTTAAATTATTTTTATATTTTGATAGATGTTTTTTTCTTAATCATGAGGAATTCTCCATTTTTTTTTGTTTTTTTAGATTAATAATCTACATAATTATTATCGTTTTTTAGAATGCACTGCATTCTGTATTTATTGTTCTTAATAAAAAAAAATTTGTTAACTATCTGGCCCAAAAAAATATTCTTAATAATTTCATCGATTTCTAAGTCTTATTTTGATTTTTATCAAAAAAATTGATAAATAAAATAATACTTGTATTTTTACATTTCCATATTGAATTTTTTACTAATTTCATTCAATTCTCTATTAACTTTTTAACTCTTCTGATATGATTTCAAAAATAATAATTATATATATATATATATATATATATATATATATATATAATGTATGTGTGTATCTATGTATGTACATATGTGTATATGTATTGATGTACTGAAAATTTACATTAGATATAAAACTTCTAATTAACATTTTAAAATATCTGTTAGTCATTTGAAACATTTTAATTATGTATTCATACTTTTTCAACGTACATATAGGAGTATTTATGTCGCGTTAAATTACAAATTAATCACTAGATTACAATATCGATACGTATTAAAAAAATGAATGTTTTATTCCGGTCAATGAAACATTTAAATGCTTCTTGTATCAAAGCGTAAAGTGCACAACTGTATGTTTATAATGAAATCTATAATACCAAAACGCTTGTGACATTGACTTGAAAATATAATTTATTCCGAAAATGGTCACGAACTGGAAGGTGTCAGTCGGTTAGTTGGTATATACTTGTAGTTTTTAACATTGGATTTAAAAAAGAGATAATTTTTCATTACCATTTTTGTAGGGGCAATAAACATGCGTTCATGATAACGGAAACGAGGCTACAATATCAACGCCGTGCAGTCGTGATTCATAAATACGATTTGTGCTCTGTACATAAATAAAAGTGTTATTGACTGACTGAGCTATGGCGCCAATATTTAAAGGTCATTCGTTTAATTTCTGTATTTGGTACAGGGGTTTCGATTTCATATATCAAACACGAGGTCAGTAGTGTAGACACGATGGCGCTCGTTTGCCATTTATAATAATAATATCTTATTTCTTATTATGATATTAAAAGATTTGTTTGTATTGTGTCTCTTTGATCACCTAATGTACAACTTAATACCAATCCTGGATCTCTATTTATTATAAAAAAACATTTATTTTTAAAAAACAGCATGATTTTTTTGATAATAAATAGAACATTGAACCGGAATTTAAAATTTACTTTCATCTCATTTTTAATCTCAATTATTCGTAACAATATTTGTACGTAAATATATTTTAATCAATTGGTAAAATTCTTATGAAAAATTTCACAAAAATTAAGTACTCATTATATATATAGAATATTTTTTTAAGCGTAATAGAACTTTAAATTGAATCCCTATTGAAAGTTCTATCTGACTTTAAAAAAAAAACCGTTTATAAGAATGTGTGTATATAAATATATATATATATATATATATATATATATATATATATATATACGAGGTTGTTTGATAAGTCCGTGTAAAAATAAAAACTGCTTCATTTTTTTGAATAAATCGTTTTTATTTTTCAACATAGTCTCCTTTTAGGCTTATACACTTCATCCAACGCTGCTCTAGTTTGTTGATCCCTTCCGAATAATAGGATTTGTCCAAGTCTGTAAAATAGTCATTCGTTCCTGCAATCACCTCCTCGTTCGAATAAAATCTTTTTCCCGCGAGCCATTTCTTCATATTAGGGAATAAATAATAGTCCGATGGAGCCAAGTCTGGAGAATAGGGGGGATGTGAAACGATTTGGAACCCCTTTTGCGGCCACAACTGCTGAGGTGTGAGCTGGTGCGTTGTCGTGATGAAAGAGGACTTTTTTGTGGGCTAATCGGGGACGTTTTTCTTGCAACTCGGTTTTCAAACGATCCAATAACAATGAATAATATGCACCTGTAATGGTTTTACCCTTTTCCAAATAGTCGATAAAGATTATTCCTTGCGAATCCCAAAAGACAGTCGCCATAACCTTCCCGGCCGAAGGAATTGTCTTCGCCTTTTTCGGAGCAGATTCCCCCTTGATAACCCATTGTTTAGACTGCTCTTTGGTCTCAGGAGTGTAGTGATGTATCCATGTTTCATCTACAGTGATGAAACGACGCTTAAAGTCCTGCGGATTTCGCTGAAACAGCTGCAAACCGTTCTTGCAACACTTCACACAACCTCGTTTTTGGTCGATCGTGAGAAATCGCGGCACCCACCTGGCGGATAGCTTTTTCATGTCCAAATGTTGGTGCAAAATATTATGTACCCGTTCACACGAGATGCCTACAGCACTAGTAATCTCACGCACTTTCACTCTTCTGTCATCCATCACCATATCATGGATTTTATCAATGATTTCTGGAGTGGTGACCTCAACAGGGCGTCCAGAACGTTCAGCGTCTCTTGTGCTCATATGGCCACTCCGAAAATTTTGAAACCACTTATAAACCGCACTAATCGAAGGTGCAGAGTCACCATAATGTTTATCAAGCTTCTGTTTAGTCTCCTGAGGCGTTTTGCCTTTAATGAAGTAGTGTTTAATCAACACGCGAAATTCTTTTTCGTCCATTATTTGACAATCACTCGATTTCCTTGATTCCAACGATTGTCAAACACAAAGGAATAGACCGATATGGCTGAAACTTGATGTGTGTTCTTCCAAGAGGTGCTACTAATTAAAAATAACCTCGATATGCACCAGTGGTGCCATC
>CP092092.1:26445755-26633255 GCA_029203775.1 Neoneuromus ignobilis | reverse complement strand
TGTTATATGACCTCCATTTTGTCAAAAAAGATACATCGTTCGCGAAGACACCATAGAATTAACCTTCGAACAATCATTTCTATGATCGTTTAAAATAAGAAACAAAAATTGGAATAAAAGTACAAATATCGGTCATGAAAAACTTAAAAATTGTTAAGAACTTAAAAATTATATTTTATGCTTTATTTTAAAACTAAAGAAATGTTCATTAAATTATGATGACATGGTATCGAAAGTCGTATTAGAGATGACCCTAAATGAAAATTTAAAAATTAAATGAAATATTTTGATAGAAATTGATTATTGTTACACATGGTATTAAATTCTTAATATGTATCACAATTTGGTTATTAAAAAATGTTCATTTGGTCGTACAAATAACTGATTTATGTACAAATAAACCATCTGTATTCTAAAATTTTAGGGTTTCTCAAACCTATGTTATTTTACAGAATATTTTAATAACAGATAGATATTTTTATAAGAATGAATTATTTATTTCAATATTACAAAATTTTATAAAAATGTTAAATAATCATTTATTATGTGTTCAAGAATTACTTATTTGCTCATATATATAGGCTCATCCAAATATGATGCCTAGATTTGTATTTTATTAATGTTCAGGCCGCAACTTAAGGTTCGCGCCGCTCGGTCGAGATAGAGAAAGAGCTCGGTTTTCGTCTTTATTGTCAGATAGGCGAACCCCATCGTCTGCCTGTCTGGTAATAACTCAGTGCGTTCTTGGTCTATTTGTATTTTAAATAAAAAGATCAAAAAACAAACTATACACATGTTTCCCTATCGCTTCACCAGTTCTCTATAGGCTTTCACAATGTTTTATTATACCTTCTTTAATTTACAAACTACTCTCCACTAAATCTAATTACTTACTAAGACGTTCGAAACGAAAATAACGCTTTAATTTTCACTGGCACATCAACGCGCGTACAATTAAAAAGAAACAAAAAAAACTATACACATGTTTCCCTATACACCATCCTATACACATGTTTCTTTTCAATAAAACACAAATCTAGGCGTCATATTTGGATGACTCTATATTTCGAAGGTTATGAGTTCATCGTAAATGAAATATGGATCAGTGAATAAAATGAACAATAAGTGATTATTAACCAATAAAATGTAATGATTTTGAGGTAAACGATTTATTTTTATTAAAATATAATCTAGAAATTTTACAAGTAAAGTGGAAATATAAGCATTAAATTATATTTCGTTATTGAATCTTAAATTATTTTCCTCTAAATCATCAGTAAATCCATATTAGAAATGATTTAAAAATCCAAAGATTATAAAAAACTATTATTTATGTAAATTAAAAAGGAATAAATACGTATGTTGTACATTTGTTAGAATATAAGTGAAAAGAGAAGGAAAAGTGTGAAAGAAAAAAATAACATTTTTTTATGAAAAATAAAAAACAATTAATCAGATATACTAAGAAAGTACTTGAAAGAAAGAAAATATTTTGAAATAAAATAGATATATTTTATTCTTGTTAAGATTACTTTCTAGAAAATATCGATGGTTAATAAAATATAAAATTTCGAATTATAGATAATGAGCGTAAAAGTAAAAAAATCAATAATTAAATTTTTCTAGTTTTCCTCTACTGTAAAATAAAAGATATTTTAAATTTGTTATTTTTCAAAAAAAGAAGTACACCTGAGTCTATTTTTATGCGGTAGATACGTTCCGCAGAAAACCGCATTAAAAAAAATCGCACAAAAAAGACTTAACTTACATTGAAAAATTAGAGATACGATCCGTAATTTTCGAAAACCGCATAAAACCAAAGCTACAAAGTGAAATTACTTTAAAATTCGCATAAAAAAATCAAGAAATAAAAAATGTTTAAAAAAATTCAAATATCTGCAAAAAATTGATACAAAACAAAGCTTTTTACTTTATTTTTTAATTAACTATTTAATTTTATTCAAATCAATATGTACAAATGTGTAATTTATTTTAGAATTTTTCATACATATTTTAATTATCATCGCAATAATATCTGCACTGTTTAGAACAAAAAAGAAAGTGAATATTTGCACTATTTTCAAGACATGTAGGCCAATCCTTTTTCCAACAGGCATTTAAAGTGTGTTGTTTTATTTGAGTAATAGCAAATGCAACATGATTTATACAGTGTCAAAGATAGAATTTTTTTTCCAAGCGTCAGTTACTGTTATTGACTCATTTTCTAGTTTATCCAATATAAATTGAAAAGTGCGTTTAACGTAATATTGTTTAAAAAAATGTGGTAGCTTCTTCATCTGCCGATGCAATTGCGCCTGTAATCTTCACGTTATGCAGTGCATTCCTTTTTAAAAACCCGGTTAACCATCTTTTGCTAGCCAAAAATTCCTTATCAGTTTGAGAAGCGGAAGTAAATGACTCTGATTCCTTCATTTGTTCATAAAACTGAAGAGTTTTTCGTTGAATTAAATAACCGTTTAAAGGAATTCTTAAAAAAAATCATATAAAAAGATACTAAGAAGAAATATGAATCGAATAACTTCAAAATCGCATTAAAATAATCCGCACAAAAACAGGCCCAGCTGTATATTAAAAATTGTGAAAAATATATTTACAATCGAATTCTTTCCATAAACTCACAACTCTTTCGTTTCCCTTGAAAAATATTTTCGGTCATTGAATTTTATAAACGTATTGTATGAATTTGCGTGCGTGCAATGTGTATTTATGTGTGTGTGTGTGTAAATAAATAAATGTCGTATAAATGTGTGTGCAAGTGCTTCTGACTTCGATCGAAACGCTCGTTTGTATGATCTGATCGAGGCTGTGACATGGAAAATGGCCGCCGTGCCCAGACTTGAGAGTGATATGCAACAGTGTAGGCGTTTGGCATAATGATATACAATGGGACAAGTAAGGCAATCCTACCTGCACTGAGTATTTTCATTAAGAAACTCGATGTCGTAAATCAAAGTATATTTATTGTTGCTTTCCATTCGATGCACTTGCTGTTCAAACAGATTGTTTATGAATTACCAAGCGCAATTCTATTATACTGCCATTATATCATGTATTAAAACATTTTTATTTGTTTGTTTAATTACAGATACGGGATGATGGAATGCAGGAGAGAATTAGTGACATGAATTTGCATATTGACATTGAGATTTATTGAATACACCGTACAGATTAATTGCTACTTTGGTATCTGCATCGACGATAAAAAAATTAAATTGAATTTCTTGTAACACCGTACATAATAAATTATAATAAGTTTATTATTTGCACGTGTTCTATTTATTTTTAAATAGAAGATTCAGTTAATTCTAAACAAACACAAATAAAAACTTTATTCACTCAATGTGTGTATTACAAAATCCAACACTGAATTCAAATACTATTACAACAATTTTAATTAGTTATCTTTGAAATTTAAATTAAAAACAGATTATAATACAGGTTCATTCGACGAAAAAGTTACAATTCGAACGGAATTTTTTTCTATATCAATAGATTCTAATCTTTCTCGAAAAATACATTAATTATATAAATCCAATTATTTTTTTTTCATTTATTTTCACTGTAGTTGATAAACTAGCCAAAACAAATATATTTCTAAAATCAGTTTGACTTTAATAAATATTTTTCTTGTACGTTCAATAGTGAAAATTCGACGTCAAAATTTTTACTGTAAGTTAAGTCGCGTTCACATTAATAAATGTTTGTGCTGTGTTGAGTTTAACATAAATTTGTGCGTGTGTTAAAAATTCAGATCAATAAGGACACATGAATTGCATATCAACGCAAAACAAAATTTTTTGTGACATTCAACAAACAAGATCCATTCGTTGTCAGTTTTTAAAAACATCAAAAACATTTTCATCGCAAGTTTATAATAATGTAAATATATTTTTTATTATATCTTGTGCATTTTTACTGAAAAAGAAATGTATTTTTATTATATGTATAACTTAAATTTCACTATTTATATTGATTGTTTTGCTTCTATAAATCAGTTATTCTGAAATGTTATTCAGAAAAATTAATCAAAATTAAGTTCTTTAAGAAGATAACAATTTCAAAAATCTAAATGAAATCTGTATGATATGGAAAAAGGAAAATAGTATAATCACAAAAATAGCCATTAGAGTCATTGGGTACTTATCCAATAGAAAATATTTGGATTCTAATGAATCTCAAAATAATTTACAAAAAATTAAAAACATTATACATTTAAAAACTATGATAAGAAAATTGTGCGCCATTTTCTGTAGATTAATGAGAAAAATTGATTAGTCTAGGTATAGAAAAAATCGACAAATAAAGAAAATTGAATTAAATATTAAATATTATTTCAAATTTTTTAACAAATTGTAGTTTTAGAAAATTAATTTTGTTTATATTGACAATTATTTAACTTTTTTTTAATACATTGTATATATATAAAATTAAAAAAAATTAATGAAAAAGGACAAATTATTTTAACTTGCTTAGTTCCAAATCGATACAAAATTTAATTATTATTTGTTTGAATAACTGAAAAAATAAAAAAACACAAAGATTTTACAATAATGTATTAAAATCTTGATAAAAAAAATTTTGTGGTTAAAAAGTGTTCTATTAAGAAGATCTTTAACCTGGATTTAAGAAAATTTCAAAATAATGATAGAAGTTTATTATAATTTGAGGTATCTTTTTGGAAAAATCATATATTTATATTTGTAATATATTTTAATAAAAAATATTAAAAATTTTTAAATTTTTTAAAAATTTAAAAAAATATTTAGTTATTTATTTTTATATATTTAAATAAAAAATATTATGATGTTTTTTATAATATAAATTCTCAACAGATTTTTATCCTCTTTTAGAGATACAAAAAAGAAATATTGAAATGATTATGTATCAGTATCAATTAATTTTTTTTAGTCAACTAATAGTGTACTCAAATAAAAAAAATGTCCTATATAAAAATTCCTTTTTTTGAAATGATAATTCGTAATCGAGTTTATTTTAAAAGTGAAACCCACTTCATTACAATATCTTACTCAACTACAATACACGCTAAATCGATCTCACTGCGCAATTAGCCATATATATTTTCAAATTCGATGACTTGCGTTTATACAAAGGATATTATGCAAAGTGGAAAATCGGATTAATTAGCATATAGGTACCTATATATTGATTAAACATTTGATATTAGGTCAGTGCTAGTTGTCTGTGACTAATACGGATGGCGGGTTGGCGTGAGTCACAAGATAAAATGTCATACAACAGGGACAAGAGATCGTGACCTCTTGTACCAAACGCATGACAGCCTGGTGACCTAGCTTACACCTTAAATGGACAGATCTCTATCTAGATCATAAACAATTTGAGAGCTTGATCGTTCAGGTGCGTAACGACGTATATGTAAACATAAACGATACATAAGAACAGACTTACAAGATTTACATTGATCATCGATCAGTGTAGCAATTAAAATATTTTGTATATACGGGCGTTATTTTTATACGATGAGATTTTTTATGACATATGGTAATGAGTGGAAACTAATATGGGTGTATTTGTACAGTAAACAAATAAATTTAAATTGACATTTGTTAGTAAGAAAATAATATTTACATATTTGTATATATCATTATAATCATAAAAATTTGTATCGGCCCATTCTTGGACAAAAATCTTATCGAATGTTATTATACCTTCTTAAACTTCTTCCTGAAACACTTCTTCTTTTTCCTATTCCTCCTGTCAATCTTCTTCAACTTTCTCTTCTACTATCTTTCACAATTTCATCTCTCTATGAGATCTCTTTTTAGTATTTTTTTATCTTTTGGTCTTCTTTTCATAATAACTTTTATCCACCTATTGTTTTACTTTTTTACTATGTACCCTTTTTATGCCCATTTCAGTAATTTTATTCACTAAATAAATTTATGTACATTTATATTTTCAATGGAAAAAGTTTGATTTTAGAAAATTTATTAATTAAAACCATCTTATGATTTTTTTGAAGTAATATTATAAAAAATAGTGATGATATATTTTTTTTACTTTTTTTAGAATATATAAAAAAATCAAGAACTTAAGTGTTTATTATAATTTCAACATGGGTAATTTTGTTGTAGATTTATTCAAAAAATCATTTCTGAGATTATTATTTATTAGGGAGACCGGAAAGTAATGTCGTTTCTGCACATGTCGATATTCTTTAGTCATTTATCAGCTCATTGTGTACTTCAAAGTCGTGCCAAAGACATTTTAAGGTTAAAGTGACTTGTTTACTCGTAAATAATAAAATCTTAATTTTTTTTGCAATTTATGGTGAAATTGCCAGCCAAATACCAGAAGAGGTACATATCCGGCATTGTATGCTTTTTGAGTTTCACAAGGATAGTAACGCAACGGTTGCTACCAAAAATATTTGCGATGTTTATCCAAATGCATTAGACGTTCGTAAATGCCAAAGGTGATTTTCTAAGTTCAAATCCGGTAATTTCGATCTTTTCGACTCGTGCCGATCAGGAAGACCAACAACTTTAGACAGTGACATGTTAAGGGCGGAAGTGGAAGTAAATCCGTGTCAGATAATCGAGGAAATGTCAAACACTCTTAACCAACCTTGGTCAACCATCCAAGAACATTTGCAGCAGATTGGTAAAGTAAGCAGAGAAGGTGTATCGGTCCCGCATAATCTTTCCGAAGAAAACAAAGCTAACCGATCCACCACAAGCAACTTATTGCTTCAGCGGCACAATACAGAAGCGTTTTTTGATCGCTTAATCACCGGTGATGAAAAATGGGTCCTCTATGATAATCCAAAACGCAAAAAGCAGCGTCTCTCTCCGAATGAATCGCCACGAAATACAGCAAAGCCAGATTTACACCCCAAAAAGGCGTTTTTGTGTGTTTGTTTTCGTGGGGTCGTTCGTTTTGAAGTGCTGAAACCTGGACAAATTGTGAATGCAGACATTTACTGTGAACAATTGGATCGAGTAAATCAATCTTTAATTGAAAAGTGCCTAGTGATTGTCAACAGAAAAGGTGTTATTCTACAACACGATAATGCAAGACCGCACTACGCAAGACGAACCCTGGAAAAAATTAATGAATTGGGATGGGAGGTATTGCTTCACCCACCATACTCGCCCGATATTGCGCCATAGGATTTCTATTTATTCCGATCGCTACAACATTTTCTAAGTGGCAAAAAATTTGAAAATTCGGATGATGTCCAAAATACCATCTCCAGATATTTTGCTCAAAAACCAATTGATTTTTATCGATCCGACATTGAAAATTTGCACACTAGATGGCAAAAGGTTGTTGATTACGAGGGTGATTACATTATTGATTAAAAATAAAAACTTGGTAAAAATTTATCTGTTTGAATTTAATGTAGAAAAACGACATTACTTTCCGGTCTCTCTAATATATAAAAATAATATTTTAAAAATGCACACTGAACAAAAAACATTATCTATGATCATCTTTCACTAAGAGATTTTTCACTAAAGAGAATAGAAGACATGTACAAAAGTAAAATAGATAATCATCCAGTTTTTGTAACTTTCACTGAATTAATTGTTATGAGAAAGAAGGTTATACAACAATGAGTGCAGTACATAAAGATTATCAGGCATGCAAAAAATAACGAGTTAATATTCAAATGAATCTGATAGTAACCTGTGACCTGACAATTCAATGAAAATTACAATTATACACAATACGAAAAATCACACAATGGACAATCACATCGTGTCGTCTGTATAAAACCTGATATTATAAAGATTTTATATACACACATATATCAAAGTTTTGCTTAAATTTGAGGTCAAGGGTCCTCGATAAGTGCTCAACAAAAGAACAAAAGAGTTCGACTATCGCATTTTGAATGTCACTAACAACGTCCGTTACTAATTTGGAAATTGAAACGAGGTGAGAAACAAGCACACCTCCTTACATGATGAGGTGATATTATCACAGTTCCACTAGTTTATTTTCGTAGACATGCTTTGAATGGATGCTTAGTCAGTGAATCTATTTGAATAATGTAAAGAAATAATGAAAGTTGGCACTTGAAAAATGTCGGTTATGTCAACAGTAATGAAGATCTCTTACTGGGCGCCAGTCAGGGACGTATATTTGTACACACATACAAACGAATGTGTGTACATATCTTGAGTTCGAATCACTGACTTTTACTTAACATAAACGGTTCTCAGACGAGAGGAGAATTAATTTATAGTAAAAAAATCGAGTGCGTAGTAGCGATGGAGTAAAAGTAATAGTATTTTTTTATAACATTAAATAATTGCAATTGAATTATAATAGATAAAAAATACTAATTGAGTACATTGATGAGTATTAACAGATTTTATCATCATGTATCATAAACCATTTTATTACCATTGAGTAATTTCAATACTTATTTAAATATAATAAAAATGACTTTTACTTTTTCGCAAGGAGTTTAAAATATCATTGAATAATGCTTTAATGTGATTTTATAAATCTGAATTTATTTTTTTTAAAATTATAATATATAAATTATTCTATAAATAAATTACAAAAAAAATAATCCAATATTTAGAAAAATCTACATCACTAAATACCATATTTATTTAATTTAAAGTTTAATTATTAACCCTTTCGTTATTAAGACTGATCATAGTAGCTCCCCATTAAACAAACTATAGATAAAAAGTGATTTTATTTACCTGCCTTAAAACAAATTGACCATCCAAGTAAAATTTATATAAAATAAAATTTCATACACAATATTATTTTACTTGTCATCTCCAAACATAAATTTCAAATATCATTTCCTGATTTTATTTTCACCAGACAATTATTTAGTTATCAGATGAAGCACATCAAATTTAAATTTAGTGAAACATTATTTCAAATTTACAAACTCAACTTTTTTATTTCTTCCACTTGTTCATAAAAATATTATTAAGTATTATTCTGATAAAGTAACCATTTTTTGCACTTTTCTCATATTGAAATTATTTGTATGTATATTCTTACAAACATATTTTTTTTAAAAACTGAGCAAATATTTTGGAATCTTCTTTAATTATCCTAATAATCATAGGTTTAATACTTGCAGTTAACCTTTCATGGCGTTACCTTTTTATTTTGTTTGTAACATGATTTCTTTGTTTATATAATTTTAAATATATAAAATAGTTCATATAATTCAATTTATTGTTTTTTCTATTTTTAACAAACTTTTTCTTTGTTCAAAAGAGTAAAAAGGAAGTTAATATTCTGTTATTATTGTTTTGTTGTTATCTAATTTATTTAATGCTTGTTTTATAAATCTACATAAACAATCTTTTATAACTAAAGAAAATAACTTATAAACTAAAAACACATGTTCATTGGAGAAATAGGGTAGGCAGGACTTTTTAGCTTTAGTGAAAATAGCCTGTCTAAGGGAGTAAACTCTGAATAAAAAATCTTCACCAACCCACCTAATCAGCATTATGAGTATGACCAAGTATCAGTGAATGGTAATATTGAATGAGGTTTTTATCTAGCAGTGAGCTAGTATAAGCTGATAGAATTATATATATATATATATATATATATATATATATATATAAATTATACATTAAAGTGATAACAATGTTTTATAAAAAAAATATTATTTTAAAAATTATACTGTATCAGTTTTAATAAATTTAAAAAGATAATAATATAGTACAGTTTAATTATATTTAAAATATTTAAACAATTTTTTAATAACTATATTATTAAATAAAAATTCATTATTGTATATGTTATTGAATTTAATAAAAAATAAATAGTTAAATTTTTACATTTATTTAAAAATCATTTATCAACTGCTGTCTTGTATTATAACATATAATACCTATAATTATTTTGTTGAATATGAAAGAAATTAAAAATTTTATTTACATTTATACATATATATATATACTACTTTATTGTAGAATTAAATAATATTTGTTTTCGAAAATTTCATAACGCTTAAAATATTGACACTAGTACTTCGCAAACAAATCTCTATACAGAAACATAAAAGGATTTAGAAAACAAATTTATGCATAATGTTTATTTATAACAAAAGTTTTGAATGACAACAGTGCTTACATGAAAGCTCAAAGTGTATTAGACTTTCAATAACAAGCCAAAACTTTATAATGTTATATTTGTAAGAAATGAATCAATTTTTGGAACGGGAAAGGAAGTCTTATCATCATTCATCGTCTGTAATATTGAACGTGTACTTGAATAAATAATTCATTTTTCATCTCGAGTTACAACACTACTTAACAAAATTGGAGATTACTAATGAAGTTGTTTACAATATGAAAATATGAGTGGAATTTGATGTACATAATCTTTATATTGAAGTACATTTTTCACCTGCGATTCTTAATTTATTAAATATCAGAAATATATATAATTATAAATAAAATTATAAATTAAAATAAACAGATGATAAATTACTATTGTTCGTCTTATTAAAAATAGACCATTCTTTCAATATTACGTGTACTTAAAATGACCATCTATACACCAAGGTTATTACCTTATCCGGTAAGGTCAAATAAATATATATATATATATATATATATATATATATATATATATATATATAAAGTGTTTGTGTTTATTTATAAATCTATGTAAATAAGTGTTTACCACTTATATGTTTCCATTTATGTGCAAAAGCTTGTTATATCACAAATATGATACAATAGATACTTCGATTACATTGAAAAATAATATGTTGCGAATAAATAAAATAATGCAAGTTTTAATTTAGATTCGTGGTGAACGATTCGCAATCTATTGAATAATTTCTACCTTGCCAATAGCGAAACGACTAAACATAATTCGTATGTCCTTTACGTTATTTACTTTCTCGTTTATACATTTCAACGATACCATGGCGAAAGTAATGATTAAATGTTAAGATTGATTCCGTAATTTTTAATATATTCACTAGTTTGAATGGCACGAAGTTTAAAATAAATAAATATTTTTTTTAATGATGTGTTTGTATATATATATATATATATATATATATATATATATACATATATATAATATAGTAAGAAGAGAAAATCAGAAGAGTTATTAATATGAAACACAGATCTATAAAGAGACTTAAGAATATATAAAGAAGAGAAGATCAGAGGAGTTATTAATTTAAAACACATACATAAAGAGGTTTAGGAACAGATCAATGGATTAATGTAATAAAAATATGAAAAAATTCGTGGAATGAGAAAAAAAGAACATTATATAAATTTCAATCTCTGTCATTATTTCTAGAAAAAATAATATAATTTTTCCAGTAAATTCCCTAATATTGTTATCTCATCTCTTCATCGAACTTTTTATAAATTATATATATATATATATATATATATATATATATATATATATATATTCATTAGCAGCAGTTGTCTATATTCTATGCTGGAAGGAGATATTCTATGCTGGAAGGAGATATTCTATGCTGGAAAACTTTTCATTTCGAGCAATTCAATGCCATTTTCTTTCAGTTTAATCCTACGAATTTTCTTATATCTTTGTCCAATCTAATCATGGGTCTTTCCTTTA
Source organism: Neoneuromus ignobilis (assembly GCA_029203775.1). Lineage (NCBI taxonomy): Eukaryota > Metazoa > Arthropoda > Insecta > Megaloptera > Corydalidae > Neoneuromus > Neoneuromus ignobilis. The sequence continues at coordinate 26,621,642 of CP092092.1, read as the reverse complement.
TATATGCACCTTTTATATTTCTAGATTTCCAATCAATCATTTTTCTTTTCCATTATTATCCTGCTCTTCTTATTATTTGCCATCCTATTTCTATTTTAAATTTTTTTTTTGCTACAATGTAACTTTTATTTTCTTTCTGATCCCCCAATTCTTTTTCTGTCTCTATTTGTGATTCATGACATGTATTTTTCCATATTTCCTTGTATTATATATCATCACATTATCATTATCAACCTCTTTCTATCTACTAAGGAATAAAGGCCTCTGCCAAACTTTTCCATTTCCATCAATCCAATGTTTTTTTCAGTCCATTCTAATGAATTATCTTATATTTCTGTCCTATCTATTCATAAATTTATTTTTGAGCCTTCCTTTCTCTCTCTCTCTCTCTCTCTCTCTCTCTTTATATATATATATATATATATATATATATATATAATACTTATTATCTAGTTTGTCTTTTTTATATAATGATTAGTAAAAAAATATATTTATAAATAGTTAATATTAATGTAATAAGTTAACTTTATATTCTAATTATATATTATATTGTATTTCAGAATAAATAAATCTTTCTTTAAATGATATACTATTTAAATCAAGAATATTTTTCATGTTTATATTTAATAAAATATAATGAAATAAATATATATATATATATATATATATATATATATATATATATATATATATATATATGTTTTAAAAGATTTCAATATGTTATTGAACTTTAATATAGTTATCTATAAGTCATAACAATGTATAAATCTGAGATAAACATTTATATTCATGAAACTTAACATTTATATTCATCATTAAAATGGTTCAGTTTAGATAGGAATTGATGTTCCTTTTCTGAAATCACAACGAAGTAATTATATTAATCTATCTTTGTAACATTGAATGATTTAAATAAATTATTAGCTATGATGAATACTTCTTGAAGAAAAGATCTATTTGCATTTTAACCTTTTAGTTATTATAAAGTTAAGAGCATTGTACTCGTAGTAATTTAAAAACGTTTATTTGCATATACAAATATATATATATATATATATATATATATATATATATATATATATATATATACAAATGGAGTGTGTATGTATGTATAATAAATCAGAACACAATCAATATATAAAGTATGTACTTATCGATTAGTATAAATATAAATAGGGAATGAAAAGATATTTAAATTCGATAAATTGTATTTTATAATCCTTGCCAATATGTGTGTGTGTGTGTGTGTGTGTGTGTGTACGTTGTCGGAGCATGTAAACGAGTATATTATTTACATATGTAATCCGCAATATGTACAATGACTTGATCATGCTCTTCAAGTTCGTGATGTTACGCTCGGCTGATTGTAGATTGTTCTTCATACACACTGACGCCGAAATATCACAAACTATCTGTAAAGTTCATCGACTCGACAAATAATCTATTGTTGTAAATATTATGCACCGTGTTCAATTTTTTTCGATAATTTATTTACATGTCATAAATTCTAACGACCTCTTAAAATACATATATTTTTTCTATTTTTCAAATACATACGATCATATTTTTTTTATTTGATCGTTTTTGTGCATCGTTAAATTAACAAGATATATTTCAAAATATATTTCCTATACTCAAAAACAAATTAACACTATAATAAATTTTGACAAGAACAACTTATACATTGAAATATAAATTTACATATCTACCAATAAATATATATATATATATATATATATATATATATATAAATTTACATATCTACAAATAAATATATATATATATATATATATATATATAGAGAGAGAGAGAGAGAGAGAGAGAGAAACTCGTATTAAAAAATATCCACATGATTCCGCAAAAGAAGATGCTTTTTTAAATTAAAACATGGTAATGAAAAAGATATTATTTTTCTTTTGATTAAAATATATGTGGTGTTAAGCAAAGGAATTATTTATTTTTTATTATTTATTTTTTGGTATAAATTAAATGTACAATTAGAATCACTGTTAAGCGAAAGTCTCAATAAATGTGATCATTTATTGATATTTGGTCGCATTTATTGAGCTTTTGCACACTAGTCAGAATGCATACAGTATTCACGCCCATTACCGCTCGTCTCACACCCTCTTATCAACAAACTCCCCCACCTAAAAAAATTAGTTTTCGGGTAAGAGCGTGTGAGACGAGTGGTAATGGGCCGTGAATACTGTATGCATGTTGACTAGTGTGCAAAAGCCCATTATGTTGACCAGGCAGATTGGTGAGATTTTTTATTTAAGGTTTACTTCCTTAGATAGATTTCCTTCATTAAGACTCAAAAATCCTACCTGCCCTATATCTCTAATCGGAAATCGAATGAATTTTTCTTTCATGACAGCTGGTAATGCTAACTACTACACCACTGGTCGGTTTTATAATATATATATATATATATATATATATATATATATATATCCATACATCCCTGACTATCATGTGAAAAATTGTGTTCAATCCCCAATCGGAGAAATAAGTCAAGCATATGTTTAATAATACAAAACCAAATTGATATAAAATATGTTTTAAAAATAATCTATGAAAAGTTAAATGATTAAAAATACATCATTTATAATCCTAGTTATCTTAATGTATATTAAAATTAAGCTTCATGTCATACAAAGAATGCATATCTTTTGAACACTACAACTACTATAAAAAGTAAATAAATTGTTCAACATTATCTGACTTTTTTTATTAAATCTCATCATCAAATTGACTTATATCCGATTAAATATATGTACTTACATATATTTCAGAGATTTCGTTTTCCAAACTTTCATATTCAATCACTTTTCGACTCGTGTTCTTTTCAATCTTTATTTGAAATCTCAGGCATATGCTATTAAGAAGATCGATTTCTATTCAGAAAAAGTAATTCGGTTTTAATAAAATCAATCGAACTAATAACTCTTGTAAAGATTAAAGATGTCTGTTAAGATTTATATAATAAATAACATTTCCTAGATGATATAATAGTATAAATTTGTTTAATGACTTATTGTTTTAAAATCTTAATTATTTATATGCATATATGTATATAATAAAAATATTTCATATAGACATTCCATACGTTCACTTTGTATTTAAATATTATACAAATAAATTCATTATTTGAGAAAAATATTTTTCTTACATACAATAAAACAGTATGGTAATATCAAAAAATCATAAAAATTATTTTTAATGCCATTAAATGTATCGATAACTTGTAATTTATTTTTTAATGATAAAAAATTAATAATAAAATCCAATTTCTCTTTTCTCTTGTGTTAAAACTGTTCATATGATCCATGTAGCTAAATATTACTTTATTAAATTATATATTGTTTAATTTCTTTTAAATTTATTGAATTAAATTTGATGCAGTTCATTCCTCAATTATATATATTAAATTATTGGAACAATTATGAATATATTTAAGAATGCTTAATAAGGAAGTATTGATTTTATATGATTTTCTGGCTCAAAAATCTAAGAAGAAAACTCCACAAGGAATCCATTTAAAACAAAATACCTTACTCTTTGCTGATGTTTAGGCAATTATTACAAGTTCAAAAAATGATTTAAAAAAGATCCATCTACTATTTAAATTTTCTATTAAAAATACGATGGTCGTTTGATAAATATGGTAAATTTATTTATTGTTTAATTGAATTAATTATTTTAATTTAGTTTTACTTACTTTTTTACCATACTTATCAAACGACCCTCGTATATAATTATGAAATATTGATATTTCTTAAGAAAAATTTAATCAGGCTTAAAATTTGGACAAAAAAGCATGCTTATAGAAATTAACGTACTCTAAATACTTGAGATGTTATTTAAAATTTCAAAATTTCTATGTTTATTCTAAAAATGTGGCGCTATTTTCAGCGAAAATGCAGAAAATGATTCATAACAAATTTCTTTTTTCATGGGATTTTTCGTTGAGAAGAAAAACACGGCCGATAAATCAGTCTTCCGCAGTTTTCACACAAGCTAACCGAGCCGATAGAAGGGTTAATCTACAATTATGATCTGGACTTTAATAATAAAGTAATGACATTTCAAAGGATATGCAAAAAAATTAATAGAATTTTAGGAAAACAGAAAACACAATAAAAGAAACCCAATTTAAATTCTATAAAGTAAAAGCTACTTAAAATTTACTGTACAATAGTAAAACAAATTTTATAAAAAAATATTATAAAGATATAAGCGGAATTCAAGCTGCAGAAATAAAGTTCTTGCGATTGGTAAAAGGGTGCATAGGAACAGACGGAATAGGAAATGACAACATCGGGGAAGAATTCAACATATTCGCAGTTAAAGACAAAATCGGTGAATACTGAATAAAATGACATAAACACGTGACCAGAATGGAAGACAGTGGCTTATATAAACATGTGTTACATTATAATAGGAAAGTGTAATATGGGGTTTCTTGGAAAAACTGGAACAACAGATCAGAGAACTTAATCCATAAAGTTTACAACGATGAATTTCTGCTTGATTATCTTACATGATTATTTTTTTATTATATGTTACTAATTTTATTCATTAGTACTTTTATGGAATTTCAATTTAAACTAATATTCGTTATTGTTTAATTTTCATTGTATTTTTTAACAGCTTTGTTAATTAAATATCAATATGAATTTCAATTATCTATTTTTTCTAAAAAAATATATCATTTGATTTTTGAATAATTTAATAATTATCAAAGCATATAATATATAATAAAAATTCATTTTCTATTTATTTGATTCTGGAGCTAATTAAGTTTTACAGAAATAAATCGCAATTTTTTATAAAATCGTTACAATGAATAAGTAAATTATTTATATAAATATTTATTCACTAAAGAGTGCTTATATTTTTAATTAAGTTTTTCGTATAAAAATTTTAATATAATTCAAGATTTTTTTTCAAAAAAATCTTAATTTTTTACTGAATCTAATTTAGTATTTATTCATTTTTATGCAAATGCAAATTGTTTTAGTCTTACAATGTTATTATTATAAATTATAGAAATTATACGATCGAATATTAAATACTCGATGAGAAATTGTTATAAATTTTACGTTTGATACAATCTTTAAAATAATACCGGTTATCATGCAGACCATCTTGAAAATTATCGGTTAATATGTTTTGATATTAAACAGATAAGTGCACTTGTTAACTGCCAATCTGTATATTAAATATAACCTTTAAATATCGTACATCTCGTTTACACAAGTTTATTAATGTCGTACGCATATGTCGAGATGAACAACGCGTTCGATAATATTTGTACAACACATCATCATTAAAAAATACAAATTATAGTCAGGTTCATTATTATTATCATTTCTGGGCGGCAACGGAGCTTTGAACTCGATGTATAATGAAAATGAACATCTATTCATAGCATCTTTCAGTAATCATTACGTTGTTTATAATTATTTTGTTAAAACCTCATTATCGAAACGATAGGACATGTTAGATGTATAAATCCGACAACAGAATAGATGACTAGGCTGAAATTTGAAGTAAGGCCGTCTAGGCGAATGTATCTTTTTTGATATGATTAATGATCTGTAACAAACGATAGACTGGAAATAGCTTCTCCAGACCTTTACACCTATTTGATTTGTTTCGTTTTTCATTTTCTTATTTATTACCTACGGGCGACTTTATTCTCAACATTTTTTTCGTTTTACAATCTTGATTCAATACTTTTCAGAAAACAATTTAAATGATATTGGACTGTAAAATAATTAATCAATTGATGTTACATACAAAACAATAAATATTGATTTTATTTCATAAAAAATAAATTTATTTATTGTAAATATCTTCTATCATTTATCTTTACACATAGTTAGAGACAATAGTTGAAACGAGTGGATCAAATAAAATACCTGAGAAAAATTATATGATATTATAATAACTTATGGCCAGATATTAGATCAAAAATTATGGTAACATTGTAGCATTTGGAAGAATGAATAACATAATGAAGACTAAAATACCATTAAGCCTGAAATGGAAAACGTATAACCAATACATACTACTTGCTTATACTTACAGGTCAGAAACTTGGACATAAAATGTAAAAATAAAGCAAAATCTTTTGAGAATCTAGAAATTTCTAATTGTGATTAAAAAACCTGTAAATATGTACAAGAGCAGACAAGGATAATTTATATAATAGAATAAATGAAATCGATAAAATTGGCATTAATAGGATATATAGCAAGAAGAGTAGACAATAAATGGACAAAAATCATTTTGAAGTGGTGACCGAGAGACAAAAAAGAGACCTAATCAGAGATGGAAGGATAATATTGTAAAGTATTGTGGGAATGAAGGTTGGATGAGATTTAGTTACGGACAGGAAATAGGGGAAGAATTTTAGAAAAGTATTTAAGAAGACCTAATAACGTTCGATAAATCTTTTTACAAGCAATAGGTTGATATAGAATTTTATGATTATATGTAATTCAATACCTATAGATAAAACGAAGAAGTATAAAAAGTTGTATAGAGGTGAGAAGAGAAACGATTGGATTCAAAAGAAAACAAAAGTTATAGACATTATAAAAAGAATGAACATTTTAAAATAGAAATAAATTGATCATCTAAATAAAGGAGATCATTGATAGACAATAGAAATTATTGTATCTTTGCAAATTTAGAAATAAAAAAAATCCTAAAAATACCCATAGATGGATAGGATGTAGATATAAGAAAATCGTTTATTGATGTAGAATATACAAGGAAGACATTGAATCACTAGAAGTGGAAAGTTTTAGAAAAAAACCTTCATTAGAAACTCATATTAGCTATAAAAGGGCATTATTTTAATTAAACTACTCACATTCAAACTGTCATGACGAAAGTACTTAAAGTGATTCCAAAAACTGAGTTAAATAAATCAATGTACTCATTATTTGGATGTACTTAACTCTATATTGATATTAAAGGAATGTACAATATTTTGAATAAAATAAATGATTTTTTACAAAAATAAATATTTGTTTATTTATACCAAAACATTGATTTCTTTTCTAACATACGTTATATTTAAAGCATTTGAAGAGTATTTATCATGCTTAACACCTCTTTCTTTACACAAATGAATTTTCATTTGTGTAAAGTGATTTGTGTGTTTCATTTGTGTATGATTTTTATAAAAAGAAAATTCATTTATGTAAAGTGAATCAGCCACAGTTCCAAAACAACCTCTTTCTTTTCATAAAAAGAATGATTACGTATGGATTTTTTTGAAAATTAGATAAAGTTCAATATATAAACGTGAAATATTTTTAATTCTGATGAATTAAAATCGTTGTTTTTTTCGCTGAAGTGAATATTGAGAAAAATTAAGAATAAAAAATAAAATATATTATTCTGTATTAGAACTTCTGATATTCATTAGACGTATATCATTATTAAAATGTTTGTATCGTTGAAAATCGCATTCAGAATATTATTTTGTAATATACAATTAAAAAGAGATAATTAGAAATAAAATATAAATTGAATATCAAATATAATACCATTATCAACAACTGAAAATGCAGTTAATTATTTTCAAACGTACAATAAATCATAATTAAATTCGCTATAAATTACAATCGCAAAAAACTTAGCAGCTTTTTTATTTTACAAAAGTGTTATGTATACGGTAGCTGATTTACATTCGGAGACAAAAAAATGTTAGTAATTATACCCTCGTATGAAACGAGAACATAAAATCGCCGACAAACGACTCTCGGCACAATGTGATCGAGATAATTATTAATCGAACGCAATCATCATACCAAACAAACACTTATCGGACAGTGTGATCCATTTTTTTTCAAACGTCTGACTTCAATCTTCACCGCATTGCAGCCAATAAACACTCTTTAATATGTACCTGCACACTTATGTGCAACAAAAAAGGTGTTCGACAGATAAATTAGTTCAGATAAATTAAGAAAAAAAAACAATAACACCATGATAATAAATTACTGAAAAGTACTTAAAAAGCATTCACGCCGCTAAATATAGAGGTAAGTTAAACCTCTTCGATATATAATCATATTGGTACAGACTGGTTTATTGAAGGTTTAAACTGATTGAAAGTGTTTATATTTTGACATGAACGTATTATATATATATATATATATATATATATATATATATATATATATATATATATATATGGTTTGTCCCAAAAGTATCTGAACTTTAATTATACAAACGATATTAGTAACGATGTCTTTTGAAATAAAATATTTTTATCGTTAACACTTCATTTATTATTACGTTCAGATTGATTGAAATTCCATTCATGTATTATCAGTTATATTAACCAGTTGACGTGCTATGTACGTCAACTGCTATCTGTACCAAATGTCGATAAGACGTACATAGCACGTCGTGTGATTTTTGCTAAGTTAAAATAACATTGAAGTTCAGTTAGCAAGTGTCATACTTCTATTTTGAAGGCATACAAGTGATTTTTTGTAGAACTTCATTAATTTCACAAATTTTCATTGAATAATAATCAAGTAACTACAAAACACATTTTTTTATTATTATAAAAAAACTATTTTATCAAAGAACTATTTTATTCTGATAATAGAGCATCAGAAAATGTTGTACTGGATTTATTTAGATCTTTAGTTGATTTTGTGCACACCGTCTTTTTAGATAACTGGTATTCATCACCAAAACTGTATCGGAAATTACATTTGCAAAAAATTAATACCATCAGAACAGTCAGATCTAATAGAAAGAATATGTTAAAAGATCTCGAAGCGACAAAATTAAAAACATTTTAAGTTATTTTAAGATCTTACAATGGTATCTTAGTTGTAAAATGGAAGGACAAAAAAGATATATATTTACTTTCTTCAAAACATTCCAAAAGCAGAAATGATTGCAACAAAAAAGAAAAAATGTAGAAATTATACAGACCAAAATGGAAACATTACAAAACCTAATATAGTTTTAGATTACAATGATGGTATGGGTGGAGTAGACCTGCAAGATAGCTATTTATCATCTTTTCCTTTAATGAGAAAATTTACAAAAAGTTACAGAAAAATATTCTTTTATCTAATGGATATGAATTTTTTTAATACCTCTATTCTATTCGATAAAATAACAAACGTACCAAAACCCAAGAAATACTCCTTTTCAAAAATTATTAATAAATTTGTTAATCAATTTAAGAGTTTTACTATAATGTTAATGTGTGTGTGTCTAAAACTTTATAAAAAAATGATTTCAAATACCAACTCGCTGCGAATTGCTTTGGACGGATTTGCCACGCATGCATGTTAATTAATTGCCAGCGTAACTGGTTAAATGTGACAATACCTCCCTTTTTACATTCGTCAAAAAAAAAAATTGAACAAAGAGTAAAATGAAAGAAACCATTTACAAAAACACTTTAAATGACGAATACAATTTATGAAAAAGAAATTTTACCTCATACAATATTTTACGAATAATACACAATGTTTAGAAAAGATCAAATTCTCTAATTAACCAAAAAGAAAAAAATATGGAAAAGCTCATAAATTAAGTGAAAGTAGTAGTTGCATGTTTATAAATTTAATTAAAGATATATTAGTATTAGTTAATCGCATTTTGATTGAACATTTACAATAAGAAAAATCTGTGTGTGATTTATTCTGCACAGATCTATCATTTTTTGTAACTTTTTAGCATCAAAAATTATCGTAATGCTTAAATATCTATTTTATTCATCTGATTTGATATTCTGTTTCCAATAATTAACCTAAAACTAAAAGGAAAAAAATCAACAGCATTTCAAAAATTTAAAAACTTTCGACATTGAAATCATTTCGAAAGAAGAGTGAATAAGTATGTTTTCAAAACTTGTCTAATCGTTACGAAAATTGTATTTATTTAGAAGAAATACATTTTGAATAATCAATAATAAAAATATTAAGTATCAAAACGAATTTTTTTATTGCTTAAATTAAAATCTACCTTGAAAGATTACTGTACTATCCAGATTTGGCTATAGTGGATTATTTTTCATTCTCAAAATTGAAAGCCATCTTGAAAGTTCGTAAATTTTAGACTTAGAGGAGATAAAATAAAACTTATTACAATGTGCTCATTCTTATATAAATAATTTGATTAATGAAATTAAAAATAAAACTATTTTAATATCTTGGATAAGGTAATTAAATGATTATTTGAACCAAACGATTTTGTAATTTTCAAAAAACTGTTCAATGATTAAGCTACAACTACTGTAGTAGCTTAAATATAAATAACATATGTTTTTACTTTTAACTGTTCCACAATCAAAGGATTAAAAATATGATTTTTTTTGAAAAGAAAATGGACATTGAAAACATTAAAATATTATCTAAATAATGGCTCAAAATTCAATAAGTTCATTATTGAAAATTAATTACTTTATAACAAAATACCACTACGATTTTTCTAAATAAATTAAATAAAATATTTATGAATAAAAAATTATATTCCCAAAAAAAAATATTTAAAGCTATTCAAATAAAAATAAACATTATATATTTTTTAAAAATAATTTAATGAATATTAAGAAGATTAAAAAATTTGAATAATAATCACATCCCATAAAATACAAATTAATTTTGCCAATAAGTAAACATTTTTTTTACAGAATTTGTTATAAAAAAGTAAATAATTGTTGTATATAAATTCCAGTGTGATATAATTTAGGATTCTATTTTTAAATGTATTCATGTTTACTGTATATACTACTCTAAAAGGGTTGAATAAGTTATTATTAATTAACATACTCGATTTATTTTATGATTCAGATCAACGTTTTACAGAAGTTGTTATATTTTATACTGAACCTTGTTGGGTGCATGGCAAAACCATCAAGGTCGCGTCGATATTATAATAATCTGTCTGTAATGATCACCTGTATCCATATAAGGCACTGGTTGGCAGGACAGGTACAAAACCTGACGGCGAAACGCACGCGGTTAATTATTATACTTCCGATTTCGATGCGATCGTTTCATACGAATCGCCAATAGAATTATTTAGAAGTTCACCGTTTTTTACAACACTTTTTTAGAACATCTTCATACGTTCTTAGTATAATTGTGCGTACGTTAAAACTATTTACCGTTAATAAAAGAAAAAAACACAAAACGGTATTTTTTAAATCAGTCATCATTTGAATATGAAATTCCAATAAATTTATTTTACACTTGAATGCAAAAATGCAGTGGGCGATATTGGCAAGGAATGTTGAATTTTAAACAGAGAATGAACGCTGGATATCCTATGAAATATTCAAATTTATGATTTTAATAAAATTCGTAATTAAAGATATTTTCAATGCAGCACGTTTTATGTTATATCGTAAAATAGACTGTTTTATACAATTACATTCATTTCTTAAAAGACATTGTGACTAAATTAACTATATTAAATAGGAATTATAAAAGAATATTTATAACTATTGATATTTTTTGACATACATTTTTCATTGATAATTGTTAATATAAATTTATTTTTATAATATAATATTTATGAGTATATATATATATATATATATACATGTGTGTGTGCATTAGCAATAACAGTATTTATTTCTCTACTGCTGATTAAAGACCTCTTCCATAACTTTCCAATTACAGTGATTCAATGTGTTTTTCTTCCATTCCATATCAACAGTTTTTTATGTCTCAATCTGATATATCCATCAGTATCTTCCTAAGCATTTTCATATTTTTGGTATTCCATTTAATAAAAAATAATTTCTTCTAATTATTCATTGTTTTTCATCTTTTTATTCCATTGGCTGATTTACATTTTAAACTTTTCACTATTGTTACATTATCAACAAATTTGTTTATTTTTGAATCTACTAGTTTTTTTTTCTAAGCATTAATCCTAAAAAGAATCTTTTCATACTTTTTTTGCTGTTTAAAATTATTAAATTATTCTAGTACTTAAGATCTATGCTTCACTACCATAAGTGAGAGTAAGTAGAATGCACTGATCAAGGATTTTTTTCTTTAAACTTATTTACAAGTTTTAGATTCTGACAGAATTTCATTACAGAAGACATAATTATCAGTAAAGAGTTTAATTTTTAAATTTGTAAAGCTATTGAGAATATCAATTATAAAAATGATAAGAAAAAGATCAATTAAACTATTTTGAAGCATTTCTGAAGTTATTGATATTTCATCTGATAGTAATTTTTCAATTTTAATTCTTTTATTAAAGCTTTAATCCATCAAATTTATTAATGATTAAATTACAAGGAATTTTATTGAAAACCTTAGAAAAGTCCAAAAAATGATATCTGTTTGGTCTCCATTACTGAGAATATCTAACAAATCTTGACTTAAATATTGAGATTTAAATACTAAAGTCTAAATAAAAGTAATAAAGTCTAAATAAAATTTGAATAATATTTTTTGTATAAAATATTATTCAAATTACAATTTTTTTCAAATGAATACTAATTATTTATTTCATCATTTGATTAAGAATAATATTATAATTATTATTTATATTATTTTTCCAATTTTAAATATAGGGTAATCCAAATATGACGCCTAGATTTGTGTTTTATTAAAAAGGAACGAAATAAACTATACAAGTTTTATTTAATCTTACATCCTACTGACTGCGCCAGTTTTATTTCATCCTACCGACTGCGCCAGTTTTATTTAATCCTACTGACTGCGCCAGTTTTATTTAATCCTAATGACTGCACTAGTTTTATTTAATACACGGAATGTATAATTTTTAAAACGATATTTTTATTTATCAATCAGCTACAGCTTTTTACAGCGTTTAAAAAGACATTCTTTATTTATCAATCAGCTGCAACAGTGGTGTTTGTTGCTGCTGATGATGCTGTTGATGCTGATGATGATGATCCACCACAGGGATTTGAAAATCGCCCTCTTGATCGATGGTTTCGTTCAAACAGGAACAATCAACGATTGACTACCAATTTTTCGAATCTTGAGGTCGGTGGATATCCTACCGACTGCGCCAGTTTTATTTAATGCACCGCATTTACAATTTAAAAAAGATGTTTTTTTATTTATCGGTCAGCTACAACAGTGGTTGTGAAGTTCTAAACTGGATGTTGCAACAACAACATCAGTTCTAAAATGGATGTTGTAACAACAACATCAGTTCTAAAATAGAAATTGCAACGAAAACAGTTAGAACTCCCCAGCCACTGTTGTAGCTGACCGATAAATAAAAAACATCTTTTTTAAATTGTAAATGCGGTGCATTAAATAAAATTGGCACAGTCGGTAGGATTGTGCATTAAATAAAACTTACACATGTTTTCCTATACAGCACCCTATATACATGTTTCTTTTTAATAAAACACAAATCTAACCATCACATTTGGATGATGCTATATATTGTAGAAATAACCACTTTGCACTTCCAATCTTTCAGTAAATATTCTGTCAAAATAAATTTATTCTATAATGCCACAAGGTATTTAATAATATTGACTTTTGTTATTTTAATAAACATCACAGGTATCCTATCAATTCTCAATTTTATACAAATTTTAATTGTCTTGTGCATAATTGACATTTTAAATATACTCTTAAAATAAATTAGACAGTACTTGTTATTACTTGTTAAATTATATTTGTTTTCATTACATACAAACAAACCTTAAATTTCGTTTAAACTCATATATATATATATATATATATATATATATATATATATATATATATATATATATATATATAAATTTAATTTTGTATATATTAAGATTATTATTTAGATGACCATGAATTATGTTAATATCTCATATACAAATATAGGAAATAAAAATGATTGAAAAGACAAGCATATATGACAAGATGATGAATACATTACATGTGTCTATCTACATCACACGGCATTACTGAAAGTTTGACCTTGAATCAACTATAAAATAATATTTAATTAATCATCTGTGCGCTGCGTAAAATTAATCACTATCAGGTAAGCATCTGTTACACTGTTTCAAATACAAATATTCAGACTTGTCAATGTCCAGTTGTCCATATAACATATGCTTCACGAAATAAAAAGTGATATTCCAGTCGGATAGAAATTTCCAGTTTTACTTTTATGTAAGTAAATATATTTCTAATAGATCTGAATTAATGATCTTGTAAGGAAATAATATTGTTTTTCTTTACGAAATATGTTTCGGTGTAACGAAGAAACATATTCAAATTATTTGAAAAATATTTCACATGAGATTTTATTAATAATTCACTGGAACAAAATGTGGTGGAGTTACAAACCTAGATTCGGTCCCATTAATCAATTATAACAAATCGTCAGCCTTATCTCAGGATCATTACCACTTTGAACATTAATATATTGTTCATACATCGTTTATTTTATTCGTGCTAGAATACTTAAATTTAATATTAATGAAAGCAAAATATTTCCTGCTGTGAGTATAATTTTTAATACCAGGGGGTATTGACTAAATTGTAGGAGTGTCAATTAAGAATATTTCTAAGAATATATATATATATATATATCAATAAATATTTTGTATAAAAAATCAATTATTATTAATAATTATATATCAATATTTTCAAATTCAATTTCGTACTTAAAATTCCAGTATGTTTATAATTGCAGAATATTGACAAAAATTATCATATATTTCATACTAAAAATGTCCGCATTGAACTAAAACGTAGTATATATATTATATTAAAAAAATCAGGAAGAAATAAACTCTAAAATAGTATAATTAAATATTAGTATAAAAAATTCTAATTGCTTTTGGAATGCTTGTGAACCTGAAATAATCATTTAAATATGATAATATTTTCGTAATTCATTTTAATATAACCAAGGTTACTAAAGGTTGAATATAACGTTTTTAAGGAACACATACTGAAAATTTATGATATTTTTTTAATCTATAATGTTCTATTGTGTTAAAAATAGTAGTAAATTATATTAAACTCGCCTTGTATTGTTACAATACTTTTAAAATTATTCGAACGTTCTGTTTAAATATTTATCAAATACATTCATTAAAATCAAGATCAAATTGAAATAAATCTATTACGATAATATCCTGCTTTAGTTTCATAAACTGTTAGTTAATACTAAACTATCTGTTTTTTTTAAAAAAAATAAAATAATTTACTACAAACTGTAATAACATATTTTTTTAAAAAAATCTAGTAATTTTCAGCAAAATACCAAAATAGAGTATGTGTATCTTTAGAAATGTTTAAAGAAATACAAATTAAATAGTATTAGAAACAAAATGATGTTTTTGAGAGATAAAAAAATACTGAAATTATTTTAGAACCAAAATAATATTTTTAATTATTCATTTTTGATATTATAGCATATTCATTTTAATATAAATAAATATAATAACACACAAATTATTCCAATAACACAAAATTTTATTAACTGTTCAATAATACTTATTGTTCTTTTTATTTCCTGGTGTATATTTTGATACTCATTCAATTATAATCAATGTACATAACAGTACATTAAAAAAATCCAAATTGTTATTTTGTAAAGGAGGTTTTAAATGTTCAAACCGATTTTCATTCATATTTGGTGTTTCTACTGATATATTTACTATTCTTGAGATATAATATTCTTTATTTAATATTTGTCTTCCTTAATGTTTCTATTCTAATTATTCTATCTGATTAACTTTTTTGTTTCTTACACACATTTAATGAGTTATTTGTAGGATATTTTAATAGATTGAAACAAAAAAAAGTTTTAAAAAATACATACAAAAATAAAAGGTTTATTAAGAAGTTATTTTTTGATTGAAATTGAATAATAATGATATATATATATATATATATATATATATATATATATATATATATATATATATATAATTGTTTATAGATATATTTGTACCAGGAATAATTATCTTAAATACAATACGAAGTGTCAAAATCAATTAATTTATTAAATAGTAGACCTCTTGAAATCATTTGGTAAAAAATCAATAAATCAAAAGATATTTAATCATGATAAATTAACTAATTTGAAAGTTAATTATGCAGATATTGTAAATAAGTATTTAAATAACCTGTCACTTTTTCATGTTCACATTTATAACAAATATAGTATTACATACTAACACATATCTAATTTATTATATATATATATATATATATATATATATATATATATATATATATATAATGTATGTATGTATATGCTAAATATTTGCACAAATCCATAATATATGAATGAAATATAATTCTATATAAACTAATATCATGTAAATATTGTAAATATATTGAATATATTTCACTCTTATTTTTAATTCATTAGTACATAGTTTTTATCTGATCAATATTTAAATAAAACAATTCATACACACACACACATGATTGTATGTAAATTATTTAATGTAACAAACTAAAAACCTCGTCAATCTTTCTTGTGGATACATTCAATTTTATAGTATTTTTTATAGTAACTATGAAATATTCATAACTACAATACAAAAATAATAATCCTAACCTAAAAACGATGCAAATATTTAAATACGAATATGAATTATATCTATATTTTTCCTTAAACTTGAAAATATCTCTTTTGTGAGAATTTTTAAAATTTATCTATGAAAAAATATGGCTTTTTAGTAATACTCTCAAATAGAGAGCATGTGACCTTGTATTGTCATATTCTAAGATAAAATGTTTCTTATTAAGGAGAACAAGATTTTTTTTAGATTTATTATTGAAATTGCCCCATTGTTGACAATATTTTTGAAAATAATCGTTTTTTTGGTTTTATAAATTTATAAGTCCAAATCCCTCTCATATTCCATCATGTAAACAATATTTTCTTTTTAACATTAAAACTCAATTCAGATATTGACAGAGCTTTTCACTATACTTTTTTCCTCACTACATTTTCATATGTAATCTACTTTTCATCTTTAATTATGAAATATTCCAAAAATTGATTATTTTTACTACGTGAAAGCAGAAGAAATCAAAAAGTTACACGATCCTGAATTTTTTCAACAGTCATGTGGTAGTCATCTTACATACTTGTCCATGAATTCAAAACGAGACTTTTTCTAAAAATTTTGCGAAAAATTATCATCGATCACAGAATATCCTCTAGAGTGTGATTCGATTTTAAAGTTAAAATTTTCAATAATATTCTTAAATTTTTCGAAGCATCTTTTGTATGTCCCTTTAGATACTGCATTTACTCCAAAAACTTTTAACAGATTTCTATATGCTTTTGCAACATTCTTTCCTTGTTGATATTCATAAAATATAAAGTACAAATGAACCTTTTGACAGATATCTTTCCTTCCTTATTCCTTAGTAAATATTGATGATAAAATATTTGTTTTAGTATAGATTGAAGAGAGCCATTGACAAAATATAACGATAAAAATACTAAGTTATACATTTTTATTAAAACACTTTTCTGTATGTTTAAAATACTTGTGCACTAAGTGGATAGAACTTTTTGATAGACCTAATATTTTACGTTACCTACATAAAACATATTATAGTACAAGTTTACTATTAACTCTTTTATATCACATCTCATAAAATTTTACTGTAATTTTATCATTCAGGTTTTACATACCAGTACTTTTACTATTATGATTATAAAAGAAGTTTCTTCAGTTATTGTACAGATTGTATTAATTTTTATTATTAGTTTTATACTTTACATTCTCTTTTCATTTGTAGTATTAATATTTTATAAATAACAGTATTATTCATTAAAAAAGTTCTAAGAAATGAGTATATTTTACGGGGAAGAGTGAGTGGTACATGATAATAAAATAATAAATTATGTTACTAGTATTGAATGAAAAAATAAATAACATTTTTTATTGTCTAGACGAATGTTTCATTATAAAATATTTATGTTTCTAAATTAATATAATAAATACATATTAAAATATTATAAAATATATAAATTATTACCATAGCAATAAAGCAAAATTCAAGGAAAATATTAATTAATTATACACACACACACACACATATATATATATATATATATATATATATGTGTGTGTGTGTGTGTGTGTGTGTGTGTATGTAGAATGTTAACAACATGTTAATGTATTTTTTCACTAATTTTTTAACAATGACACATTACGGATATAATAGATAGGTTTGATTCTTAAATTGTACCTACCGCTGATATAAGAAACTCATGGATAAAGTATTACAGCTTATAATAACGCGCAATTTCGCCTACATCGAATTGTATATGTTTTTCGTCTTTTTGCAAAGTTCGACGACCTCGATATCCAAAAGAAGAACCCTATCATCATGTCAATGTATCATAAGAAGTTTATATACACTTTTCAAATATTTCTCTAGATGATGTGGGCTTTTAATTAAGTTGTTTTGAACTCGGTGTCAAAAAGTTTTACATCGATAATATAATTGCAATTTCAAATATATACACATCTGTGTGATTTAAATACAGATGTAGGTACATAACTATTTTATATATATATATATATATATATATATATATATATATATATATACATATATACGAATAACGTAATTTTGAAAGAGTAGACGTTAATTATCATTAAATTCAATGTTTATTACAACTAATATCATTCAAATTAGTCTATTAAAATAAAATGCATGACAAGTCATTTATATCTGACGTCAAGATTAATATAATTTTGTTATTTTTTCAGATACATATAGTTAATTCAATTTTAATCAATTAATATTAATAAAATGCTATACCAAAAGCATTAGTGAATATATAATTAAATGTGTGTTACATAAGAATTTGAGATAATTTATGAACATTATAAAATTGATATAGATTTAAAATTAGGTCTGTCAATTATATTTAATCATTTTACTGTTCTTTTTTTCTTAACATAGATAAATACATAAAGAATGTCTCAAAAAGATATTCCATAAATTTATATACTGATTAAAAATAAAGAATAAAAAGTATAATACAATTTAATACCGAAAAATTAATCAAAATATAGAGTGTTTTATATTTTTTCATAAAGATATTTCATTTAATTTCTTTGAAGCAAATAGTTTTTTAAAAGAAATAAGATATAAGGGAAATTTCAATTTACAAGTAAATTAAAATGTTCAATATATTAAATTGTACTAATAAAAATCGAAATCAATTATAAAATCAAATTTTCACTTTACCTTAGTCAGTAGAGCAGGTATTTCTTCTAAACTGTTATCAGATAATTTTCATTTGCAAAACCAGATCCTCTCAGTTATAGTATTTTTATATCTGAAAATAATTTCATATCACAAAAAAACTTCAATTATATTTAAAATATTTAAACAACAGACATCAATTTTCATAAACTTTTAATTAACATTGGTAAGATATGATTAACCATTTCATAATAAAAAACTAGAAATAATTTTCTTAATATGGTTATACATTTTTTTTAAAAAAAATAGATAAATTTAAATGCACATTTTTCAGTATATTTAATAGCGATAAGTATTTCGGTCTGTTTAAAACAAGTACTCAATATTTTTTTTATTGTTCATCATTTAGGTTGTTTATAAGTAGGTTACTGCTTTTAAATTCTTGAACGAGCAATACCGGTTCTAAAACCATCATTTTAATGAAAATCCATCTATTTGATGATAGATGGATTAAGACTAATTGGGAAAAAATACAAAAAATCAATGATTTGACAATGAATGATAAAAAAACACTGCATCAATAAATTCTCAAATAAAAAAAACATTTTAAATATTCAATCATTTCACTGTTACCTAAAAAATATGTTAATTTTTTTGGTGTACATATGGTGTTTTTTAGCCATTATAATTCTTGTAGTTTTTTAATGTTTGTCGCAACTGAATTAAAATTGTTTTAATTTATGTTTGTACACTATCTATTTACTGTTTTAATTTTTAAATAAGTTCCTGTTATACTCAAAGCCTACATTTTTTAAAA
The DNA here is from genome assembly GCA_029203775.1 of Neoneuromus ignobilis. Lineage (NCBI taxonomy): Eukaryota > Metazoa > Arthropoda > Insecta > Megaloptera > Corydalidae > Neoneuromus > Neoneuromus ignobilis. The sequence goes on along the minus strand of CP092092.1, from coordinate 26,601,635 downwards.
AAATAAATTTCGTTATAACAATTCTAAAATTTGATCTATTAATTTTTAATATAGTTTTAATTTATTTCTGAACTTTGTATTTTCAAAATTATTAGTTATAGTGGCTATAAATATGACTGATATAAACATTGTTGAAAATATTTTTAAATTAAAAATAGAAGAAAAATTAAGAATTTAATTAATTCTTCTTGGAAGATAAGAAAAGATGTTTTTATAACAATTTGAACATAACTATGAAAATTTTTATCATAAAATGACCCGTGAAAAATTATTAAAATTAAAAAAAATATTTATAAAATAAAAATAAAATACACTAATATAATGTTTTTACTTTAAATTGATGAGAGTAAAATGTATAAAATTAAAAATAAAATATAAAAAAGGAGAAGAATAGACATATAGATAAATGGGAGAGAAACATAAGAAAATTTGTCAGTGTGAAATGTGTAATAGAATGATATCAGATTGCTCGAAGAATTTAGAGAAACCTTTATTCAACAGTACATAGAAAGAGTTTGATGCTAATGATACAAATATGTATATGCAGGGACCTAAATTTGTGTTTTATTAAAAAGAAACTATACACATGTTACCTTATATACCACCCTTATACAGATGTTTCTTTTTAATAAAACACAAATCTAAGCGTCACATTTGGATGACCTATATAATCATATCAGCTTATATCAGTCCACTGCTAGGTGAAAACCTCATTGAATGTTATTATTCACTGGTACTGTTTATCATACCAGTATGATCAGGTGAATTTGTAAGGAATTTTTAATATATACATACAGTGAGTCAAAGTGAAACTCATACAAAGTTTTGTTTCTAATAATTTTACACATATATTTTATATATTAATATAATAAAACGAAGAACGAAGCTCAACCTTTTATTGTGATTAGCTAGATTTATGAAAGATTTCTTCCTGGCAATACGAGCATGAAACCCATTTTTATTTAGTATATTGCGAATTGTTTGAGGGATTGATTTTTTATTTAGATACTTTTTAACTTCTAAAGTTAATTTGGATGCGCTAATTTTCGAATTTTCTTTAATTTTTCGTAGAATCTAACACTCGTCATGGTCATTAAAAATCTTGCGGAGACTCTTTTTGACTTTATTGTCAACACTTTGACCATTTTTAAATCTTTTTATTACAGATTGCATTGTAACTTGGTTTTTATTAACTATTTTCCCAATTTCTCGTAGAGTTTTTCTATTTTTGTAATGAAAAATCATTAGCTTTCGCTCGTCCGTCGATGATTGTCCCCTTTGTCTACTCAAAGTGAAAATCCAACTTATATTTTTTACAATATGATTATAAACGACTTAACAAAAGGTTTTTTTTATAACCAAAGTGACCAAACACATATTTGAAGAGTATACTTTCTTAACACAGCAGTTTTCAAGCGAGAATAATTCGTTGTATGAGTTTCATTTTGATGTATTTTTTGTTCATTTTTCAGAAATTGTTACTTTTTCTGGAGTAAGAGTATTAATTTGCGATTAAAATTTTCAAATATAATAAAAATAACCTTAATAAAGAAATTAAGCAAAAAAATAAAGAAAATTGTTATTATATTAAAATATATGTGTTATTGGAAACATAACTCTGTATGAATTTCACTTTGACCCACTGTACATAATACATATATGTGTATGTATGTTATATAGGTTGTATATTAAAAGACCAGAAGGCGGAAGGGAGATATTTATATATATATATATATATATATATATATATATATATTATATATATATATTACAAAAAACAAAAAAAAAAAAAAAAGCGGAAGGGAGATATACACACATATATATATATATATATATATATATATATATATATATATATATATATATATATATATATATAAATCATAGTAAATAAATAAATTCATATCTTGAACAATAAAAAATAATTCCAAATAATATAATAAACTTACAAAATATATTATTTCACAAATGAATTTTCACCCCAACACCACAATAATTTAAAGTGTTCAATAATCACTTATTATTTACTTGTTTTTTATAATTATATAATTTATAATTATATCGGCTGATGCATTTCGATGGCGATGCCATCATCGTCAGAACCTTGTCAAAGCATTTTTGTCAAAATTCATTTGTGTAAAGTGAATCAGCCACAGTTCCAAAACAACTAATAAATATATTATTTCTCAATTAAAAATTACATTTTAAATCGTTCACTCTTCATATCTAATAGATACTTTTAACTGTGTTTAACTGTAATTACATGCTGTTTGACAAGCAATCCTACATACAATTTACATACAAATTATGAAATCGATTGTAAATATGATATAGTGAGTTTGTTTAATAGTTATTGCAGTTTATTTATAATAAATGAAATGTATTGAAGAAATAAATAATAAATGAACATTTAATCTACGTGTATAATTATATGTAAATATGAAAAATGTTCTTACCTTCAATTTTACTCCATGTCGACCAGAATTCATGATTTCACAATGCAGCGGAATCGAAACGTGCACGCGACTTCAATTGGTTTGAATATTGAACGAATACCTCTCTCTGTTTTATTATATTATATTAGTGGTAATGAATATAATTTTGTTATGTACTTTTATATAAATTTGGTTGACATTTCAAATATTTAATTTTCTTTTACGAACTCAATTAAAATATATTCCGATTCACTATTTAAATTATATACTTGTATTAATGTTGAATTAGTTTTATTTTACTATTTTATTTGTATTATTATTTCATTAAATACAAAGTAAATAAATTTTTGTGGTTACTTATCTGCGTAAGCAACCACTAAAATATTATTCATCCAATTATGGAATAAGTACTAATGCATTTCGAAAATTTATTTTTAAAATTATGCAGTATATATTTTCTGGAGTGAAAATATTAATTTACAATTGAAATTTTCAAATATAATAAAAATAACCTTAATAAAGAAATTAAACAAAAAAAATAAAGAAAATTGTTATTATATTAAAATATATGTGTAAAATTATTGAAAACAACTCTGTATGAGTTTCACTTTGACTCACTGTATATATAGTTTTCAATTTGATTACATATATACTTGAATGCATTGAAGAGCATTTATTCAGTTAGTAAATAAATAAAATATTTTTAATTATCTGTTCCATGGAAAAAATAGATATTTTTTTTAAAATTCATATAAATATCTAAGTATTGTACTCAATTTATATGTTTTCAGAATGGCATAGACGTAATATTATCAAATACATTTTTTAAACAATAAAATTCCTACTTTGAACTTAGATTTAACTTTATATCAATAAATTCACTTTTATGAAATTTACTAATTTATAGCCTGTTTTGTATATTTCAATCGTAGTTTTTTTTATAATAATGATAGTTTGAATAGAAAATCTGTTGTTATTAATAATTAGTACATTAAATATATGTCTGTGTATTAAAATTCTTTCTTAATTATATGATTAGTAAAATTTATGAATATTATATATATATATATATATATATATATATATATATATATATATATATATATATATACGAGGTGTTATCAAAAAGTAAGGTGAATTTTGAAATTTAGCGGGCTACATATATTTTTTTATTTATATATCGAATATATGTTCCAAATTTCAGCTATGTATCATGTTTAGTTTGTTGGTGAGAGGCATAAAAAAGTTAGAAGTATTTTGCAGGCTCCACGATTAGAGTTTGCATTAAATTTTGTGTGAAAAATGAATCAAGTCCTCCAAAACATGAAATAGTGGCATACGATGAGTCTACTTTAAGCCAAAAAAATGTTTACAAGTGGTATAAACTCTTCCAAGAAGGCCGAGAAGACACCAACGACGAACCTCGTTCTGGACGCCCCAGCACGTCAACAACTGATGAGAACGTTAAAGAAGTGAAGAAAATAGTGTTGGGGAATCGTCGAATTACTATTAGAGAAATTGCTGATGATATTGGCATCTCGTTTAGTTCGTGTCAATCAATTTTAATGGGTGTTTTAGACATGAGACGTGTGTCAGCGAAGTTTGTTCCGAAATTGCTCAATTTCGACCAAAAGAACCGTCGTATGAGCATCGCCTAAGAGCTATTGAATGACGTCAACGACGACCCAGATTTACTCGACAGGGTCATAACAGGTGACGAAACATGAGTATACGGTTATGACGTCGAAACTAAGACTCAATCGTCCCAGTGGAGGCATTCCGGATTACCAAGACCAAAAAAAGCACGCCAAGTTCGATCAAATGTGAAGGTTTTGCTTACAGTTTTCTTTGATTGCAGGGGCGTGGTGCATCATGAGTTCTTGCCACAGGGTAGAACAGTAAATAAGGAATATTACCTGCAAGTTATGCGCAATTTGCGCGAAGCAATCCGCCAGAAACGTCCGAATTTGTGGAAGAACAAAAATTGGCTTTTGCACCATGATAACGCCCCTGCTCACACATCGTTGCTTGTGCGCGAATTTTTGGCTAAAACCAACACACTAATGATGCCGCAGGCACCGTATTCCCAGACCTGGCCCCCTGTGACTTCTTCTTGTTCCCGAAACTGAAGAGGCCCATGAAAACGGCGTTTTGCAACGATTGAAATAAAGACGGCATTGAACAAGATCACAAAAAATGATTTTTGAAATGCTTTGATTGGAAAAAGCGTTGGCACAAGTGCATTATAATTTACAAAATAAAAATTGATGAATAAATAAATATTCTTTGAAAAAAATAAAAATTCACCTTATTTTTGATCACACCTCGTATATGTTTTTTACTTTTGTAGGTGTATGTATAATATCCAAATAAAACATATAATAAATATTTTTGGTTAGTGCAAAAAGACCAAAAAATGAATTTGTGCTATAAGAAATCGTTAGTAGAAAATTTACACTTTTTTGCTTTAAGAAATACAGTATTGAATTTGATCTCTGTAGAGTGAAGATATCTGATAAAGTAATATACTGTAATAGACTGTAGCCAACAACCTACAATCCTCACTAAAATTAGCAGATAGACTCAATATTTATTATAAGACTGTTTTTGATCATCTAAAAATCTAAATATGATCCGAAAACTTGATATTTGAGTATCATAAGAATTAATGGAAAAAATTTGGTAGACTTATTTACTAATTGCAAGACTTTACTTTCTTGCCCAACAAATTAATCATTTTTGAAATGAATTGTGAGTGGAGATAAAAAACAGTTTTATGCAATAATGTAGTGCAAAAGATGAAACATCATTGGAAATTAAAAAAGTTGAAATACATTAAAGTAAATAAATACAAAAATAAAAATATACTTACCATTTAATATTTCTTCACTTGAATTTTCTGGAAAATTAAATAAGGTACTGGGTATTTTTTTGAAGAAAACACACTATTAAGTTCAGATTAATATTTTTGTTATTTTGTAAATTTTTGTTGCGTACAGCAAAGGTCATGTATATAATATGGAATTTATATCTCTTACAAACTAAAAAAATAAGGAAATGCATTGAAATTATTATTTATTAATATTTATATCATATTTAATAATTAATATTAGTATTTGGTTATTTGTGACTTAACATAATATGTTAATTTGTTGCATACCCACATATTTATTATATTTATATTTTTTTTTCAAAAAATACATTCCGCTCGTACGATATTTTGAACACTCGAATTGCTTTAAAAACATACAAAAATTAATTATATTACTAGCACCACTAAAATTTACTGAAAATAACTGTAGTTGTTATTTAAAATATCGAACGATCGGTTTATAAAGTATAAAATTTGAACGATTTTAAAATTTCGATTTTAAATTAAATCTTAAGAGTTAACAACCAACGCATTTTATTTAATAAAAAGAAAAATCAAAATGTCAACTTTCAGCTTGGCTTGTAATTATGATTTAAATTATGAAATAAAATTTAGAAAATCTATAACTATTAAAAAATCTTCAAGATTTCAATTAGTAATAATAATAATTAATTTTATAAACTGAAGAGAAAAATATAGTCCAAGGTTCCAGTTCAATTTTTAAATAGAATTCAATGAAATTTAAATTCATTGATAAACGATTTGAATTGCAAAATTTACTCCATTTCAAAAGATTTATTCTATGCAATAGATAAAATATACATTCGTGATTTAATTAAATTCAGAATGCGTTTTTTTATTAAAACAAATCTACAAATGAATTTTGTCTACATCTGAATACAAATTGAAATTTCAAAATCGTTCTTAAATTAATAGAAATAATATAATAAAATAATAAAAATCAGGCTGCAGAAATGCACTTTTATTAGTAACATCATTTGAAAAAGAACCTTTATATATTTATAACAAAATACATACATATATATATTTATATAATATATATATATATATATATATATATATATATATATATATATATATTCATGATATAAATAGAACAGAAAATATTATTGTTATTGTTCTCTCAGATCTGGCGAAGCTGTTTATATATTGTTTTATTCTTAATTAGTTATTACCATTATTTATTTATTATTCAATTCTACGTGTCCTACATACTATTTGCATCGCGCTTTTGTATAAAACTACAAAATATTCACTATCTTTTTTCGTTTAAAAAAAGATACGTATCAATTAATTTTCTAGCAGTCCCATTATATCAAGGCAGCGGCTTAAATGTCACATAAAACTATTTTGACTGTATTTAAATTTGAAAATCGTTTCAAATTTAATATTTTTTAATCTATAAAAACTCTCTTCGTATGCACTTATTTCACTCTTTAGAATTATTTCATGGTTCTAAAATAGGCCGAGAAAGAGACTAATTAAAATGTAGAATAAACATTATTAAACATTTTATTGAATATTTGTGGAAAGGGGAATTGAAGGATCACTTGAGCTAGAAAAGGATTTCATCCAGCACTGGATTTACAAAGATAGGCTATAATATATATATATATATATATATATATATATATATATAATGTTAATTTAAATATGTTTTAACATAGAAAAAATTGCATTACTTTTTAATAAAAAAATTAGATATTTTAATTTTTACTAATTCGATTTTATAATAAAAACAAAATATACAAATAGTTATTTCTACTATGCAACTTTTAAAACATTTTTTTATTTATTTTAAAAAAATTTTTTGATTATTCAACTGCTGACAATTTTCACATATGTATTTTAATTAAAAAAATCACTTATTTCTGAAATCATTTTTTTTCAAATATCAATAATAATAATCCTAAATATAAAATGTTAAATAAAAAAAATAATTCTACATAAAATAAAACACAATAAAAAACAAGTTATCAATTTTTAAAAAGTGAGATATTTTTAAAAATAAATCAAAATTTCTTTTCCCCTTCCTCTCTCACCCTTTTACTGTTACTCTTTCTCTATCATATATACATATAACTGTATTACAGCCTGTCATGCAGAAGTTCATGTTTAATCCCTGGTCGAAGGGTTTCTTCAAATTAAGAGTTAGGCATGAGTTGATAATCTCAACTCATAAAAATACAATTGTTACGAAACTGAAAGACAAAAAAGTCCTACTGGGCTAGCATTGTCAAAGAGGCCAAGGTCCTGCAAGAGCTTTAGCACCGAAGAGTATGTATGCGTGTATGTATGTATGTGTATATATATATATATATATATATATATATATATATATATATATATATAAACATTTTTATTACTAATACAGTAGATTGAATTTTATGTGGCATTTAAGTTTACAGCCTGTAAATACTTACAGGAATGAATTTTGATTTTAAAAATTTTGTTTAAACGTTTTGTCCGTCTAACGCCATTTGATTATATCTACAGTTGAGCGAATAATTACAGTAATAACGATATTAAAATGTAAAAATGGATAAATAATCAAGTCAAATGAATATTCTTTTCACTTACATTTTTTGATTATACTTGATAAATAATCTAAAAATTCTTAACATTCAATTAAATATAAGTAAACACTACAATATATATATAATAAAATATTTTGTGAACGAAAATCTAGCACCGATATATGTATATATAATTTTTTTTATATAATTCAAAACAAATTTATTTATTTTTTTCTCAATAACAAAATCGTTTCAATTTAAAACACTTGTTTCATACTTTACGGCGAAAAAAATACTCGATACAATATTAATTATTATTAAGACTGAAAATATCAAGTGATTTAATAAAGTCAGCCTTTAAAACTGGCGAACGCCGATAACGTACACTCGAAGTGTGATTACCGACTAAAAATTACTGTACTCCAAACGAAATCTTATTTGATATTTTAGTCTCTGCTCGAAGCTACATTAAACAAAATTAGATTAAATAACACGCTCTTCTGCGAGACAAATCGATTACTTGCTCGAAATTATCTCGTCATGGATTTGGAAAATAATTATTTCATTCTCGTTTAGTTCACTTTGTTACGATTCATTTAATGTAGCTTTGATTCTTATTTTTTTATATATTTTTTTCATATTTAATTACACTTAAAATATATATAAAATTTAATTTTTCAGGAAATGAACAAATGAAAAAATTCTAGTTGTCTTTACATCCACAAAAAGATCTAGAAAAATTAAATGGATTCGTATACTAAGGAATTAATTAAACACCGAGGGTGTCATAAAAGGTAACAAAAATGGTATAAACATTTATAAACATTTCAATTTTCCTCCATTTAGAGACAACTAATTGAAACACTTAACATACAATAACTATTTATTTATAAAACACTAATAAGAAATATATATTAAACATTATTTTTAAATCTGAAATAAAATCGCTGGTCACATTATTTACATGTATCATTTAAAAAAAAATTAAACGACTAAAAATTAATAATAAAAGTGAATACATCAATTCATTGAAATGAAAATGAAAATAGATTTCAATTCTAAAAAAAAATGTTAGCACTAAGAAAGTTTTCTTCGGTCGTTGTTTTTTATATACTTGAAGCTTTTAGTGCACGATTTTAAATCCTAATATAAAACAACAACAGAGGTTTATAAAGAAAATACACAATCCGCAAGTTCCCTTCAAGAAATTTATTAACGAAATCTCTTGACAGAAAAAAATATAAGAGATTAGAGAATTGCGGTACGTTTTGAAATCTTACGATTATAGGGAGAGAAAAGCGAGTAATGCTTGAAAAGGAGTGTTCAAATAATAGACTAGGGTAAAGTATTCTACGAATTGTAGTCCCTATAAACATTTATTTCCATTTAACACATCACTAAATTTTTTCAAATCAGCTAAGTTAAATAATAAATATGTCGAGTAAAATATAAATTGAGGCTTTTCAATTTTTATCAAAATCTAAGGAATTCTACATGAAATAATACGAAATTTTAATTTAAAGAAATAATTTCGACTGTTATTTTTTTAATAAATGGACAACAGATATTATGTCAGTCGAATTTATGCACTTATTACATATATATTTTGTACATATTTATTAAAAAAGATTATAAATAAAAAAATAATTTCTAAGTCGTAGAAAATAGAATAATATAAAAATCTTCAAAACTTTTTCGAATGAACTAATTTATAAAATATAATTTATATCTAATTAATTTAATAATAACTCTTAAAAAATACCAATAAAAAAGAATATAAAAAATATTTACAAATGTGAATTATGAGATTTGAACAAAATTAATGAAAAATGATATAAAAAATCAACTTACAAAATAACAATTTTAAACAATACTAACACACAAGATTAAACCGAGTGTTTAGAGTTATTATTTTTATTGATTATTTCTATAGGTTTTTTTTGTATCTTTCGATTTTAATTTCATTGGTTATTTTGGCAAGTCTATTTGAAATTATTCGTAAATAAATAAATTAAAACGCTCACATGATAGGTATTAACATAAATTTTAATAATAACTAAACATATAATTAAAAATATACACATTCCTTTGACGTTTCATCTAATTTATGTTACATTCTTTAATGAATATTTGTCTACATTTATTTAAATTCTTTCCATTTATTTGTTTCAAATTAAAATAAAAATTCCTAACGCAAAAATGATTAAATTTAAATATTAATTTCAAAATTATTTTAATATATCATAAAATATAAAGTGAATATATTTTTTTAAAACAAAAATACATTACGGGTACAAAACTTGACTTATGATTATCATTGTTCAAAAAATCGACACATTTTCTTAAACGAATCCATCATAAATATTACTGGCATAGAAAGACCGCATATTTGCTTATAAATAGAATTAAAAATATATAATTTAAGACCAGTTAACATCGAAGTACAGTTCTGGAAGAATATGTGGATCGAGCATATGGTCATCCGAGGCGCAAAGTGTAAAACGCATTAAAAAGTCATTAGATTGAAACCCTTGAACTATTCAAGGGAGCGAACAAGAGCACCTGAGAGAAATATCCGATGAAAAGTAGCCGAAAAAAGCCAATCAAGCCGATTTTAACCGGAAATGTGTCGAAACTATGACTCGAAGTTGTGTTCCGTTGAAATATTAAGAAAATGTTATATGTTTTTATTAATAAAAGATTTTTTGACATGTACACTTTCAATTGTGTATATATATAATATTTCAGATTCTATTACTGATTTAATAAAGAGAAAAAATATTTTTTTCTTTTTGAATTTCAATACAATTAATTTATTAATTACATTAACATAATTTATGTTTTTAAACTTCTTCGATTTTTCATTATTAATTACTGATTTTTTATTATATTTCAATTATTAAAAATCTTTCAATAAAAAATATCCTTAAAATTACATTTCATGTATATATTAAAAATTTGAAAATAATGTGACCAGGATTTCAGATTGACAATATTATCGTTTATTGTATCCAATGAATAAAACTAAAATACGTAACTAATCTTACTAAATAACAATGAAAAAAGTGATTTTTCAATTACGTAACATTTCAAAGAAGGTGATACCGAAACAAGACTCGAAAACAAATCTGTTCTGCTTTTCGAAGGATCAACATTGAAAACATATACATACATTTAAGTTGTTATTAAATGTCGAATAATATTCTTATACACACATATAAATCTATGCGATCATCTAAACTGAAATCGTAATCCAGTAATGTGAAACAAGATCCTCAACTTGAAAAATATCTAACAGAAAAAGGTAACATAGAATCAGAGTCAAACTGAATCTAGTACAGATCAGTTGTCGATCTTTTATACGATACCGGAGCAGGGATTTTCGATACTGATTTTACCAATTTCGAATCTTTCCTAGGACTAACATATGACGTACCTGTTCCGTTTCGCGTGCTAGCCGATTCACCTGAACTCGAACTCGCGACGCCATCGGATGCGACTGAACAACGTTTCGTTTCATTACCGCCTTGGCTCTGAACCCAAGCCGAAGTGAAATCCAAACTCTGCTCGTCGCAGTTGACCAAATTGCTGTATTGTTTTAGCACGTCTTTGATTTTTTCAAACATTTGCGCGTCGTTTTGCGATTCTTCGGCAGATTTCATGATTTGTTCTAGAAGAGGACTTTTTTGTTTGGTAGGTGATGTATTCGCTGAAGAAGTATTCTTTATTCTACGTCCGTTATTATCGTACATTACACCGCCACGATTTGCAGACAAACTAGTTCTTCCTGCCGAATTTCTTGAGAAATTCATCGGAGGTGTCATCGCTTTCGGTGGAGGTGTGAATGTGTCAGCACTTAACGAAGCTCTCTGTTTCGATTGCCTACCACTCCATGTGTTGTTTCCAGATAACTCTCTCATATTCAGATTAGGACTCTTCTTGGACAAAGTAGCAATATTCGATCTAGAAGGACTCATTGACGATTTAATTGGACTTGTGTGCTGGACAGGAGGTTTACGTTCGCGCACCGAACGATAAGTCAATGATTGTCTTTTTATCGGACTGTTACATTCGGTTTTTTCTTTACTGCTAGATCGACTTCTGGATGTGGTATGTTCCATTGAACGAGCACGGGGTTTAGAAATCACAGTCGTATCCGGTTTCTTGTCGTTGAAATATGTATCTGAGAAGTATGTTTTACGAAGTCCTGTTTCGTTGTATAAATCATTAGTAGGTCCATCGACTGTCGTGATTGAAGGATCTTCTTCGATTGTTTTTGTATCACCGTTGCTGCTGCCACTATCAGAATTATTTTGGGAGGATCGCTCTAATGTATGAAAAGAAACAAGTGTTAGTTTCAAAATAAGAATATTTTGTTATTATTAAAATTATATTTTTGTTGAATCAATAATATTAAAATATAATTTTAATATTAGCAAAAAAATCTTTAAAAATGTTTTACATTTATAACAATAATAATATGCTAGCAGGAGTTTCAATTTTGAATTTTTTTTATAATAATACATTTTATCAATTTTAATTTGATATATAAAAACTTTAACTAACAAAAACAATATTTTATAAATTCTGGAATGAAAAGTATTCCAAGCCCGAGCACATGTATGAGCGATTAAACTTTCCCCAACTTGCTTTATGTAATTTCCTAATTTAATTTTTAATTCTTGTCATTTCTACCAGAGAAAAACACACATTGGATTGTACATTACTTTAATCAATTCAATTCATCAGATTTGTCTATGTATAACTTTTTCTATTTTCTTAAGTCAAAAATGTGAGAATGTTTTCATTACTCAAAATAATAGTATAATTTTAAAAGAGACATTGGAAAATGAATTCCAGAAATTCTATCAAGTATGAGATTCAATGATAAGCGTATGTAAAGTCTTAACCCTTTTGACATCAAGTATTTTTAGTAGCTATACATAAGAAGGCTCATTAATTTTTCAATAACAATTTGTGAATTATAAAAAATATACTAAAAATTCATTTAAAATGAAATTTTAAAAACATCACAAAATATGGCACTGATATTTCGTTACCATAAATCTTTTATAATAAAATATACAAGCTGATACATCGGCATGTGAGACTAAAAAGGTTAAAATTTTATATTAAAAGCCTTGGTCTTATTTTTAGAAAAAAGTATTTTAAATAAAATTGTTAATTAATTTTTTTCGAAACTTTCTTGTAACACCTTCTTATGGATATATATGTGTGTGTATGTAAATAATTATAAATAATACAGTATAGCAAATGGATTTTTTATGTATAAAATGGACAATTGAAATCAAATAACGGTATAGAATATTAATATTTAAATATAATTTTGTTTGATCATTTTATTAATGACTATAATAAAAATGATTAATTACATTATTCCATGATTTCTTTAATGATTCTATTAATTATGACTTCTCTATATAAGGTTGTAGTTTGTATATTACTACTCGTTTTATAGTTAACATAATCTTTATGTCGGTCTACATGAATAGTACCTACATCAACAGTATTAGATCGTTTTTTTAACTTAAATTCCTAGACATTATTAAAAAATAAACTGATTACTGATTATTTTATTATTTTACAAAAAGTTTGTTCAAATTCGTTAATATTAAATTTTAATATTTTTTAAAAAATAGATACATTAAAAAAATTAATAAATCTAATACACACAAATAATTAATAAAAGAAAAAACTTACCACCAAAATCTGCATCCTCCAACGAATTCTGACTATTCAACGACAGTCTGTTAATCTTATTACATATCTTCGTGGTTTCGGCCGAAGAATTCTGTATCAGTCCCAGACTTCTATAACCTTCATCAGATATCTCAGAGCCATTATCACTACCATTTTCACCGGTGGTCGTCGTTGTTCCGTTATCTAAAATCTGTAGACTCGTTTCAGATATGTGCGTCGAATGGTCGGGTTGAATTTTAATCGACGCGACGTGCTTATCATTCGCGAAAAGAGACGGCGTTGGGCTCCTCGACCTTAACCTATTACTACTAGGTACGTTGAGACTTTTTCTTTGCGTATTCGGCGATTTACGAATCGGGTTAGGTGAAGCTGAACGCCTTGTTCTTGATTCGTTGGCTAATAACTGCGATGACAACTTACGTGACGGAGTTGGAGATCTGGAACGATTTCGGGATGATAATGTGGGTGTGAGGAGATGGTTGGCTGGTTGGTTTTGCCCTGTGTTGCTGCATATTGATGATACGGATGATCGTCTAATAAATTAAAGAAAAAAAACAAACAAAATCAAAATAAAAAAGACTTATTAAGAAATAAATATACATGTTTTATGAATTTAATATTAATATAAATAAACAATAAATATAAAAATTAAAATTGAAAACGAATGATTTAAAAAAATACGAATGTCAATGTATGCAATTTAATTAAATTCAATATCAATCTGAATTTATTTAACCCTTTCACCATGGATTAAATATTACTTCTGTTTCGTTTGATGATCTTTTGAGTTACTTAACTCGTTCGCTACCAGCGTCACACATGTGCGACGACTCGATTTTCTTACCTCAGCCCAGCGTCACAAATGTGTGTCGGATCTGTGACATATGATGGATAGGAACGTGTACAGATGCAAAGGAACGGTGACAGATGATCATTATTAGTTTATGATTACTGTTTGTACCAAATCGTACCGCAAACAGATGAGTTATGTTAAAAACAATAAGGTCTGGGCGTCACGAATATATATATATATATATATATATATATATATATATATATACATATATATATATATATATATACGAATATGTTTGAATGAATTAAAAAATATTGGCAAACGTTAATAAATTCGAGTTACGTTTTAAAACTATGTTTATAAACTTGTTCAATTTTATTATGTAAAAATAATTAAATAATCATACAAATAACAGTAAATTAAATCCATGTGGTATTTAAAAATATATCAAACAACACGAAAGGTAATTGACATGTATGCCAATATTCAGTATATAGTGCGAAATTAACGTTATAGGGACGTATTTCAATATACAGATAGTCTTTTTATTTTTATAACATTATGTATATACATTTAATTTTAAATGGATTTATAACACTTTCATTAATAACAAATTGATCCGTTTGTTTTTGATAGTGCAAAAACTCCATTTATTTATACTTTGAGATATAATATTTAAAGGTTTGCGTTTGAATTACGAAAAACTAACTTTGGAATATTTTTAGTTGTATTATATAAAAATATGTAAATAAACAATTATTGTTTATTTATAAATTTTCAAAAAAAAATTTAAAAAAAATTTCCGAATTTTTCAAAACAATATGTGTGTCGGTTTGTAAAATTGCTAATTTCACTCATTTAGAACGTTATAAATACATCTCACAAAAATTAATGACAATTTGGTATCATATTTAAATAATAAAACGTCTGGGCTGTGGTGGCGGTTTTTCTCCTGAAGCACTAGTAGCGAACGAGTTAAGTAATCTATTTTTGGGCAAAAAATTGATTTTTATTTTCAGATTTCAAATTTGAATTACTGACACATATGTCCCATCAGTAGTTTAAGTTGGGCATATTTTTCCCAATAGTAACAACAAACATTTTATCGGACACATAGGTTCCATTAGTGGCGAAAGGGTTAAATATGTTTTTCAAAAAATTTGATTAAAGAATATTTTAAATATTTTTTCAAGGAATTCTTTGCATAAAATCAAATTATATAAATAAAAAAAAATCATTGAAATTAAACTTGATTCAAATTTGTATAAAATCATGTAAATAATAAAGAAATTTTCATATATTCATTAGTTTTAAATTTGAAATTGAAGACTTGTGATTTATGTCAAGATACATTTAGAACATTTTTATGTTTAGTTCAAATATTATAAATATAAGTTAAAAAATATACTAATTTATTTTTATTCCTAAATATGCAAAACCCAATCACAAATCATAAGTTTGTAACAACAATAACCTAAAGTACATTTCGATGGAGATGCAGTCGTCATCAGAGCGTTGTAAGATTTTATAACATAATGCATTGTCATCAAAATGCACATTAACTTTTTATTGTTATAAACAAATTGAGCTATAAATAATTATTGAATAATTTTCAAAATCTTGTGTCGTTAGGGGTGATAATTTATTTATGTGAAAATGAAATTTGCCACAATTCCAAAATAAATAAATATATATATTTTTACGAAAATGTTGGAACAGACTATATAAATTATTATTAACTATTTTTCGAATAAAACAATAATTTCCATCATTACAACATGATTTTCTATAACAAATCAATAATTATTTAATATATACAGCCATATTACCAACTTCACAACATGGCATTACAAAATATATTGTACATAAATTGTTATTGATCGAATCTTTCGTACATATCTGATATTAATTAATTAAAGTTTATTTACAAGTTCCGTATTGCGTGGGTTACATTTCCCCTACCCAGATCTTTCTATTCATATCGTTTGATGAAAACAAATTTGTTTTATTTTTGCTATTAAAACATCATTATAAATAATTACATAAATATCTTGTATTCTGCAATACACCGCCAGGCTCTGATACTTCGTAAATTAATATATTCTTAAGATCTTTTTTCATTATTGTAATTTGATTTCTCAATATAATTATAAGATTTGACAACGTAGAGCGTAAACCACCCACACAGTATGAACGCAGTCAGCGAAAATCAATACATATTAAAACGTATTAAATATAAAAATTAATCCCAAACAATTTCTGTTTAAACTGAACATAACGACATACCTCACTCTTCTTCAAAACCCTTATTTACATTAATTAACGGGACTTATGCACCACAGTAATAATAATAATAATAATAATAATCTTACCTTTCGTAGTACACCTGTGCGCCGCTCAAATCCGCAGCTCCGGGCCGATTGATTAGACGTGATGTTAAAGCCGATCTGTGTTGAGATCGACATCTACATGGATCATGTTTATCCAAATAATGGGATAATGTGTCCCAGCCGCCGCCAACGCGTACCATCACGTGGCTCCGAAGAATCTATAAAACGGTTTAATTATAATAACGGTAACGTATCGCTTATTTATGTATTTAAATGATATGCGTAGAACAGAACAAGTCAAGGAGATGTTACGTTATAAAATGATTGTGACTGTAATATAAATAACAGATTATTAAAAATAATTAATACAATGTTTCGTAATGTCTATTGAAATGAAAATTAAAAATATATACGATTTTATACATTATTTATAAGCATGTGTCGGAATTTTGTTTATATAATGAAAATAAAAGTTGGATAAAAATTGTATCAAGAAAAATGTCCATATCGACTTTTTACACAAAATTTATACTATATTTTTTGATAAAAAAATACGTGTAAAAATTGTTGATTTTTTAAAAAGGAGATTAAATTAACAAAATTTAATTATAATCAATTAAATATTAAATATAAATTAATATTTAAATTTTACTTCCAAATCATATTTTTATAACAAAATATAATATATAATTTATTTAACATACAAAAAAATAATAACTATTTCTGTATAAAAGACTAATAACAAAAATTGTTAAGGTAATATAAAAAAATAATAACTATTTTTCATATTAGTTTCCTGTCAACAGGTATAAAAATCATTTTTATTGTTCGAAAATATAAAAATTGACATACAATGACAACAATCTGAAATTATAATATTGACATTTTTATCTTATTAAAATTATTTGACATATAAAACATTTCTAAAATTGTAAATAATTAACAAAAATGTTTACAAAATTAATTCTGTTTAATATAAATAATTATTCTATTTTAATAGATTAATTTTAAAATCATTTCTATCATCAGAAAACTATATTTCTAATATTGCAAACAAAATATATACAAAATTAAATTTGATAAAAAAGTCCATAATTCAAAACTAAAAAAAGTATATGCTTTTAGTAGGAATATGTCTTTGGTATAAAAATAAATGTATGGGATCCATATTCAATTTTGAAAATGTAGAATATACAACGTGAAGATAAATTTATTTGAATTATATTTCAAATTACATAATCGAAGTAAAATAATATTCATTTCAAATTATAAGTAAAAAAACAGCTTTGATAGAAAAGTTTAGAATGAAAATTAAAATTCAGACTTTAGTTTGCATAATTAAAATGATGGTGTGATTCTTTTAAAAAAGATTTAATACAAAAACAGCATTGACTTTTTTTAAGGAAAACAAACATTTGCTGTAAATTAAATTAGAAAATCATATATAAAAACAACATATTGCTAAAGTTTTATTTTTCATAAAAAGAGTCGATTTTGGAAAAGTCTAGAACCAATGGAAAGTATGTTTTTTACAAATAAACATGACATTAGCAATGCATGAAAGGAAGATCGTTTTTCCCAGTAGTTGTAAAATTTAAATCTATTGGGAAATGGAGGATGAGTTTAATGTCAAGATATTCTGAAAGAAATCCAACAACGCAACTGGACTATACTTTATTAGATTTACTATTTAGAATATCCAGCATTAAACTCGTTAATCATTTCCCTTTGGATTAATTTCTAATGATTTCTGAAAAGAATCATCATCATATATTCTGGTAATGTCATTTCACACGTAAAAATAGCATAAATTTCCATTTGTTACAGACTTTTTGTATAACTATAATATATTTGAATTATTACTCCCTTTAATAAAAGCCTGTAGTTTAAAGTAAGAAATAGAAACAAATAAAAGTAAAATCTGGTTCTTTACTGAAATTCTTGTTATCAGATATACTCTTCTTAGTAAGAATTTTATTAATTAAAAGTGATTTAAGGAAAATATCATTTTCTTAATAGATTTTCTTAATTTATGTATTTTAAAAGTATTAACTATTACTTAAACAATTAACATTCTATTGCTTTAAATGATATTAATTTCAGCCATATTTTTATCTATTTTAAATAAGAAAAGTTGATAAAATGAAAAGCACTCTTATGTATTAAAAAAACGTCTTCGTCAGTTATGTATAGATTGAAAAAGGAAAACAATAAAATATAATGTTTCTTAGTGAAATCTCTGATATCAGAAAGCTAAGTAAGTAAATTATTATTATTATTAATAATGAACTTATTACAAATACTGAAAAATCTTTTTTTAATAAAAACTTTGAAAATTATTACATATAACGAATTTCTTTGTAATTCACTAATATTAAAACTTAATCATCAATGTAACTCCACATTACTTTTGATGATAAAATACATTTTATATGAATTTTAATTAATTATAACTGGATTATTACGTATTTGTATGTACAGTAATAAATTAAGGAAGATAAAAAAAACATAAAATCTAATTTAGATTTGTTAATCAGTTCATTAGTAAGCAAACTAACACTCCACAATAATTATTCTTCACAAAAAAATAACAGTACAACGTGATAACAAGTGAGCTATAACCATATACGAACATTTCGAATGAAGAGTGGTAGCAAATTTGCATGCAGGACACGCACTTTCATCTACAGTATGTAGTTTGTTGGAGGAAAAAGAAATAAATCAGCACTACACATTATACATAAATCAAATATAAATTTATGTATACCACTTTTAGTCCAAATTACAGTGAAAATCATTTTTTTAAAAAAACAAACAAAATCTTAGACTTTTATAATAAATCTCAATGTATTTAGAAATTTATTTCTTTTTAAAAATATATTCAAAAAATCAACTCGCTTTTTTATAAAAAAAACATGTATTAAATTCAATATGAGATCCATTTATTTCTTGACACTACTATAAGCTTCAAAGATATCAAAAATGTTCAAAGCAATAAAAACCAAATCTTTCCACACGTATCTTTCGAGTATTGTTTAAGTTAGATTCAGTTTTAAAGTTTCATGTGACAAAAAGAAAAAGTGTAAAAAAACTTATAGATAACTTACCCTCACAAATATAAGTACTTTCGTATCGCCAATACGGTATTTACCCTCAGAAACTCTGATCATTGGGAATTGTGTAGGGCATGTACAACGTTCCACTAAGTCACGAACCTGAAATAAAAAAATATTGTCCGTCAATAACCATAACAATAAGATGAGAAAAATAAACGGGAGTAGCCATAAAAAGGAATTGGAACGAATGGTTTGAAACGAGTAGGTTTATGTTCACTTGCATGTGGGAGATCGTGGGTTCGATCTCAGAATATACGTATATAGTTTCATGTACATATTATATATATATATATATTATATATATATATATATATATATATATATATATATATATATTTACAGTTTGTCTTTCAAGTAAGATTATTTACATTTCATTTTCTTATTCTAAAAATAAAAACAAACTGGAGTACACCTGTATAGTCTTTTGATTTATTTTCATTGTTTAAAGAGTAAAATATTATTTATACTTCATTTTTTGTACATTAAAATTTAAAAGAAAAACAAGTATATAAAATATGTAGAGGAAAAAAATAATAAAGTGCTTTGATGTTGAAAATGTTAATAGAAAGAAATTTATTAGAAAGATAAATTAACTACATGCAACCATAAAATATAGTACATATATTAAAAGAAACTAGTAAGTAATAACATAAACAATTTAATAAATACCTATAGACGTTTACACGGTCTTGTCAATCAACTGCTTTTAATATAAACTATCCATCGATAATAATAAGCAATAACAGGAATAAAAAATGCATAAAAAAATAAATATATAAATCGATAACACTTGTATTGGATATACATATATCTTACGAGTTAAAGAATAAAAAAATGTCAAGGTTTTAGATTTTTTGTAAAAAACGTTCAATCGAAAAAACATACAAACAAACATTTTAGAAAAAAAAACTTTATTTAATAAAAAAATAATATCTTTTTCTTAAACGATTATGTGCATTAAATATAAATTCAATTACATGGAATCTAAATTAATTAGATAATTATTCGAGTTCTTTGGGAACATTTATTATAAAAGAGTTAACTTGTTAAAAAATAAATATTATCCACGAAATGGAATCCTAAAAAAATTTATTTTTATAATACGAGAATTATATTTCACCAATATATTTTATAAAAGTGCTTAATAATCACTTATTGTTTATTGTTTGCTGTTGTGCATTTCGTTCACTATGCCATCATTGTCAGAGAGCCCAATAGTGTTGTAAGATTTTATAATAAAATCTTTTTTTACAATCATCGAAATTCAAATTAATAAATAATAGATGAGTATGAACAGCATATTGAAAAATAATTAATATTATGATGGATTATTAAGAGTTTTTTAAAAAAATGAACTACTAATTAGATATAATTTGCAAAAATAAAAGGAGAATATACAATTAATTACATATATTTTATTTAATTCCATTTCAATAATTATAAATATTATATATATATATATATATATATATATATATATATATATATATATCAGCAGCAGGAGTCCTTTTTATCTACTGTTAGATAAAAACCTCTCAAAATATTTCATTTCAACCAGTCCAATGTCCTTCTCTTCCAGTCCATTCCAAATATTTCCTCATATCTCTACCTCATCTATCTAATGGGTCTCTTCTGAGCATTCTCATATATCTAAGTTCCTAATTAAAAACTTCCCTTATCCATCGATGACCTCCTTTTCTTATTATATGACTAGCCCATTTCCATTTTAAATTTCTCATTTTTGCTACAACATCTATAAGATTTCTTTTTATTCTGATCTATTTGATTCTCTTTCTATTTTCTCTTATTATTATTAACATACATCTTAACTTGCCATGCTTCTTTATATTATTTGGAGTCGTTGAATTAATCTGATATTCAAGACCCATGTTCCATTACCAGAAGTAAGAACAGGTAGGATGCATTGCTCAAAATCTTTTCTTTTTAAACATAGAGAAATATCCCACTTCATACTACGTGAATTTCTTTCGAACCTTTTTTACTATCCTACGTACTTCATCCATAAATGTTTCTTTAGTGTTAATGACTTGTTCTAGATATACATATATTTTAACTTCTACTTCTCTTTCTTTTAGTTCGATTTAAAATTCTATCTTGTTGAAGTCTAAAACCAAATTTCTGACATCTTTTATCCAATTTTTTTATTCTGTTTTGAGTTCATCCGAGCTTGACAAGAAAATAATATCATCAGCAAATCTCAAGTAACTAACCATCACTCAAATTATTTTCATTCATTCAGATTCCCAGTGTAGTTTCTTAAATACTTCTTCTCACGCAGATGTAAATAGTTTTGGTGATATACGAATAGTATCCATCTATTTCACTCTTTTCAAAATTTTAAATTTCCTGTTTCTTTTTATATATATACAAAAATATATAAATATAAGATCAAACTTCTCTCTCTACTACTTGATGAAGACTTTTTCAAAATTTTCCATATATATAGTGTTTTTTTAAGCGTGGTAAAACTTTAAATTGAATCCCTATCGAAAGTTATATCTAACTTGAAAAAACATCTTTATCATACCTTTATATAAACATACACACACATATGTGTATATATATATATATAAATAATGTTTTTTAGTTTAGATAGAATTTTCGATAAAGATTCAATTTAAAGTTCTATCACACTTAAAAAAACACCTATATATATATATATATATATATATATATATATATATATTTATACGCATAACATTTATGTGAACATGTAAATTTGAATGTATCTACATAGATTTACAAGTAAATTTACATTATGTTTGTACATTAATGTGCATGTTGATATTTATTGAGTATAAGTTAACACATACTCGTTAGTTGACACGCTCTGGCAACATCTAGTATTGTACCATATTAGAACCGTTAATAATTTAGTAGCATGTATTGAACGGTAATGAAGTATCGTTAACAATATTACCGCACAAGTCGAGTAAATAAACACACACAGAGATAAATCTATTACACATACGGCATCTACGGAAATTTGTTTTCGCAACAGACTTCATTTAAATCTGTCAATAAGACGTGATTGCCATTTCTTCATTTAATTAGACAATATTGTTACAAGGAATCGTTTTTAATTAAAACTCACACAGGTTATAATGGATTCATTGTCCTTTTTTATTTCCAATTACTTTTCGAAAAGAAAATAAATAATCCATTCATAAGTCATAATTTTACAGTTAATTTTAGATTAACAGTTTACTTAAATACACACACATACACACATTAAAAAAATATGAAATTACAAACGATAATAATAATTCATTTAAAAGATAAATCAGTAAACGTGTTTTATATTTTTGTACTGTTGTACGATAATGTACATAACACTTGATAAATTCCATTAATGAAATTACATTAACATATTATCTACTCCACGAATCATATAACGTTAATTTATTGAAGCGATGGTATTTTACTGAAAATTAAATGTCACCGAATCGGCCACAGTCCACATAACATCGTCGAATTAAGCAATAATTATATACAAAACAATGCATATATCGGAGGTTTATCAAGATTTTCATACATGGCTGACTAAACAACTGGGAAAGTTACAAGGTTGAAGTGTTCTGTAAAGGGTAGATAGCCAGTTTCGGTATAATAGGAATTGTGTGAAATTTGTAATGTGCAATCCTATCAGATATATTTATATATATATACAAAGTATAAGTCTTCTATTAGATGCAACACTACAGGTGAAAAATTCTATTAGTAGTGAAAGAGATTATTTTTATTTTAAACAAAAAAATATTTAAAATTCAAATTAAAAATACCTAAATTCACATCAAGCATTTTTGAATGAAGTGTAAACGCTAAAAAAATCCACAAAAATCATTAACAAACTTTGAGAAAAAATATTGTTAATAAAAAAATATTAATATTGATTTAAATGTTTAAAATCGAATGATACGATTTTAAATAATGATTCGAAATTAAAAATACAAATATAAACTTGCATATTATTATAAAAATAACAGTTTTTTCTGGTATTGTTAATATGTATTATGAAAATAATAAATAAAAATAAAATTATAAACAATCCACTATTATTTTGAAATTAGATTCATTTTAATTGGCTAAACATTATTTAAAACCTAGCAGGAATTATGTTATATGATCATTGCTTAATTATTCTGTATAACGTTATCAAAAGTTAAACAATGTACTTGTTCCATAAAATCAAATATTTAACCAGATAACTGCGATGAGCATAATCAAATATTTACGATCATACTTTTTGAACACGCAATAAAAATTAAAAACATACATAGACGATATTTTTTCAAATATCTTAAGCGTTTATTTTTATTGAAAAGTTATACTATCTCTTTATTATTTATAAAAGAGTGATAGAGGTAATAAATTCAAATTTATAATGGTTGGAGAGTTCGATTATATTCAGCAGTAGCTTTCAGAAACTTATACAAAAAAAATATCGTTTTTCGATAAAATAGTGGATGATAGTGTATAGAATACACTATAAATATAAATTTACTGTCAAACAAACAGTTAGCAAGCTAATTCAAAGCTAATGTTTGTTTTTGACAAAAAAATTCTTGTTCAAATTTATTTGTACTTCAGATTTATAAATTCTAAATTTTGGAATATTTATATATATATATATATATATATATATATATATATATATATATATATATATATATATATATATAAATATATATATATATATATATATATATATATATATATATATGTAATTTTGTACATTCTTCCTTATAAATAATCATTAATAACTCACTATAATATCCATTAGTTAAAATTTTATAAAAAAATCGGATTAAGTTATATCTCAGTATATTTTACACTAATACAGAATTTTTAAATTTGTATATAATTAAATTATTCGATGT
The DNA here is from genome assembly GCA_029203775.1 of Neoneuromus ignobilis. NCBI lineage: Eukaryota > Metazoa > Arthropoda > Insecta > Megaloptera > Corydalidae > Neoneuromus > Neoneuromus ignobilis. The sequence continues at coordinate 26,576,927 of CP092092.1, read as the reverse complement.
ATATAGGATTTTTTTGAATAAATTTCAGACAACGCTATTTATAAAAACACTAATAAGATAGCTCACATGAAATTATTGATTAATGAAGGATAATAAATAGTAGTAATAAAGTAAATCTAAACTCTTCATAGGATGTCTAAGCCATTCAGTCTTACTTGGGCCACCCTATATATATATATATATATATATATATATATATATATATATATATATATATATATATATATATATATATATATATATATATATATATATATATATATATTCTTTAAATAGTCCAATACTTCTTTCTTTATTTCCACACTAAAGAATTTTTAAAATTCTATTTAATTTATCCATGGGTCTATTTATACTTTTTTATCACTTTGTTCTCAATAAATAATTTATATATATATATATATATATATATATATATATATAATTTATATATAATATATATATATATATATATAATATATATATATATATATATATATATATATATATATATATATATATATATATATATATATATATATATATATATATATATATATATATATATATATATATATATAAGAATTTACAATTATTATTTTTATACGCATTTGAACAAATTTCTAATAATTAAAACTGATGTTATCAGTCCCTCAACAGAACGTTCAACCCTTGTCCAAAAAAACAACACATATCTCACTTAACTGTCTCTGTGACATGGGTTCCTGTCTAAAAAGCGCTTTTATAAGAAACGTACGCAATATTGCAACATTTTTGTCATTTTTACTATATTGTACAATATACACGTGTGTGTATACGAGTTTTTATACAAATATAGTCGCCCAATAAAGTATTCTGATAAATCAAAAATGTTAATTTATAATAATTTTATGTTTTTATTTTGAAAAGATATATTTAAGTCGTGTATATATTTTTATATAAAAATAATTTCTTAAAAATATTGATAAATTTGAAAATTAGACACAAAAATTAAAACAAGACATTTTAAAATTATTAGAAAACAGATTTAATAATTTCAGAATTATTTGAAAAAAAAACACTTTCAAATGAGTAAAATAAAATATAATTTTCATAATATCAAAAAAAAAACAATATGCAAAACCCCACAAAGTAAGAAATTTCCAGTTTCTAACCAAATATTATATTATTGAAATAACTAAAAATTTTATTTTTATTCTCCAAGTTTCATAATAAAATGAATTTATGTTTACAGCAATATTTTCTTTAAAATAGGTTGAATTTATTTCATGAATTTAAACAAGTATAATTTAATATGAGAATTAATATACTTTGTTTATATTTTTTTAAAAAAATGTTTAATAAATATTACAATTTTGATACCGAATCACTGGAACGTGTTAATAAATATTTATAAAAAAAATGATATCATTTTAATATACATTTAGTTTAATAAACCAAACATTTTTCGTAATGTGAGGAAACAAAACAGACATAAGAGTTTTATAATTCCATAAATAAGTTTTATGAATATATAAAACACTAGTAACTGTATATAGGAAATTATTAAAAAAATACAAGTATTTATTATTATTACCGACACATTAATTTCAACAGTTGTGCTATATAAAACTATTAAACACACTTTTATCATATTACTTTATTTAATAAAATTTATTAAAATGCTTCCGACTTTTCTACATAATTTACGTTATATATATATATATATATATATATATATATATATATATATATATATATATATATATATATATATAATGATAAACCAACATCAAGTTTTTCCCCTGTACACATTTTATCTCAAGTTAATGTATTTTACGCCAAGAAAAACTTTAAATGGGGCTACATAAAACCATATAAAATAAAAGGGGATAGTCAAAAGAAAACTTCAAGGCAGTAGATCTAAAATCGAAAACATACTTTATTTTATGTATTTTTAATCGTTTTTTCATGTCTTTATCACAAAGATATTTCTATTGACTGATTTACAATTCCGTTAAATGTTTTATTCTATAGAATTCTTTACTAATGTCCTTAATTTATATTCTCGTTACTTATTTTCGCTTTTATTTGCGTTACTTATACATATTTCAATTTTCGTCGAAGTAACACAATGATTCTGTGAAAAATCTGGTATGAATAGATAACATTTTTTATTTAATTCGCAAGGTCATAAACAAATACAATAGAAAGAAATACTCCCCTTGTCGGCAGTCTTCGATAAATTTTTCATGAATGTTTCGTATTATAATTCACAAGGATATTCTATTTTTAATTCGTACTGTTTTCGATATCAAATATTCATTCACAATGAGCACAGTGAATAATTTATAAATCACTTCTTAGAAATTCCATGATTATATTTGATTTACGTTTAGACGATTTCAATCTGCATTCATTCGAATTTCCTGTTATAGAAATAAACTTTTTATTTTTAGAAAAAAAAACGTTACAAATATACACGTCTAATTAGAAAAATATAAATTTGTAATTATATTAAATTTCTGTAATTTTAAATCTAATTTATAACTCAAATTATAAATGTTTTTTTCGGTTCTGTCTGTATTAACACGAATTCAGTTTTCGAAAAAATCGTTCTCGTAATGAAAAATGACAGGTTTATAAGCCCGTTGTTATATATATTTATTATCTGTCGACCGAGACAGTTTGTATCCTGGTTTTGAAACGTACCAAAATGATTGATTGATTATTTCAGGTGTGAAGCTACTGAAAATAAAGAACTAGTAGCTATCGATGTCAGTAGATAGTAAATTTATAAAAATCTCATCTTCGTTTTATAACTTATATATATATATATATATATATATATATATATATATATATATATATATATATATATATACATCGAGTCATACAGGTTGATAAGTGATTAATAAACATACACAAAAGTAATCACAATTCAATTTTCAAATTCGTTAAAAATATTTTTGTTATTTTAATATATTAACTAATTCAAAAAATGCAAAATATGCATTTATAATTTTAACTAATAAAATCACCAAAAATTTTCGAACCTAACAATAAATCCATGTTGTCTTTTTAGCATTTTATTTATTTTTTGAATTTTAAATGTCATACAGATCATTTTTTTTAAATTTACAAATAATATACAATCTTAATGGTATGAAAGTATACATTTTTATAAAATATATAGCATTTTTTTATAAGTATTTCAATTTTTTCAGTTGAATATATTCTTTGTTCATATATTCTTAATTTTAATTCATCTTAGAAATGTTTAAATAATTAGATCTAAAAATTGTAGAAAAATATTTGGTTTTCAAATTAAATTACGATATTTGGAAAAATGAGAAGAAGAATATTGATAGTTGCTTCAATAAAAAATATAATTGGAAAATAAAACTAATTTCACAATACAGAAATAAAACTGCTCAAAATGAAAACTTCTCAAAGAAAACAATTTGAAAAGTTATTTTTAGTTTTATATATATTTGTGTACAAGAGATCAGATAATTATTTTGAGAGTTTTTGAAATAAATAAGTGTTTGTTCTAAAAATGATAAATAAAATATATAACTTATTAAAAAAGAAGGTTGAGAAAAAAAACAAACATTTTGACCTTATCAAAATATAATATTTCTAAAAATTAAATCTTTTTAGAGGTGGTCAGATTTATCGATTTTTTACATTTGTAAAAAATAAATACGAATATTTATAAAAATCTTAATGACATAAATGTTATGATAGTAATGCAAAATAAAAAGTGCATTATTAAATATTTTTATCAACCGATATAATGGTATACATATTTACTCTTTCTGTCATGTGGAAGATTGCGTTTGATCCTCGGTTGAAGAGTCTCTCAAATGGGGAATTAATAATTTCATCTTATAAAAAAAACATAACAATCACAGAACACTGACAATAAAAACTCATCTAAGTTAGTATTGTTAGAAAAACCAAGACCCTACAAGAGCTGTAGAGCTAAAAAGTAGAAGTATTGAATTTTTTTTTAACAATGCATATTTTATTTTGCAAATACTACAATATTCTATTAAAACACAATAAAAAAATATACACCAACTAAACAAGAATCAAAAGAAGAAACTGAAATTAAAAAATGGTATAAGAAACATCAATAGCTACTTCATAACTATTTGAGTGGATTGTAATTGGTCCTCTTCTGTATATAATTTATATAAATGATCTTCCAGATGGAAAAAAAATCAAAATTTAAATTTCTTGTCAATAACTGTAACTATTTAATTTATTTATTCAAACAAATATTATACATATTTATATTAAAAATGTATTTGTTGATTTAACATAACGTTTATTAAAAATATACTGTTCTTAGTTTTAATGCATGTTGCGGTTGTAACATAATATATTGATGAGAAAGCAGAATGTCGTAACCTTTATGTTCTTTGTAGTGGTTTAGTAAATTTAGTTTGATGTGTTTCGAAGGGGTTAGGAAATTGAATTCAGGTTGAAAACTAAGGGTGTACATGATGTACTTAGTAATGAATTTACTGAAATAAAGTTTCGTCTATCAACAGAATTTTATACTTGATATACATCTTTATAATTAATTTATTCAAAAATATGTTAATTAATAAATTTAATATACTTTTATTTAAATGTTTTTCACTCAACTTCGTTTTTAATTCATAAATTATTTTTTATACTAAATAAAAATATACATTAATTCAAACGAGATAAATTAATAAATTTTATATAATAATATTTTCATATTGTGGTTAAATTTATTTGCACAAATGACTAACATTACACAAACCGCAGAAAAAATCGCACCATTTAGATACGAGTACACAGAATGTTTCTATAACGATGTACACTGAACATTGGTATAAAAAATAACTAGCGGAAATCCTACGCATGTAATTGTAAAAACCAGCAAAATCAATTTACTCACATGTTTAACTTTTTCTCGAATGTTTACAGGTGCCTCAAAAAAGAAATATAAACTAAATTTAATCACAAAATTGATGTAGATAATTCATTTATATACAAATGAATCATTTTTTTCTACAACATAATATTTTATTTGTTTGATATTTATCAACTGTTCACTTTATATACTAATACACATTTCGATTGTATCTCTGTTTTAACCTATTAACTGTGGAATTTAGTTTTAAAAATCTCTCGTACGATGCGTAATTAAAATCAAACAATGACGAGTATACACGTCAAATGTAGGAATCTATTATATATTTTTAATAAAAAACTAAAACAAAATGAACAAGGATTACATATTTATTTAAAAAAATAAATAACTCATTGCTGAAAAAAATTCATAATTGTAAAAAAAAAATATTAAAATTCATAAACAAGAAAAATAAAAAATACAAGTCTATCCTTTCAGTACGTGGTATTTTTCAAAACAAGATACTACACAAAATGGCACCTCATAGATCAAGTCGTGACTCCTTACGAATTTCATTTTTTGAACACACGGTACATCTTCACATTGGATTTGCTTTTGATGTGAGTGGTATAAAATTTTGAAAATGTTTTCCGATGAGACAACACTTCAAATATTTTAATAAAAATTGAACATTACAGTTTTGATAATAATATAGATAAAAAATACAACCAAATGATTTTTTTACATATTTACTAGAATTATATATTTTCAGACCAAATGGTAATTTTTCTTTTCGCATGACGAGTATACTCGATGTACGAACCAAAATTGGGTTTTAAAATGACGTGTATACTCGTTAAACGTGGTTAATTGGTTAAAACGTTGTATTAAAAAAATAAAATATATTTGATATTAAATTATAATACAGTACTTTGATGATTATGGAATGGTCATCGAAATGCATATCGGAAAATAAAACGAATAAGTAAATATTGAACCTAAAAACGATTGTATCAGTTATAATAATTAATCCCTATCGGTCGTATGTCACCTCTGATGTGACATTACAACTTTGCTCTATCAGTCGTATGTCACGTGCGAGGTGACATGACTAAACAAGTAACAATGTCCTTATTGCTGAATGTACACACTGTATATTTTTACTGTTTAATTCTTACTCGATAGCAGACAACACGTTCTATCATATTTCAGCAATTATTTTACTTATATTATAATATTTTGTTCCTCCAAAAATGAATAAAGAAAACTATAGCAATATGGAAAGTAACAATGATAGTTGTAGTGAAATATGTGAAAATTTTGAATATTCAGTAAGTGATTTTAATTCTTGTGATGAAGGAGACAGTGATACAAGTGTTATATTTCAGTCAAGGGAAAAAATGATCCCTATTCAATATTCAAGTGAAGAGGAAAGTGAAGTGGAAAGAGAAATTGTTCCTGATTGTGATGAAGATTGGATTGAAATCGACAGTGATGACGAAAACATTTAAAGTATAAATATAAATACTTTTATGCACAAAACTATTTTTATCAAGTAACTTTAGTTACTCTTTTTTTACAATAAGCACTCAAATATATCTCCGATCTAACGGAAAGTTAAGTATAAAATGCTAACATCCGATAAGGGTTAAAATTGTTCTATTATTTTTTATTCAAACTAAATAATTAATATATTTTATATAAAAAATGGATCAATTTATTTAACTTATTATATAAGTTACAAGAACCATAATTTAAATACTGAAAACCGTTCAATAAGGTTTTTTTCTGTAAATTTTCGTATAAGTGATGTAAAGTTTCATAAAATTCGATAGAAACGTATTTTTGAAATGATATCGAGTTTCTTTCAGTTTTACTAGGTAGGATACCTTAATACCTTATAAAATCTAAAACTATTTATTAGGAAAACATGTCTTTTTTTCTAACACAGTAAAAACCTAAAACGTAACATATAAAATAACAGTACAGAAATGTCTTCAAAACATACATAACCGTAAATCAAACGCAAACAAACACAGTTGTTATTAAAACGTATACTTGAAAAAGCGCAAATTTCCACCGCATAACGGTATAAATACATTTGCGCCGCATTGTGTATACAGACAATCAATAATCGTGCTGCAAGTAAGTACACATTGCTTCGAACTCTGTTTCAGTCATCGTGTATCTCATAAACGTATCTTTTTTCCCAACATAATGATGTGTAGGTATTGATAATAATACGTACAAGTATACGCACTGTCGTATTTCACTAAACATTACTGGTTAGATGTAGTAGACGCACGCAGAGAGACAGAACGCGCCACGCATTTATTGATCACGGCGCGACGCCGCGTCTGGATGTGAAAAACAGACGCCTGGCGTCGTGTCTACACAATAAGTGAAACTGGCACGAACGGTAATAACGTTTGTACCGGTAAGTGAAGGACATCTAAATAAATAATTATCTATATCGAGGTCATAGTTATGATTCATTAACAACAATTTTGGAATGAACTCTATATAAACACACACACACACACATACACATTAAACTATGATCGATTTAATATAATCTGTAATCTATCAATGATTCATTGCACCATTTTGTAATAAACTATATAATTGATTTAACAATAAATCGAAATTGAGTAATGTAAAACCGCATCTATAATTCAAAACTGACTGTAAAATTATATAGAATTCACATCTGTCAAAAATAGGCTTTGGGATATTTATTTATTTATTTTTATTATATTAGGTTGGCAAATATCTCCCTTCCGCCTTCTGGTCTTTTGAATTTCGCAGCTATGTACAAAAAAAATAAAAAAAAAAAGCGGAAGGGAGATACTTGCCAACCTAATACTTCAACTTTGAGAAAATATAAAAATAAATATAGGGTCATGCAAATGCGACGCCTAGATTCGTGTTTTATTAAAAAGAAACTATACACATGTTTCCCTATACATCACCCAAATACACATGTTTTTTTCAATAAAACACAAATCTAGGAGTCACATTTGTATAACTCTATATTTGAAAAAAAAATTTTGAAATATAATTAATTTTTATTTATATAATGATTACATATTCTTTTTTTATATAAGTTAAAATTGTTTAAAATTAACATCGTTTTTTATACCTATGATCCCGTTTTACTATATTTAACTCTTTTAAGTATAATTCCTTTAAGTTACATTTATTAATGTATCTTTTACTTCAATTATTCTTAATTATTTATAAAATAATCTATATTAAGAATATTTCTGTGATCTTATACTTTAAAAAATTAAATCAAAATTGTTTTTCTTACCTATAATCCCTTACTCTATCGTCAATCGTTGAATCGCTGCTTTAATATTTTTCCACAATCGATTTTAACTTGAAAACCATCATTATGTACATAGAGTACCTACGATGGCTTTACAGCTTAAATCAATCGAGGAGAAAAGAACAGTGAGACAGCAATAGATAACAGAAAAAAGTACTGGGTTTCTTTAAGGAAATATTCATGTCAACTTTTGTGTACAATAGATACATCTTAACATAACTGAATCATTTAAATTGCTTTAAATACATTTATTTGTTAATCAAATTTTTATTGTTTTATTAACTATTTATTTTCTATCTTCTAAAAATAAACCCGAATTTATTTTCAGAATAACTTTTATGTTTTTTTTATAACAATACATGATAAATAGTTGTTATTTTTTTATATAATTACAAATCAATTTTAACCATTTTTCTAAATCACAGAATATTCTATCCATTATTTTACTAGAAAACTAATTTCTTTTAATTCATATAATACTATCGAATTTCTTCATTTCCATTCAATTTTTCTATTTCTGAATTGAAATGACAAGACGAATTTTATCAACGATACTATTTTATTAGTAATATTCAATGAATAGTCAATTTTAGTTAATTATAATTGCTGTATCGATAATAATTCTTGGATAATGATCCATTATTCGAAAAAAACCTATTTAAATAATGTACAAACATATGCATGTTAAATGATGTTAACATTTCGAATATCTAATTTTTTCTCTTCTGGTTAATTTTAAGTGATCATGTAAAATAATTAAAATTTTATTTATGGAATATCAATGGCACTAGGTATTTTTGTCTTCTTCAATATCAAAATTATTTTTAGATGCGTATATTTCAACAATAACTAAATAAATTAAACATCCAATACAAGAGTCAAAATCAATAAAATATTAACTAAACTTAAACAATTTAAATTTATTATTCAGAACTGTATATAATGGTGTATAATTTCTATATACAGCTATTATGCATTTATTTATTTGAAATAGAGTTTTCATTACTTTAAGTAAAAAATTAAACACTGCACCATATTATTTTTTTGAAAAGTCGATATATACCTTCATTATAACTAGACAAATAAAATAACATGAAAGCTGTTGTGAAATTCTGTTAACACAAATTAATTATTCATTCTAACACTACGAAAGATTTTACAACATTTTTAATAATCACTCGTTCACTTTATTTGTTAATGATAAACAAATAATTTTTAAACACTTTTATAAAATCTTGTGATGTATGGATGAATGATTCATTTGTATCAAAATTAATTTTCCATAGTACTAAAACAAATAGTAACTGTTATACAATTCTTTTGTACACAATCAAATGAAAAACCATTGAACATATTTTTATGTACAACGAGGATGTATTATTCTAAAGGTCAATAAAGTTAATAATTAATTGACCTTCTATGTATTATTTAACAGTATTTTTTTCATTTATGAAATTCTTTAAATAAAAAATACTATATTTTATGCATTTTTAGATTATAATAGCTACAATATAACTGATAATTATAACCTGAACAGTACGTTTTATATAATTATTTTTTAAAAATGACTTCTGGAAAAAATGTAACAATCAATCATAAAAACACATATTAGTTACTTTAAGAAAAATAGCGATTTTCTTGACGAAACGAATTAATTTTCTGTGTAAATCCATTCGACTGTCTACAAATCCATTACTCAAAACAAAATAAATAAAAAAAATATATAAACAGTGATGTAGCTTGGAGCAAATTCAATTTCACAAATCATTGATTACCAATGAATCCCTAACATACGAACGAAACTAATCCTCGACTGTAGATACTAAAACGATGAAAAATGAAAATATACTGCCATATTCTCTTTGCAGCTCGTATTATCTGTATTATAAATGTATTATCCATGCGTATGTGTTAACAAAACGGCATTAATTTTATGTTCATTACGAAAAGGTAACGGGTTTTGTAGAATGAAAGATCAAAACGAGTAGACAGATAATGAGAAGAGCGAGTGAAATAAACAGCTGTTCGAAAAGTGAGACACATGTATTGGAAATCGACCGATCCGGTCGATAAAGCAGGAATCGTGTCATTGCCGCGAGTGGCTTAAAGGTCATATATATATATATATATATATATATATATATATATATATATATATATATATATATATATATATATATGTATGTATATTACATGGGGCTTGCATTAATATATTTATATATATACAAAATTTATTTTTAAGATATTCTCTACCCTGGATTGAAAAATATTGAGACATAAAAAGCAACACAATGATAGCACGATATCGAACATAAAATGGGGGTGTACTTTTATTATTTAAGCTGTATATTTTTAGATTACGAACGAGGACTATTCAATGTTTTATAATATGATTTTACAGAATATATTGAGAGTACAAATTAATTCGGTCCGTTTTCAAAAGATGGCTCTAAAAACATTAAATTTTTAAATAGTAACAGCTGATTGCCGTGGTTTTAGACAGATTGGACATCTGCCGATAACATCCAGTTTGTATTGTTTTGAGTTTCATACAAAATGTTTTTTGTTACGCTGTTGAAAATGTCAGATTTTTTGATAACTAAACAGCATTTGCGGGAAGTTTTAATTTTTTGTTTTAATTGGAAAAAAAGTGGAGCTGAAACTCATCGTGTGCTTGTGGAAGTTTACCGTGACAATGCTCCAACTGACAAGTCATGTAGAGAATGGTTTTGGCGCTTCAAAAGTGGTGATTTCAGCGTTGAAGGTAGACCTCGCTCGGGACAACCAAAAAAATTCGTAGACGATGAATTACAGGCATTACTCGATGAAGATCCGAGTCAAACGCAAGACGAGTTTGCACTTACGTTGGGGGTGACCCAACAAGTAGTGTCTGTACGTTTAAAATCTATGGGCCTGATTCTAAAGCAAGGCAATTGGGTTCCTTATGAATTGAAACTAAGAGATCTGGAAAGGCGATTATTTTCTTGTCAGCAGTTGCTTCAAAGACAAAAAAGAAAGGTTTTTTACATCAGGTAGTGACTGGTAATGAAAAGTGGATCTTCTACGACAACCCCAAGAAAAAAATACTACGCTTTGCCCGGCCAATCGTTGCCATCGATCTCAACATCAACACCAAAGCCGAACATTCATGGTTCGAAAGTTATGCTGTGTATCTGGTGGGACCAAGGGGGCGTTATGTACTACGAGCTGCTAAAACCTGGTGATTCCATTACGGGTGATCGGTACAGACTGCAATTACTTCGTTTGAACTGTGCATTACGAGAAAAACGGCCGGAATATGAGGACAGACATAATAAAGTTATTCTTTTGCATGACAACGCTCGGCCTCATGTCGTAAAAGTTGTCAAAAAATATTTAGAAACGAACAAATGGGATATATTACCGCACCCGCAGTATTCTCCGGACATTGCTCCTTCTGACTACTGGTTGTTTCGACGGATGCAACACGATTTGGTAGGTCACCGCTTCACTTCTTTCGAAGAAATCGAAAATTGGCTTCAAAATTGGATCGCCTCAAAAGACAAGCAGTTTTTCCGAGACGGGATTCGGAAATTGCCTGAGAGGTGGGGAAAAGTTGTAAGCAGTGATGGATAATATTTTGATTAATTTGTTAATTCATTATCTTTTGAAATAAATGCATTTTTTGAGCTAAAAAAACGGACCGAATTAATTTGTACTCCCAATAAATTGATTTTCCGAAAATTTATTTGATCTTAATATAATACATAAAAATGAAAAACAAAAGTATATTTCCAAGTTTTCAATTTGTAATAAATATGAAATACATGTATTTACAATACATATATTCATAAACACACACACACACACATATATATATATATATATATATATATATATAAATCATCCCTTTAATAAGAGGGGTAACATTTTCAACCCTTTAACGAAATCCTATAACAAAAACTCTACTGTTAGTTTGGTCAAATGATTGCAATAGTTTCCGTGAGAACTACAATTACTTTTTGTTACAGTTCGTAATTATTTTCGTTTAGTTTCCCTCTCAAAGATTAACTGCTCTTCTCTTTACTTCATGTCCAGATGAGTTATTACCCGATGTAATTGCGAATGATGTGTTTAAGACTTCGTGGAAAAGTATTCAGTGTATATTTCTTTTCACTGTGATTATATATCTTCATTATATTACTGCTTTTCTTTTCACACGAGTATCATTATTGTTGATTTCAGGGGGTGTGTTTTGTTTTATAAAGATTTATTCTACTATATTTCAGTACATATGTGGTTTCGTTATAGCACAGATGTACGAGTTTCTGTATAAAATTTGACCCTAGTAGATAGTCTTTTTCGATTCAATAGTCAATAGAAAGTAACTAATGTTGGTTTCGTTAGGGTAGCTACGTTTATATTCCAGTAAAGTTTTCGTTTGGCAATGATTAATGAAGATTTTGTGACTCAGACATTTCTTGGACTGATTTTATTTTTTGAAAAGAAAATATTTCATGCAAGAGTAATAATCAATACGAGATGAATAATATATAATATATGAACACGAAATATATTTTTGAAAAATGAATATTAAAATTATAAATCAAATTTATCCATTTCTGAATAAAAGCCTTTCCTAAGACTTTCCAATTTAACTGATCTAATATCTTTTCTTTAACACACACTCGTATATATATGAAATTAAAATTAGTTGTCTAGTTATAATACTTTCATCTATTAATTTAATAAAATTTTTTTGCAAAAATATAAAATATATCATACGATATTCTACTTAAATTTCTATAAATGATGATTTATATATAATAAACTTTTACAAATCAACAGTGATTAATTATTTAAATGGCATCGATAGCTTTTTCTAATCATTTCTTTAACTCATACAAAAAATCGATAAGTCGAATAAAATACTATAAATTACAATTTTTTGTTGAAAACTCTGTGCTCGTTTCAAAATACAACATACACGTGAATAAAATAAAATGATTCATTGATTCATGAGTATTGAAAGTACGATATAATATGTGGGTAGAGTATTTGGTTACAAGTGTCCTATATATTTTCAATATTTTGTTTACACATCTATTTGAACACCGTTGCTAATACGACGACGACTATACAATGAAAGTTTTTTTTGTAAATGAAAGTTCAACAAACATTTTCATTTGATATTCAAAGTCTTCATTTCCCACGCGATTTTATACTGTTGGCACCCGTGAAAACGATTGACTAATTAATGTAGGCAGTTACTTTTGACATATTGTTGATATTTATAATTGCTCCCATTGTATCGAAATAATAAACTGGTGAGAAGGAAAAGTTCTGTAAAGTAGAACTGTTAATACATTTACTTTTTTTAAAAAAAGAACATAACAAATTGTTATTAAAATTAAACAAAATGAATGACTTTTTTGCAAAGTCATGTGACTGTAGACTTATATAAGTCATGCAATTATTTCGATTGTAATTTCAAACAGATATTCGACAAGGCCAAATAATTAATATTCGATGATTGAAGATTTCTTATTGATGATAACAGTGATTGATTATTTTATAAGAGAGCATCTGATATTTGATACACGACTTGTATTCATTTTATTATATTTTACATTTATGAATATGAGTATTTGATTACAATATTTTCACTTTCTTTTTCGAGCGAAATATTTATGTTTTAAAAAACGAAAACAATAAATGCAGATTTAATACGACCTGTTTCTAAGATTAAAAGTTCTTAGAATACGAATCTTTATATTATATACACAATTTTAAATTAATATTTAGTGCTGTTGATATCATAACGAAATTGTAGTTTATTAAAAAAAATAACTTTAAAAAACATATAAAATTAATATTATAAAAAATATCATTAAAGTAAAAAATAGTTAATTCATCGATAAATACATTCAATTTTAAAAAATCTTTAATTGCGCAGAAATAGTTATATAAGAAAATTAATTTCTTTATATTTTAACTAATAACTATGCACTGAGTTATACTGAGTCATCGATAATGCAAATTTTTCATGAATTTTTAAAAAAATTATATTTTAATTTCAATTCAAAATATATTTTACATTATTAGTCACAACTTCTTCCCATATTAATTTTCAATACCCTGACGATAAAACTCTCTTGGTTTCCTGTTAAAGAACAAAACAAGCTTCCTCCGGACATCATTTTCTGAATTAAACTGTTTCTCACTAATGTTGTTTTGAAGACTTCGAAAGAGATGATAATCTGATGATGAGAAGTTAGGAGAATACAGCGGATTTATCACAATTTTCCATTCAAACTCTCAGTTTTTGGATCGTTTTTCATACTGTGCGAAGCCAGGCATTGTTATGATGAAAAATGTCTCCTATTCTATTGGTTAGTGTTGGCTTTTTTTCGTCAATACAATTGTTTTAACCGATTTAGTTGTTCACAATATAATATGATGGACTGATGGTCTGGAAAAAGCTCATAATTGATAATCCCAAAAAGTTGACAGAATAATCTTCCTTAGATAGAGTCCTCTCTTCGATTGTATAGATGATGTCTCGTTGCAATTAACCCATTATCTTCAACGTTTAATATTATTATAAACAATCCATTTTTCATCACCAATAACAATTAAATTCAGAAATGGGTCTTTTTCAATCTACAGACATGAGAAATGCAAATTTTCATTCGTTGCTTCAGATTAAGCTCCGGTAGTTTGTAAGGAGCCCACTGACTCAGCTTAGAAACTTTACTAATCATTTTTAGATGTCGATGTATCGTCGTTAAAATAGAAATTTTGTCTACTAGCGTATATAAAAAAATACCGCATTACTTATGGAATGACCCAATATTTCAAACTACATAAAAATACAAAGAAAAATGTGTTTTTATATTTTTGAAAAAAAAAACTAACAACATTAACAATACGGTCATTTGTTATAATTAAACAATTACATATGTTGGAATCATAAAACGGACTGTACGGTTGAAAAAAAAATTGAACTTAGAAGAACTTTGAATCAGAAGTTCATGTCTAGAATTGTTGCTTTTAATTAGATTAGTAGTTATTATGACTACTGAGTTATATTTTGATATAAATAAGTTTTTTATATTATAAAAAACTTATTTATATCAAAATATAACTCAGTAGTCATAATAACTACTAATCAAATTAAAGGCAACAATTCTAGACACGAACTTCTGATTAAACAACAACAACACAAAGAAAGATATAATTCAAAACTACATAATAAAATAGTCAGAACGTAATAATAGTAATAAACGATGGTAAAAGCATAATAATTTAATACAATTGAACATATAAACTGTATAATATTGGTTAATTACATTGTCTTATTTCTACTTTCAGTCCAACAACAAAACGTACGATCTCGATCGAAAGTTTATTATTACATGTTCGTCGACTTCTTTCATTTATTTACGATTTGTTGTGTGTTCGGTATACAAAACTAAATCTGATTAAAAAGCGTGAGAAAAGTATTCAACTCTCGCGTTACGATTTATTTAATTGTTCCGGCATGCTTTTAGCTGCGAGCTAAAAATCGTATTTTACGTCTAAACCACAATATAACGACAAATTCGAGTTTTGAAAATATGGTTGGTGTACACATCTGTGTAAGCAATATAGGAACGATATCGGCGATTATATGTACCAGATGGTATTTGTTTAGTAATGTTTTAGAAACGCAGGAAATTCGTGATGTCTTTAAGATATAAACGCACTTTTCGTACGAACAATTTGGGACAAATTATTAATACGTGGTTCAAGTTAATCTAGGTCGAATGAAATTACGATAAATGGATTAATACATGTAATTATGACGTACAGAATATAAATTAACTTAATGGATGAAATCACGAATTATTGTATTTTTATTTAAAATACATTTCCCTGTCTATATAGATCAGTACACAATTTAAATATTTATTAACATTTATAAATTTAAAATTTTATAAATATTTTATAAATATTTATTAACATGTTGCTCTAATTTTTGATATTTAATTTTAGATAAACGACTGCGTTATTAGAAAATGTCATTATTTATCATTAAGTTAATGTAAATAAAATATCGTTTCAAATAAATACAAATGTTCTAGGAAATGTATTATAACTAAAACGTTTTTCATTTACATCTGATAAAATTAAAATAAATTCTATATCAATATTTCAGGATATAATACATATACACTGATGCACATAAGTCATGGGACACATGGGTAATATAAGCAATTTATTGCTATAATTCAATGAAGTCGTTAAATTAAAAAAAAATATTTAATTGAAAATAAATATAATGAATAAATTTAATGAATATTATATTTATTTTCAATTAAATATTTTTTTTAATTTAACAATTTCACTGAATTATATCAACAAAATGCTTATGTTACCCATGTGTGCCATGACTTATGTGCGTCAGTGTATATAGTATTTTCAAATAAGACTCAAAACTTCGACATCTGGTGACAGTCATGTTTGAATTTTTTTTTAAGCTCATTTTGACATTTTAACTCAATATAGTTTGGCAAATTACCATGGAAAGTTTAATACTTCAACAATACTTAGAAATTATAAAAACTTCAAGACTTATTGAAATAAAAATTGAATGAATCCATTATTTCACGAAATGGACCCATCAAGATTATGTGATCTAACTCCATTGGATTATTTTCTGTGAGGTTATGTGAAATCAATAGTTTATGCTGATAATCCACATACAACAAAAGCATTAAAAATACACATTGAACATACAATTCATGAAATTGGACCATATTTTCATAAATTACAAAGAATGATTAAAAATTGGATTAAACGAATGCATGTCAAGCGAAGTCGTAGTAATTATATGAGTGAAATTGTATTCCATCATTAATGCCATAGAATAGACCATCGTTATTCATATCAATAAATAAAATAAACAATCAGTGATTATTAAAGACTATACGATCAGGTTTATATGTTTAAAAAACCCATTTATTCGATTAAAAAGACATGTACAAAAAAGGAGCACATTCAACAGTATCACTTTATCATTTATTTCAATTTTAATCACAACCAATACCCAATTTATAATTAATAAAAATAGAAATTTGTCTTTAACAAAAAAAAGAAAGAAGCCATTACTAAACTGAAAACATTAATTAGTTTATTGAATTACGACTAAACGAACGAACAAGAAAGTAAATAAACCATTATAAACATAATAATATTGTTTATAGTACTTTTTCGCAAGTGTGGTCTTATTATTAAAGAATTGGGTAATTTAAATACCGAATTAAGTTGTTTCCGTGTTTACCGGAAACGACTTTACTGTTTAATATATCTCCGACGAGTGATCTCTTTGACGGTATGTATATGTGCTTGAATTGTGAGAGAAATTAGTACACATGACTTTCTTATTTATTGTTGTACCAGATCGTACTTATATATGATTATATTTCGTATTTATTTATGACAGTTGTTATTTTTTTTTTGATCATACATCTTGATTAATACCGCTTAATAATAATTATTCATTTTTTTATCAATAGTCAGATAATTATTCCTTTTATTGGGGATTTACTTGCGTCAAAGTTCGTGAGAAAAATTATATCAACACGTGAATTGAATGCTGATTGTTTATTTGTTTCAACATTTATGATCTCTTTTATCTTTAGAAATATTTTTTATAATAATTGTAAAAATTAGTTACAATAATTGATAACAGAAAAACATTTAAACAATTTAAAAATGATTTGAATTGTGCAATTATAAAAGAAAATATTATTAAAAATTGTTATCCCACCTCTTCATCCCACCTGTTTAAATATATTCTGTTTGTATATATATATATATATATATATATATATATATATATATATATATATATATATATATATATATATACAAGATGATATAATGATAAAAAAATAATAGTCTCTTTGTTTTTAATGGATGACATCATGAGATTTAAATTTTAATATACATAAATTCAAACAAATATAAATGGTAATGTTTATAATGATCCGAAATATAATAAAAATTTGTAATGCAAACAATACCATTTATATTTAGTTATTTAATGTTAACATTTTTTTATAAAACATTTGTAGTAAAATGTTTGTATAAAAAATGATGATATCATCAAATATATGATGAAATAGACCTGATATAAAATAATTAAAACACCTCAATAAAGAGATCAGTATTTTTCTTGTTCTTTATCGAATAATGTACAATCTTAAGATTAGGAAATATAATATTTTCATAAATAATACTTATTTAGTATTCTAAAATTTTCTATTTATTGTCAATATAAATCAAATTCATTCTATTCATACCTTTTAGAATATTAAAATAATTTGGGATCTATAGTTATTTGTTAGATTTAATATTTTCTTGACAGTTTGAATGATAATAATATTTTTTGGGGTTTGTTTAAAAAATATTTTATATTAAAGATATTAAATATTGTTTGTAATTTAGGTATGCGAAATGAAGAGAAAATAAGTCCTTGACTTGATGCTCACAAATCAACCACTATTTAAACCTTGTATGCTACAGTCAATCTGGAAATCATTCATGAGTTTATAATCCACACCAAGATTCGATACCATCTAACACTAAATGCCATTTAGCTCTTCCCGTCCACATTACCAAATATCAAATCTTTCAATGCAAAAGCTAGTATATAAACCATTGATCACTCCACAATCCATCAGACAGTCCTACCTCCATCATTTAGGTTAAAAAGGGCAAAAAAGATCATCTTTTTCAAATGACCCACTACTAAAAATCCAAATCCCCTTTCTACAATACCGTTATAACCACGTCATCATTTTTTTTACACAACAACTACACTCTAAATATTATAGTGATTACACTAAATTTAAGATAATCTATCAGAACAACTCTTCGACCAAAACATTAATACTAGTCAGTATTTATTTAATGTAAGCTAGTATAAGTCAGTGTAAGTTAGTATAAGTTAGTGTAAGTTAGTATAAATTAGTTGAAATTAAATGTTAAAATAAGTTTTTTACGTATTTTTCTTGCGACAGAACCTCAGTATCGAAAATTTTAGCATCATATCATTAACAATGAACTCTCATTCTACATTGTATATAATGTTAAATCGTATTAAGTAGAAAACTAAATATAAACAATTTATATGTATGTAAATATTGTATATGTACAATTATCTTGTACCAATAAATCTTTATTTATTTTAACAACCAATTCATTCGCTCACTGAATCTATCTCTGCTCTCTAGACCCTAGAGAATCGAAAACATCCTCTTCCCTCAAATGATTTCTTTCTCCCACCCCTATCATTTTTCCCTGACCTCCTTACTCCCTTCGCTAATTATAGCAAACTCATAAGAAAATTCATCATCGTAGCTACTACCTACCATTGCTATGTCCAACAATAGTGCTAGAGCAATAATATGACATACATATATATATGTATATATATATATATATATATATATATATATATATATGTCAGTTGCAACCATAGTTACATAAACACAAAAAAAATATATGATAGTAGTTAATTTTTTTTAAATAAAATACTGTGGTTATCAAAGGAAAAAACAGGCAGATTTTTTGAAAAGTTTTCCTTGCTATAGACTGTATAAATAATAAAAATAAAAATTACATAGAAAATGTGAATATTTTTTTTAATTAACACGTTGACGTAAATGCCGTCTATAGCCGTCCAATACTCGTGATTGTAGGTGCAAATGACGGCAATGGTCGTCCTATATTCTTAGTATTATAAATAAATGATTAAAATGTATATCAGTGTTAAATCCATTTCCTTCTAAATTCTTCAATCTTCCTCCAAGTATGAATAATGAAATATTTCTCATTAAGTGATACAGTCATTTTATTTCAATTATTCCCAGAATTGGAAACTGGTTGCGATAAGCGTGCTCATAGAATTTAACGACGTGCATAGCCGTAAAAATTTCATACATTTTATCTGTCTCTTTTCAAGTGTGATTTGGAAGCTTTAAAAATTCTGTTTGAAATTATTATTAAATTTTTTTTATAAAAATTTCTATTCTGCTTTTTTCGTTACACATGTTTTTCAAAATTGAATTTTTATCTCTAGATGATTTTTTGAATTTTTGTTATGCTATTATAATTTTTTTGTATTAAAGAAAAATCTAGTTATATGTTTATAAAAATGTATTTTTTCCTTTTTACTAAAGTATTCTCAAAAAATATCGTTATAGTCTGTAAAGCTACCAAAACTTCTATAGCTGTCTTTTGTGTATCAGAGAAATCGAGCTAGTAATAACAAATATCGCCTATAGACGTCTACCATTTTTTAGAAAAAATTGTTAAAAAATATAATAATTTTATTCTGTAAATATGAAATCTTGATTGAACTCCCCAAGAATCAACTAATTAACAAAAAAAAAATGTTTTTGTCGTCCATCACCGATTTCAAAGTGAGGGTTAACATGTTAAATGTTAAAATCTATATAAAAGGGAACTTCGTTTTTTAAGGACAATATCTAAAAGACAACTGAACAGATCCAAAAAATTATTATATATTAGTATAAACTAATTAAAAAATACAATAGTAATTCTTTATTATTTTTTCTATAATTATTAGATATATTAATAAAAAATATTCTAGAAAATTATCATGAACATAATTAATAAAATTGAAAAAAATACTTTCATAAAATATTATTTTTAAGTATTGAATGAAAATTGAATTGAATACGTCTATTGTAATAAAAAATAAATTGTTTCTATAGAAGCTTATATTAAGAATGTTTTCAACGTCTTCACTGTCAAGAGTCCTCGTAAAGAGAGGAAAAAAATGTTTTCGTGTAACACGTCTAAAATAAAACCCCGCTGTATTAAAACAGGATTTGCGAGATGAAACTTTTAATTA
Organism: Neoneuromus ignobilis; assembly: GCA_029203775.1. Lineage (NCBI taxonomy): Eukaryota > Metazoa > Arthropoda > Insecta > Megaloptera > Corydalidae > Neoneuromus > Neoneuromus ignobilis. The sequence goes on along the minus strand of CP092092.1, from coordinate 26,555,840 downwards.
TCGAGTATAAAAGCAGCCGAGCAAAGCACTCGTATAAAATTTGCTGCACAAGTTCACAGTGCGTTAATCTTCTTAATTGTTATTGTCCTTTTGTGTTCCGTTTCAGCGTCGCTAAAATAATCCCAATGCTATAGACAATAAACGATTAAACACAGTGACTAAACATGTAGCAAGTGTAGCGTATTAATGACTGACTGACTTTGCGTTTCGTTGAGAAACAATGCGTGAGACCGCATGGTGAGGTGAAACTGAAATCACTTTCAGTTTCGTCAAACGACGCCGTCGTCCAACTATCTGTCTGAGAGTGCAGAGCAATTCTGCACTTGCGACCGAGCCCCGTCGACCGCCAGTCAATCGGTCGCCCGGACATACGGTTGTCGGTCGTTCGTTGTACTAACCCTTTCTAAAACTCTTCAAAGTGTGATCGATACTTGTCACAGATTATATTGCATGACTGTTTGTTACACAACAGCGCCATTGTCAAATTTAGATGTTCGCCTACATGCCTCTGAACTATACAGTAGAATGATTTGCATTTTTTTAATGTAATTACTTGTATCGTTATAATAAAGTACTTTGCATGTCAAAAAAAAATGATTGCTGTTGTAATCAATAAAACGAGAGAGTACTTGAAATGAAAGCATCTATCAAAAGTTCACAACAACATTTTTCTTGGCAGGCGAATGATGCATGTCTGATGAATCTATATTTTGAAAAAAATATAAACCACACCTTAACAAAATGTCAATACATATAATAAACATTTAACACAGATCAAGATTTCAACGTTTCCCATAAAACTTACTGATGTGTTTCAGTAATGAGAACAGTATTTCTGAATGTTCCATTTATCATCACATCGACGTACTTGGTTCATTTTTAAACACTCCGAGAATAGATTGAATTATTTTTTTCGGTTTAAATTATTTTCGAACGCTATCAAGATCGAAACTCGTTCAATGCTCACAACAATTGCTTTTCAATATAATAATATGACAATCTCCTACTTTTGATCAAATTATCACCATGAAAGTCAATTATTCACCTCTTTATATTTCGTATTGATCGATTTATTTGTTTGTTGTTCGAATTGTTATGAATATTAAAAAACAATTAACCTTTGGTAATAAAATAATTGTCAATCGTAAAAGATTCAAAAACATTTCAAATGTACTAAATAAAAACGATATTCTCCATTAGGAAAAAATAATAATAATAAATATACGGTCAAACATGTGTTTCAATTATTCAAGAAATATTTCAAAAATATTCTTTCTAAATAAATTTGACATAGACAACTCTTCAACAGACTACAAACAATTTGTCATTATTGTAGAAAATTCATTTTAATACAAATAAGTCACTCATTTCAACAAATACAAGAAATACGTCACAGAGTGAAGAAATTTTGAAATAAAACTCATGAAAATTACACAAAAAAATACATGAAAAATTTAATAAGGGTCATGTAAATGCCATATTAAATTTATAATTGCTAACAAATAAAAAAATCAATTTTACAAGTTTGAAATCCAACAAAATTCTATACAAAATATCAAGTTTTTTCAATATATATATTCCTTTACTTTGAATTTGCAATAAATTGTAAAAAAAATCGCTTAATCCAAAAATATATTGCTATTCAATTTACTATTGTATAAAATTCACTTTAACATAAATAAATAATTCATCTCAACACCATAATATTATATAAAAGTGTATAATAACTTATTCACTGCTGTGCATTTCGATGGCCATGCTATTAGCATCAGAGCAATGCATTGTAAAGTAACGATTATAGCATGGTTATCCAAATACGTATCAGTGAACAACACGTGATTATTGAATACTTTTACACAATTTTATAGCATTAGGGTGAATGATTCGTTTATTTCAAAAATATATTTAAAAAAAAACTACATCTGTTGTAATGTTAAATTCTAAAATTGTCATCCATTAAACAAAGTAATGGAATGATATGACAAAAAAAAATCGAATATTTTTACGGTATTCCAGTTTTTAATGAGTTTTACAAAAAGGTAACAAAGAATGTTGGAACCAAAAATAAATTTTGCATTCATTTTTATTTGAAGAATTTGTATATCATCAAAAATACTTTCTTGTATGAATAACTATGTATATAAATACTTTGGAAAATAAATACGTTCTCAATTGGTTAAACGACTTAAATGTTTAATATCATACTAATTCTGAGATTCTGAGGAACCAGCAATGCTGAAGATAACGATTCTCGCTTTGTAAATAATATAAATATCCTTAGATTGAACAAATTTCATGCAATTATTTTTATTATAAAAAAATAACCAAAGAGCTACACATATAGATCTCTTTGATAATGTCAGAGCTTAGTGACATTTTTTTAAGTGATGAGGTGGTTTCAACTCCATGCCCAATTCCTAATTTGGGAAATCATTTTTAGTATAAAAATTGTTATTACAATAATTTTTGGATCAATAAAATTCTAATTAATTCACCTGACTAATATCGTGTAGTTGTTATTTATTATTTATAATAGAAAAAAAAATATCACGCTGACAATTATGGTATGAACATCGAAATACGTATCAGTAAATAAAATAAATAATGACTATTAAACACTTATAAAATTTTCAGATGTCAATGACAATTTATTTGTATTAAATAGTGATAAATTTTTGAACAAAATGAACTGTTTTTTTGTACAATTAAATTAATAAAATAAAGGAAGTATATCACAGTTTAAGAAAAGATTTATTATTTGCAAAAAAAGGGATTAAATTAATATATTTTAAAAGTAATGTTAAGACTAAGTCAAAAATGACGAAATATTTAAATATTAAATGAAAAAATTATAAATTCATTTTTAATGAAACGGTTATATATATATATATATATATATATATATATATATATATATATATATATTGTTTGTTCATGCATATTTGTAACTATGAAAAAAAGCCCAACTCTGCTTGACTTGTATACAAAACTGACAGATTTTAATTTAATCTTTTTCGACACGAGATTGAAAAGACAAAACACTTTCAATTAGAATTTTTAATTTGCAAATCATTTTCTTGTGTCTGTCAACAATGTCAACGTATCAAAATTGAATTTAAAACGCTGTCAGCAATTTTTTTTTTAATTACTTATCAAAAACCCAAACTGACCACGGAAAAAATTGTTATCATGTAACTATCATTTTCTATCTACCAAGATATTTTTTTACAAAAAAAATATACATTATAAAAGAAGGAATATATAAAAAAACTAAACGAAAGATCAAAACGTTCGATCGACTGATTGTAAATTATGATTCGATATTTAAAGACGTCTATCAATGTATGTTAATTAAATATTTGTTAAGTATACCGTGCGCTATATTTTTATATTATAACGTAGTTCGGACAAGAAATGCACATTCATGGTTCTTGTTAAATACGCTTTTTGCATCTTAAGTATTACATCAGGAATGCTGATATTAATCTGAATATTTAGTTAATAAAGTGTTCAAGGATCTTACGAACGGACAAGGATATTTTAAGAAGTTAATTTATTATCGTAAAATTAAATTAAGCGCTGAAAAGATTTACATACCAGTATGTAAAAAAATTATTCGAAAATAAAACACTCAAAACAATGCAAAAGAACGACGAAGCAGTTACAAAATTAGTTTTCTTGATGATATTTTTTATTACATTATATTTTAATATAAGATTTCTAATACAAAAAAATCTAAAAAAACTTCAGATAAAAATATAACACTGCTCGTTTGTCGATATTAAATTTTTTTGAATACGATTTGTCTGTAATATTGAGAATATCAATACGAGTTTCATCAGTCGAGACGATGACACAGTATTTGAATCTTTGTTTTTTAGTTACAAAAATATCAAATATTCAAGAATCGTCAGTATTAATCGTACGTAACATTCTTTCCAGTGTCACGGTGTCATTTTTTGGAAACCGTCCAAGTGGATGCAAGATTTTAAAGGACTTACGTCCAGTTGGCATTTATTCGAAACACATAGATATCTTTTTAAACGATTATGTCTTTTTAAGTAGTTATTTTCGACTGCTATCGAGATATAAGATCATGAAATGTTCGAAACTGATTTTTTAATGAAATATAGTTTATCTTATCGAATTAAATACAAGATGTTTAAAATATTATTGAAATAATATCACTTTCATTTCAGTTTTTTTTAAAAACATGTTTAAAATTCACTTAATTGTCTTCTCAATCAATGTCAACGATAAAGTTAATCTGAATCAAAGAAACATTATTCAAAATTTCTTCATGTATACCAGTTAATTAAATTACCTTACTTATTTCTACTGAATATAAATATGTTTTCTTATCTTTGATTTTTTTATGTTTCATTAAACTTAAACTTATTTTTTTAATTATTTCTCTTGTTAAATTTTATTATCGTTAAATTAAAAGTAAGCAGCTGTAAAGAAAAGTATTAAATTTAAATGTGTATATATATATAGACCAATGAGTTACTCAACACGTATATCTAAACTAAATTACACCTATCCCTCGATTTACACGATTTTGCTTTTACACGATTTTCAAAATAATGGATTTAAAAAAAACTGATAAAAATGAACATTTTAGCTGCATATATATTTCTGCAGTCATTTTTTAATTCTGTTCGCTTGGTAATATTGGCGCACATATTTGAATTAGAGCGAAAATTTGGTAATCATTTTCTACAAAATGACCCGAATGTTGAACAAGCTCTCCGATTCCAGCGAGATATTAATAAATGCGTAACTCAATATGAGGAGGTCTGTAAAGATTTAATCAAAAACCAAACACAATTGTTAATTACGGATTTCATTACCAAGTCTCGTAGAAAAGATTAATAGTCTATGAAAGTGATGACAGTAATTAAACTTTTGGTTAATTTTTTAAGGATCTTATATTTCTTGTTTCCATAAAATGAATTACATACTTATACCTTTATATATTTGTCATTTTATCAATGGACTGTTATTTTTATGTTTTTCAAGGTATCTTACTTTTATTTTACGTTGAAATAAATGACTGAATTATGTACATTTTAGTTTGTTTTCGATTTACACGGTTTTACGTATAAAAATCCACGATTTCGATTTACACGGTTTTCTGAGAAACCGATCTTCAGTGTAAATCGGGGGATAGGTGTATTATTAATAGCTCTTTTATTGAGAAAATGAAGAGAAGAATAAAAATTAGTTGCAATTCCTTTCGAAATATTCTTTAATTTTACTTCTTCAAATAGAAATCAATGAAATGGAAGAATAAAACAACTGGTTTATTACAACAAATTATTTTAATGTTGAAAATTCTGATAGTCAAAATAATGCTAAATAAAATATATCCTTATTGACCTCTTGTTTTAAAATTAGAGTGAGTAATAAAAAAGTTAAAACAGTTGTTATCTAAAAATCATCAAACACTACAAATGATTTCCGATACAAGTGTGTACTTAATTAAAAAAAACTTTCTCAGCCGAATTACTTCATTATTTCACTAGGACTATTTATACTAAAGTTGTGTATTTAATACAAAACGAAGAACCTTTATTTAACTTTTTTATGTTTAGCGTTTTTGTTAGAATAAAATTCATCTGAAATTTGCAGAAAAACAATAAAATATTCATACAGTAAGAATCGCAGAAGAATATTACACGATTCTTGTTTGAATTATTTTCCACGAAACAAGTATCAGATTTGAATGGACAATTACAAAATATTTTATTTTATTTATTACCATATAGAAGAAGACGTTATTTATTAAATGATTTAATCGGTATTTGGAACCAAACAACCTTTACTAGAAGAACAAAGAAAAATTAACATATCTAATTTATTTCATTAGTGTGTTAACTTGAGATAAGTTTTATTGATATTTACTTATGATTATAAACATATATATATATATACATATATTAAATAATTACATATAATTTTAATTGTATTGTTTAAATTGAATTGATGCTCAAAGGTCGAAAAATATTTTGTTAGAAAAATGAAACGTAATAAAATGTGTACATTGTAACTTCTAGAACTATTAAAAAAAATATTTATCAATAAATTAAAATTTATAATTAAATTGTATTTTTCTGTTAAGAAACGCCTGATGTACATATTGTTTTTTTAATAAATTGTGTAGTTTTTTTTAAACATTTATTTTTTTTAATTATGTATGATTTTTGTATTTAGTAAATTATTTTATTGGAAAACTTGTGATTTTTTTAACATTTTTAATATAAATACATGTATACATATTTCAAATGTAAATTATTATATAAATGGTATAATTATATTAATTATTTTGTTAAAATATTAAGAAATTGATTATTTTTCCACGAGTTTTCTTGAAAGAATTTTAATTTTAAATAAATGATTCATAAATATGTTCTAAGTAACGAATATATTCTAAGTAATCGATCAATAATATTCGATAGTTTTCTTGAATATAAGTATTATTTGTCAAATCAAAAAGAGAAATTTAATAATAAAAAATCGATTACATTTTATCAAAAAAAAATCTTATTTTAAACTAGATTTAAATTTTAGAGACAAACATACATATTCCTGTCGAATGTTATAAAATAACGATATGAATTTTTATTCTATATAAAAAATAATCTTTCATATTAACATTCTATAACTTCAACATCAATTATATCTCTAATAAAATTTTGTAATTAGACAACTGTTTGTAGTAACAGTGCAAGTTTAAAAAGTATTTAAATTTAATATAATTATTTTAAATTTATCCAGTATAAAAATCTATAACAGCCTATTGTTTTTTCTCTCTTTTTTATATACACACACACATATGTGTATATATATATATATATATATATATATATAAAATATGAATATATGTATGTGTTTGTTATGTATTGTATATGTACATAAATAAGAATGTATTATCTTTCAAAAAGCCATGACACATTTTTTAAATTAGATTCTGTTATCGAAACGACCTTAAGTAATATATTTACATTAATATTAATAGTTTTGCCTTTTCAAAATACAATGAAAACATCTAATGTAATCTAGATTAGATAAAAATATAACATTTATACGTATTTTAATAAATTTATGAGTCACCTGTATTGAAAAAATACAATTATTACAATTCAAATTGTATTGATTCTATCTTATTACTATTCTTGATAAAAATAAATTAAAAATATACAAAATATCTAAGTATTATCATTTTCGTCCAGGTACATATATAATTATAATAATTTATATGTATACAGACAATTGAATCCCCAGGTTGTAATTGTGAAAATCTATATTTTTTTATTATAACAAACAACAATTCAAGTATTTTCAAAATAATTCCATGTTAACTGTTTAATAACACGTTCACATCCATTTCTATGACTAAAAACAATTTGGAAATCCTCAATTGGTGTTTCAAATCGTTATCATAAAATTTCATATCAAGTAATTTAAATGAAAAATATATTTCTTTCATGTGATGAATTTCCAAGAAAACATAAAATAGCTAAGACCAGAATATAAGATTAAAGATATATTTCCCTAATAAAAATTTTTACAATTAAAGAAAATATTAAAGAATTTTTAAAAAAATATTTCCTCAGTGATCTGTATAGATATAACCTAAAAAATAGTACTACAAAAAATGTTCTACAATTGATTATTATGGCATATACTTATATTTATTCTTTTAATGCTTTTTCAAACTATAATTAGTACATAATAAGAGTAGAAAAAAGTAAAAGACACACACACACACACACACACACACACACACACACACACATACATATATATATATATATATATAAAACAAATTTTGTTATATTAATAACAATTATTAAAGAAATTTAAAAAAAAATAAAAATATTTAAATGTTCTGTAATATAAATTTTACGTTTATTAATTTAAATTAATCTTCTATCAAATATCCAATATATATGTATATTCAATCAATAGACATTTTCGTAATAACATAACTTATATAAATTAATTAAACTAAACATAAAATTCGCAAAACAACTGTCACTGATTGAGCAATAAATTTTAATAAGAATCAATCAATTTTTATTGAATCAGCCGTCTGAAAATTACATAAAATCTCATTTAGTTTTCACTAGTCATATTCAATTAAGTTGTACACATAAAATACATTAAATATTATATATATACATTTATGTAATTCAGTTAATGTCTTGTAAATATTAATTAACATTTTATCAAAATATCTTCATTTTAAATGAATATATATATATATATATAAATTCTTTTCATTTCTTGGAGAATTTGGCATTGATTTGTCAAAATTAGAGCAGATTATTAAATTCTACTACAATAAATATTTTTATCAAAAAAATAAAAAGATGTTTTTAAAACTTTTATTTCCATCGTGAATAAAAAGAGAAGAATTGAATAATTTTTCTATTTGAATATAAGTGAAAAAATTATAATTTACAAAAAATACACATTAATTGAATAACATGTAAATTATGCATCGTAAAATGCATATTTTATATAATAATTATTTTTTTTATCAAGGACTCTTAAGACAACTTTTATTTATTATACATGAAATTTCCCACAGTAAATAAAGGAAATTAAAAACTACAATTTCAATAATTGTGTGCATGAATGTAATTCTCTTTATAACATAGAAACTTAATATCACTCTAAACTGTGTTTCTCATTGATTGATCCTCCATCAATGTCCAGAATATTTGAATATTCTACTTTTTGTTTACAACTCTTCGTAGCATATAGTTTTGGTTTTTATGAGTTTCAACAAAGTCACCTAACAAATGTTTAATCGACGATTTTGATTAATTGTTTGGGATTCTAAATACTTATAGAGCAAATCTTTTACTATATTCAACTTGTTTTATATCACTATAATTAGTTTGAACATTTATGCTATTCCCAAAAAAAATTAAAAAATAAAAATCAAAACGATTTTTTTCAAATTCTCTTTCTTTATTTCTAGTAAATTAAATAAGAAGCATACATTTTGAATACCCACACAAATTTATAACCAATCAAGAAATAAACACATAGTACATCTAAAAACTCAAAGGACTTAATATAGAGATAAAATTTATGATATAACAAAATAGTGATTTAATAAAAACATTGAAAGAAACGTGATAACAATAAGTGAAAAGTATATTCACTTCATTAATCAAATCAATTAACTATCAAAACATTTTTACTTACTAAATGTTAGTTAGGTTTTTATTTATTAACACAGAGGTTTATAAATGAAATCAATTTAACATTTTAAAATACAGGTACGATTTAATTCAAAAATGTATGTGTGTATGATTTGTAAATATTTATCCATTTGTCATAAAAAACCGAACAAACACATAATATCGAAAAAATAATAAAATTCCCATCAGGTACTGGAGTTCAACAACCATTATTTTCTAACTGTAAAAATAATCCTATATCAGCTCGACTATATCTAATATAAAATACAAATAGATAGATACAGATAGTAATCATGCACCCACTTCTACAAATATATATATATATATATATATATATATATATATATATATATATATATATATATATATATATATATATATAAACACGGTTGTCATAGAAAATTTTAATTTTCAAGTATATATGCATGAGACCTCCATTGAACTGCACATATTTTTAAATAAATATCACGTTTTGATCATAAATTTCGACGAACCGTCTCAAATCGGTGTGCACAACGCAACATTATGCTGTTTAAAAATAAGAATAAGTATTATTTACTCAAGAGGCTCGACTTGGAACGAAATTGAATTGTTGTGTTTTTATAATAAGTGTACATATCAGATATTTATTTATTACTAATTGTATGTGAAGTGTTTATATAACCTGACTATAGTTCTTTTACATAAATTATCTTGTTATTCCATTTATTTTAATTTATATATATATATATATATATATATATATATATATATATATATATATATATAATAGAGTTGTCTACCTGAAAAACTAATAAAAAGTATTTACAAAGCACATATATTTGAATTTAAAGAGATGATATATTTATCAAGAATATTATAAAACTAATGAAAATGAGACACATACATTTGAATAAAACTTTAAAATCGAAATGAAAATTTATATCTTATTTAAAACATAAAATATTCAGTTAATGCATTCTATTTGTTTCCAATTAAAAAAAAGAATACATGTAGATCATTAATTCCAAAATAATCAGGTAAAACCTTAAAATAAAGAAAAATGTATGTTGAAAACAATAGATTATAAGTCACTGTAATTCAATATTAGATTTTATACTGCAACATTTTGTCGATAATAGCATGGCCATTGAAATAAACATTAATTTTTAAATAAATAAAGTGAACAATAAGTGATTATTGGACATTTTATAAAACCTTGGTCATTCATTTTTGTTAAACCGAAACAAGTATTAAAAAGAAATAGTTAGGAAAACAAAAAGAATTTTGAAATATATTAACAATATCACAACAAAATTAATTATATTGTGTATGTTACAATGATTTTACTGAGGTAATAATTTATGTAAATTACCTATTTTTAACAGTATTTAAATTTTTGTGATGAAATTTATTTTGTTATTACAAATAATATGCAAGTCAGAAACTAAAAAAAAAATCACATCAGATATTACATGGTTTTTAATTAAAATAAGAATATTGGTAAAAGAGTGGATGTCAATGAAATGTACATATAAATTTAGACTATATTTTTAATGAATCAATAGACATCTTACGAGTGATCAAAATTCAATAATTATTTATTACTAAAATTATTAGTTAAATTAATTATTTAAATTCTTGATGATTTGTGGAAAAGAGTTGCATTTCAAAAGTGTTTAAAAATATTATAGATATAAATTATATAAAAAATTGGATTTTTTACCAATAAATCATTTATGAAAATCATATGTTAAGAAGTAATACATTTATTAAAAAATGATTATCCTTAATACTAAAACTAATTGTGATTTGATCAATCAATTGTTAGAAGATTAAAATTTTATTTATTTATAGAGGGGAGAATAAAAAAAGAGAAAACTATACCGATAAGCAAAAGAAATTACAGGTTAGAAACCTAGAAATGTAAAAAGGCTTAAGAAAAAAACTCATGGGTATAAAGAATAGACATGAAAAAAATTGTCTGTGTAGAAAGGAAGAGGAAGACATTACTGAAATCGTCACTTGTTCATCCAACTATCAATAGAATTGGGAAAATAATAATGTTTATATTTTTAAATGTTTAAATATAATAATTTAAATATATATCTAAAAAATAAACTGAAACTTAGTTATTAAATTTTTTTTTACTATAATAAGAATTACTCACTGCATTTATTTTTTATGAAAAAATATAGGAAAGAAAGCATAATTTTCGTTCTTTATTATACATGGCTTATGAATCAATTTTGCCTGGAAAAGTTTAATTATCTATGTCTAATAACTTTAAAAATAAGTATGTGTGGGTGAATCTATGTGTTATATATATATATATATATATATATATATATATAAGTGAGTGTGTGTGTGTTTATACATATGTAAATTAATGTGTATGTATTAATAATTTCTATCCATTATGTAATTTCTTAAGAATCATTTCATTCATAAAATGATTATGTTAACACAATTTCAAATAGTGTCTCAATTTCATACTAAATCATTCGATAAAATATTTAATAAAATATGAAAAATGATATTACAAATAAATATTATATAATTGACGTAAACTTTCTCGATAAATATCAAACTTAATATAAGAACATTGTAAATGAAATTATTTCTTTGCAAATGTGTTTTTTTAAAGAAATATTTGACGATATTTGGAAATAATATTTTAAATTTTAAGTTTATAAAAGTCAAGTGAGTAATTAAATTTCTCTGTACAATATTTCAAAAGTGAAATTACTTATAAAAATGAGATTAAGTCTAATTCATAAGACAAAAAAGATCATACCTTAATATTGAATAGTGGATTAATTATAAGTACAAATTAGGTATTTTAGAAAGAAATCACTGCTACTCCCCCCACAGACATAAATTTATAAAAATAATTGTTCATTTTTACACCAATGTGTATTTTAGCTTCTTTTGAATTGATATTTCCTTCACATTTCATAAATCATATTTCGTCAATTTAAAAAAGTATATATCAAGGAAAACATTAGTATTTGTATTAATCAATCATTTTATTCGATTTATTTTAAAACATGAAACTATTACTCTTTATAAATATTTAAGCAGTACGCGTGCACTTTGTACTTAATATTCTGTGATCATTGCATTCGTTCTATTATTTTTATTGAGACGTTTTTAAATTCTAGTCAGATAATTTTTGTAGTAAATTTCAAGACTTGAAAAATTTCAAATATATTTCATTTTTATTTACGACTTTGTTCGATTTGAGTTATTGCCACTAAACGAATAAATTTATACAATGTTATATATTAAAAAAGTGAAATTTATTTATTTAAAAAAATAATAAATGAATATAAACAAACTAAAATAAATTACACTTGTTACACATATAAATTATCAACTTTAACATCACAAAATGTTAAAAAATGTTCAATGATTACTTATTGTTCACGTTATATGGTTATAACAACAATAAACTAATGAGCATTTCGATGGCGATACCGTCATCAGAACGTTGTGTTATAAAATCTCATAATTACTGAACATTTTTTAGTACTTTGTGATGTTGGGGATGATAATTCATTTGTGTAAAAGTGAATTTACCACAGTTCTAAAACAAATAATAAATTATACTTGTTTTAAAAAGAAATAAATATTCAATCATTTTTTAAAACAAAATCTCAATGTTTACTAAAATAGTTATTAACATTGACGTTTAAAATTAGAAATTATTTAATTTAGTTTTTTTATCAAAAAAACACTTTCTAGTACTATAATATATTTCAAGTATAAAAAAGTTTACAGTAATCGTTAATTATTTACTTTTTACTAAGGTGAATTTCAGTATCATACAATCACCTTCAAAACTTGACATTATAAAAATAAAATTTAATGACCTATTCAGAAGATGAATACAAAAATACAAAATGAGTTAATTATACTTTATAACTTTGATGTATGGTCCTGAATTCAAATTAAGATTATTGGTCAAAAATTTATTCTCAACTAATTCCAATTAAAAATACATTTAGACATATATTATTTTGATTAGTTTTCGATTAAAATCAACTTTTTTATCAAATAGAAAGCAGTAAACTCTATCGATTACATAACCGTCTCGAATAAAATGCCATAATTGATTTAACGATCAATTACACCTGTATAATATATTAATTTTACGTGTAATTTATTATCACCAATGCTTATGATTATGATTATTATTATTATGTTATAAACAGGAAAAATCGATACGAAGTGATGTTTGCGAAACAGCGATTTCAAAATGTTTCACGTTCGGATGAAACATTTATTGCGAGGAATGTTAACAACGACCGCAAATAAAAATTATAATCACGATTTGTTGATTTTAAAAAAACCGTGCTGGTTTATTGCATTACACTCACTGTATGTGTTACGTGAAATGAAAGATTTATTATATTCCTGAAAATCATATATGCCGTTCAAATTTATATTGACATTTATTGAATAATTTTGTTCGTTGCTTCATAAAAAATCGTTTATTTATGAATGTTGCATGCACATAACAGAAAATTATTAAAAGCACTTGCATTGTTGGCCGTGTAATCTTGTTTCGTTTCATTCTATACACTTGTTTTCCAAAGAAAATATAACGATCAGAAATAAATCATTAAATAGTTCTAAATAAAATATTTTGCTTTTAGATAATTGTTCATTTGTAAAAAAATGTATTTTACCTGTATTTTTCTTTTAAGATAAAATAATGATCTTAAATCAATTATTCTTTATTTTTTTATACTATTTATCAAAATTCAGGGAAATGTTTTACTACTTTTTTTTCGAAAAAAAAACAATTTAATGATAAATTATTTAAGATAATTTATATTTTTAGATTATCACTGTTTTTTTCTACACAATACATAATAAAATTATAAATTGTATATTTTTCCTACGCAATATCTCATTTATTGAACACAAACAATTTTATCTGATATATGTATAATCCTAATTACTCATAATATATTGTTTATAAATGTTATTATTTACATTAATACCATTTTCTATTCTATATAAATTCCCACGTTCATTTTCTTCTTACAATTTTTAAAATCAGTAAATGAATTTATAATTTTTTACAGCACTATAAACCTTATTCAAAAAATTTACTTCTACAAGAGGCTCAATAAAAAAATTATCAACAAAATATAAATTTTGTTCTGAAGAAACACAAAACAAAACTAATTTTTAACCAGAAAAAGTGTTAACCAAATAAATCACTTACTCCAAGACTATAAAATTTTATAAAAAAGTGTTCCATAATAATTTATAGTTCTGTCTTCGTCATAACACCATAATTTGTCAATAACACCATTTTGATCAGATTTCATAATGCAGAGCTTTGACAATAATAATATGACTATTGAAATGCGCATCAACGAATTAAGTAAACAATAAATTATAAATGAATTGTTTTATGAAAACTTGTGATATTAGGATGAGTAGTTCATTTGATTTGGTGCCAAAGGAAATAGCAAGAAGAAGTGTTATAATTACAAAAAGATTTTGATAATTTAAAATTATATGTTTTAAATATCGTTAATTAATAATCAATATAAGATGTAATATTTGTTAAATTGTTATTATTCATATATTGTCACAAAATGGATGTACCAGTAATATGGATATAATAAATAAAACTACATTTTAAAAAATAGTGATGAAAAAGACTAAAAAAATTGAAAAATGTCAATCCCACATAATTCTCTGATTCGTTTACAAATTACATTATATTGCAATTAAATTCTTTTTTTAAATAAATGAAACAAATAATTACGCGTTTATTAGCAAGTAATCGTTTCCGTACATTTATGTCAATTATAAAACTTACCATTTCGTCGAGGCTCTTGAGATCATTAGTAACAATCTGAGGTTGTGGTCCGTACACCATAATGACCGGAGGTTCCATTTCTTCACTTTCGCTATCGCTATCACATACTGTGTCACCACCGCCAGCGCGTTGCTCTTGTGCGATTTCCCGATCTATTTGTCGTTCCATTTGTACCAGCATTGGGGCTAACATACCGAATCTGAAAGATTAGGTTAATAATAACATACGTTTCAAAATAAATCAACATACTTTAAATTATTTTTTTATTTTATTAATTTTTAACGAAATTAATTTAATATTAATTTATTTCAAAAAATTAAAATCGAACTAGTTTTTTTAGTATATTTCTTTAAATCTGTTTTTATCAAATGCAGTTGTATTATAACTAGGTTGGATTTTTTGTCAGACTTAAACAAATTTTCAACAAATATAGTTTTACAATTGTAATTTAGGTTGAAAAAATAATTTCAATTTTATAATCATTAATTATTAACATCTTATAAACAGAGTTAACATATTTACTAGCAGATGCACCATGAAAATTAATTACATGATACTCTTTTCTGCAAATTAATTCAATTTTTTAATAAATAAAATATTTATTTGACACTGAAAAAAATATTAAAATTTATAAAAAATACAATCTAAATTGTAAAAAAACACATGATTTGAAAATAAAATAAGATAGAAATATATTTGCCCACTATAGACTATATTTTTTATTTTATTGTAGTTCCATTTGTTTGATTCCACAGTATATGCTACTTAAAATATTCCATCTGCAAATATCACTGATGCAACATCAAAAAAATCATTATAACCGCACAGAATTTTTATTTCTAACGTACCTAGAATTTTTTTAATATTTCTGGTATTGTTCTTACAAACCAAATATCTTCAACAGAATCATTGTTTCTTAAGAAAATAATTTGTATTTTAGTTAACATTTCATTTTCAATTTTATAAAATATTCATCTTCATCAATACTGTTATTATAGATGACAATATCGTTATCATTATCACATATACATTGATACTCGTTTTTTTTAAAAAAAAAAAACTATTCTTGATGGTACAAAAATTAAGATGTCTTATTTTAATTGATTCGATACGAATGCATATTACTGCATAAACTAAGGTTGAAAACATGCATAATTGTCGTTCCTTGCACGCAATATTCATTTTAACGCACTGTTGCATCGTTTATAACGAATAACAATATGCAATTTGATACAAATAAGCGATATCCGTGAACGATAGTGTTAAGGGTAAATAACGACTTTATTATGCATATTTAAAATATTTGAGATATTCAATATAGAAAGACTATTAAAAAAAAATATGTATCAATGATTTATTTGAACCCAAACTAATTTTATGAGGGTAGAATAAATTTACTTCCTAAAAGATGAAACACAGTAATGAGAAATAATGAAAATTATATGATTGATAGAATAAAAAGAAAATAAACAAGATTTCATATATCAAAATCGAAAAGATTTTCTCACTAACTCAGTAATTGTATACATCTGTGAAATTATAATTTATAAATATATTACAATAATCTAATAAGTGATTGATATTTAAATTGGTAATTAAATCAAAATATATATATATATATATATATACACAAATGTATGTATGTATTTGCATAATAAATAACAGTAATATGAAACCAATTAAAAAAATATATATAAATATTCAAAAACATAAAAATCAACTGTAAGAAGATAAATGATACAAATAATTGTATATGACAAGTACGTCTAAACTACTTGATAAAACTTGAGTGGTTTTCCTTTAAAATTTCGTTCAGTTCCCGTTGTAAAACGTACGTAAAATATGGACTTACTATCGAGAATAGCAAGTTTCCTAACAAGGCTGATCAGAGATAACGCCTCCAGTTTCGTGAACGTTCCGGTAATTTTTTTGTAGACAAACAAAACTACTTCAGTTTAGATAGTACTTGTCCAGGTGTTATAATTTATTTCGAAATAGTACTTTTTTACATAACTAAAAGCCGTTTCAATTAACACATCAAGTTTTTTTTGAAAAAAAAACAATTCAACATATAAAAATTAACAATAGGAAACTCGTGTTTCTTTTTGTCATTACATAGTATTATAATTTATAATCATCAGATTAGTACTTTTTTAACACAAGCTATAGATTATTGTGCGATACAAAATATAATCGTGTTTGTGTTAATTAATCAATTTAATGCTTTTTTCCATCTTCACATATATTTTAATACAAATTATTTATTAATAATATTTTTACTTGTAAGTAAAAAAAAAATAGATTACATATAAATAATTTGTTGAATTATGTATTGCTAAGAATTTAATAATACAGCATTATTAGGAAAAATACGATGATTATTTGATATTAAAAACTACGATTATTTTTAGAATTTGTATATCAATAATATATAAGTTAATTTAATTTTTTTCAAACAAATATAACAAAACAAAATTTCAATCCCTTAAAGAGTCATTATGATCTATAAAGAAATAAATGGCTACATATCATCAATATCCTCATCATCAATCTCTTTCTATCCAGTGTTGGATAAAGACTTCTCCCAAAACTTCCCAAATCCAGCGATTCAAAGTTTTTCTATTCCACACTGGAGATTTTTTTTATATCTCTATTTCATTCGTCTATACATTTCTTCTTAAACTTTTTATAATTCCAAATAAATAATTTCTCTTTTCTATCAGTGGTCTTCTCTTCTTATTATATAAATGATCCATTTTCATTTTAAACTTTTCACTTTTATTATAATGTTCGTACCTTTGATTTTCTTTCTAATTCACTTGTTCTTCTTTCTGTCTTTACGTGCTATTTCTAGCATGCATCTTTCTTAGACTTTTCTATGTTGTTTAAAGCCACTGAATTATTTTAGCATTTAAGGGGGTATTCTAGTCTAAAATTTCGAAAAAATCGATTTTTTGCATATTTTCAAAGTTTAGACCTTTAAGAATATGTCCTTAAGAGTATTTTTCGAAATTCCAATTATTTTCGGAGTTATAGCTATTTTTGTGACGTGCCAACCAAATCCGGTCTGGCCGGAACAAATCAACTTTAAACGCGTTTTTCTCGAAACTACTTTTGTCGACACGGTTGACGTGATATCTCAAGTTCTAATGGACCAATTTACTTGAAATTTGGTACAGAGCTTCTCAATATAACAGTGAGTATCCCCACCTAGAATTTTTTGAAAATTTTGTTTTTTACTATTTTTAAAAAATTCCAAAAGTTGAAAAAAATAGGACAAGAAATGACTGTTTTTTCACACTGCCGCCATTTTGCGAAAAAAATTTTTTTTTAAATTTCCCTAGGCGGGGATACTACTACAACCTTCTTTTTCAATAATTTCAAAAAAAAATTTGTTTCAAATGATCGGAAGGGTTGGAACCACGTCAACCAGAAGACACCTTTTTTTTCGATCCCTCAATTTGCCAGCCTGTACCTTTTTCAATTTTGAATTTTTTGTTTTTAATAATACTTTTTTATACTCTTAAAATGTCAATAAATAACTGATAAAAAATGGATAGTAAAAATATTTGTTGGTTTTTTTATAGCGCCCGAAAAAAACACCTAAAATTCGTACGTCTAGACTAGAATACCCCCTTAAGATCCATGTTTTACTACCATAAGCAATGAAGACACATAATTATATATATATATATATATATATATATATATAAAAAATAAAATTTCAAGAGTTGATCAAAATGTGTTTCATTATTCATATTGAAATCTCAATAATTCATATTTCTTAACTAAAGGCAATTTTCGTTTTGTAGTATTTTACCATAAAAATCCAAATATATTTGACATATTTTATTACATCAACACATTTTTTAACCTTAAACAGCATATTTTATTCTAAACACTTTTTGAATATCATTTTATTGTAATTCATACAGTTTAAATTCATTAATTAAAAAAAAAACTTTCCACAAATAAGTATTAAATATAATTATAAAATACTAAACTATTTATTTATATTTTTTTAATTATTTACATTACTTTTTTTTCAAAAAAATACTTCCTACTAACTCAATAAATAGTTGAATAGATTTATTTATAAAATATAAACAAATAAATGGAAAATCAATACATCAATTTATTATGCCAAACTTTTAATTTATTGTCACGAAAGTTAAATTCAAGATATGCATATAAAAAAGTGAAAGAATATGTATGTTTCAAGAACACACCAGACGTATTTCACACCATTAACATAAATTTGTTGAAATATGATATAAATTTGTTAAAGTTCGTGAACTAAACTCTGTTAAAGACATAAAACTTTCTCTGCCAAAAATATACGTCTTAACATCGACTCTAAAGTACCTATAAAGTACATAATCTTATATATTTATGTTATAAATTCTCGAACTTAAATTTTTCTTCGAATTTTTATGTCACTTGGAATTTTATTGAATCGTAGAGAAAATTATGCTTAATTTTTTATCTTAATATATGATTATATATATATATATATATATATATATATATATATATATATATATATTTATGTTTATATGATCATTAAATAACTTACTTAGCTCCCTTTCTGGCGACCTCGAGCAGACATAGAATCACATGTTTCTCGTTTTTACGCAATATAAGATCGTCTGTTTCGAACAACAGACATTCGAAAATGCGTAACGAATTTCTGCACCAGTCTATAAAGTTGCTCACATTGTCGCGTGCAAAAAATGTGCTCGGTTTGGCGAGTGCGAGATAACGAACATCCGGAGTATTCGCGACGACGTTCGAAGATGTCGCCGTGGCCGAAATTGTGCTGCATGTCATGGACCGTGTCAATGCTCTCGCTTGTCGACGCGCTACATACTCGATGGCCGCAAGTTTGACATTGTTCGCGTGCTGGAACAGAAAACGGTATGTAAGAATAATAATTTACGTTTATTCTTAGACAAATTGTTTGGCATAGCTACTACAATACAACATCTTATTACAATAATAAACGAATTATCATTTCTATAAATACACAATTCTACACATATCTTTATATATAAAACATATATTACACCTGTAATTTCTCAATCTATTTTTATACTAAAAAATACTAATGTAAATTTAAAATAAAAATATTTTTAATTCCAGTTAAATAACTTTTTTACTTCATCCACACTACTAAACAATTTATTATTGAAAAATGTTACATACTGATTGTTAGAAAAGTCATATCGGATTTTTGCAATCTATGTCGTTAGTCTATTTTTATAGCAGAAGCGTCATTCGCATTCATATAATTATTATCTCGTGTAATAGCTGACATTTCTCCATTCATTCAGATAAAAAATTTGAGCGATTTGGTTAAGTTTTATAGATTTTATAACAAGTTGAAGATGGAAGATTAAACTGTACATGTTTCGTTCTTTGCAAAACTCTTTGCATGATAAATCGTTCAATTCCGATGAGACTATAAAACAGCACCTTGTCCAGTTTTTCGCTGATAAAAACAGGTCTTTCTATAAACGTGGAATTATGAAGCTCATCGAAAAATGTCAAAAAGTCATCGAAAAAAATAGCAAAATACATTATTGATTAAACTTTATACTTTATATAAATAAATGACATTTGAAAAACATAGTCAAAATGCATCATAACTTTTCGACCCAATATAACCCAAAAATAATGATATACGAGGGTAGTACCATAAGTACCCGGCCTGACCTAGAGATGGCGGTAGTTGTTTGAAAAATATCACTGTATTAGAAAGTACACAATCTATAAAGCATATGTTTCAAGTTTGAGGATGCTACGTTGTTTATTATTTGTTTGGCAGCCATCAATAGTGAACGTTTTTAGTGAATTTGTGAAAAAGGATAAAATCGGTCATCGTTACGTGATACAATACTTTTATTTGAAAGGCCTCAGCCCAGCCAATATAAAAGCTGAACTGGATTCTACTCTGGGTGAGTCTGCTCCTTCGTTTACAATAGTGAAATATTGGGTAGCAGAGTTTAAACGAGGCCGTACGAGCTGCCAAGACGAGCATTGCAGTGGTCGACCAAATGAGGTGACGACTCCAGAAATGGTGAAGAAAATCCACAAAGCGGTACTGGATGATCGTCGACTAAAAGTGCGCGAGCTAGCAGACATAGTAGGCATTTCAAAAAGTGGAGTACATCGCTTATTATCTGAAAATTTAGACATGAGAAAGCCGTGTGCAAGATGGGTGCCGCGTTTGCTCACACTCGAGCAAAAACAGTGTCGTAAAGATATTTCAATTGAGTGTTTAGCGAAGTTTCACAGCAACAAAGCAGAATTTTTGCGCCGTTTCATAACCATGGATGAAACATGGGTCCATCACTTCACATCCGAGACAACAGAACAATCAAAACAATGAACTGAAAAAAGGGAGAACCGGCTCCAAAGAAGGCGATGACCGTTTCATCTGCAGGCAAGGTCATAGCGTCGGTTTTTTGGGGGATGCGCGTGGGATAATTTTCTTTGACTATCTTGAAAAAGGAAAAACTATCAACGGCGAGTATTATGCGAACTTATTGCAATGTTTGAGCAAAGAAATCAAGCAAAAACGGCCGCATTTGGCTAAGAAGAAAGTGTTGTTTCATCAAGACAATGCACCAGCTCACAAATCCGTTATTGCAATGGCCAAAATTAATGAATGAAAGTTTGAATTGCTACCTCATGCACCCTATTCGCCAGATTTAGCCCCCTCGGATTATTTTCTGTTCCCAAACTTGAAAAAATTGCTCAGTGGTCAAAGATTTCCCAACGATGAAGAAGTGATGTCGGCAGTTAATGGGTATTTTGAGGAGCAAGACAGTTCTTATTATAAAAATGGTATCGAACTTATTGAACATTGCTGGGAAAAGTGTATAGAGCTGAAAGGAGATTATGTTGAAAAATAAATATATTTTTTTCCAAAATTTTTGTGTTTTCTTTGTTGAGTCGGGTACTTCTGGGACCACCCTCGTATACCAATTTTTCATTTGGATATTTGTAAATAAATTTAAATAATAGAATTCATAAAAAATAATTCATTGAATAAACGACAATGAAACAAATTGTATTTAAGATATCTAAGCACATTCA
Source organism: Neoneuromus ignobilis (assembly GCA_029203775.1). NCBI lineage: Eukaryota > Metazoa > Arthropoda > Insecta > Megaloptera > Corydalidae > Neoneuromus > Neoneuromus ignobilis. The sequence goes on along the minus strand of CP092092.1, from coordinate 26,533,694 downwards.
GAGTCTAAAATCTGGATAACTGGAACAATGTCATATTTACCCACGAAACTTTAATACATTGTATAAAGAGATAACAGATTTGAAAACACCAAACAAAGAAACATCTAAGAGCAACAAAAACATTTAGACTAAGAAAAATTATAATCTCGGGGTATATAAGAAGATATTATTTTTTAAAAAAAAATCATCGTATTGTAGCGTATCTAACAACAAAGAATTGTATTAAATAACTGAGAAACTTTTGTAAAAGAATTCACTTATGTACATATTATTTTATAACATAATAAGGATCTCAAACCCACAACTAATATTAACATAAAATATATAAGAAAAATATGTTATTGCGTTGAAATAGATAAAAATAAAGTATGTTGAAATCACTAGATATTAATATAATAATTAGCTTAAATTACACAGTCGTAAATCATTTTTAATATTAATGTCAGAAATACAATTAAATTATTAAAATTAGAAATACAAATAAAATATTACTATTGCTGTGGATGATTGCGAATAAGCGCATTAACTATTAAATAAATCATTTCAAATATTGTATATATATATATATATATATATATATATATATATATATATATATATATATATACATATATCGTGTGACTAAGTTAATATGTAATGTTCAGAATGCAAATTTTATTACGAAATTATGACAAGTTTTTTTCACAAAATATTGGAGTAATTATCGCACAGGTATATTTCACTAAAACAATGCCGTTGCTCTTATATATAGAGATCATTTTATTGATCTAGTTTACAAGTCATTATCAGATTAATTTGATTTATTGCATTAGCTGCAAATAATAGGTCATGTAGATAATAAATATATAATTTACATTTTTTATTATGTGATCATTATGCACAATTATTTATTTATATGGCAGCCATTTCACCTTGAGAATGAAACAGCTTAATAAACAATGGATTTGTATTACAACATTATATATATATATATATATATATATATATATATATATATATATATATATATATAAATGTCTACTCCAATGATTACGTCAATGGATTACATGATTAATTGTATAATATTTCATCGTCAATTTTCGTTTCTGGTCTATAATATTTGACTTCGAACTGTATGATTCTGCATTCTTTTTTTGGAAACGAGAATTTAAATTCAGTAGTTAATTTATGTGGCTATAAAACAATTATGTGTTTTAAACTCTGTTATTAGTTATACGAACGTTTAATTCAATCGCGAATACATTTGCAATATTACTATGAAATAAAAGTTATACACGCTTGGAAATTATTTTTTCTACATTTTTTCTAATTAAATAAAAAAATAATATCACGAAAGTGGCCCAGGTGTTTCTATATTTGATAAAGCATCCCATTTGTTATTCAGTTCTTACAAAATCAAATACATCCACATTAGTCGAATTTAATTTTCATGCATGTATTTTAAATATAATAAATATTGAATTAATACTAATGTTTCAATTGTGTATACGAGTATTTTCATAACTAAGAAGAACTGTTATTTATTATAGAAAATATTTTAGTTTTTTGGATAATTTATTTTTATTTTTTTAAAAAAAAAGAAACAAAATATTGCCACTTTACAATCATTATATTTAATTTTATTTTCTAAAGCTGTTTTTTTCTATTTATTATCTAAAATTAATATTCTTAAATTGTTTGTAGAATCTTGATTTTAACAACTAATTTTCCTTTTTTTTAAAAAAATCATTTATTGCTAAAAAAATATCATGTCTACCCCAAATATATATGGACCTCTTAAGCCTTTTATATTTCTGAGTTTCCAATAAATAATTTTTGTTGCCCATTTTTTTCTTACTTGTCTTATCTTCTTGTTATATGACTAGTTTATTTCCATTTTAAAATATTCACTTTTACTGAAACATTCATAACTTGTTTTTTTTCGAAATCATTTTATATATATATATATATATATATATATATATATATATATATACACGAGGGTCGATTGATAAGTATAGTAAAAAATAAGAAACACTAAATTGAAAAATTTAATTAAATTAATTAAACAATAAATAAATTTACCATACTTATCAAGCGACTCTCGTATATTAAAAACTGAAACAGTATTTGCAATAATTTCATTAAATAAATTTATAAATTCTGCAATAATTTCATTAATAATAAATAATATGAAAATGTTCCGTACTATTTGCAAATCAATTAAATTTATACCAGTTACTGAATTGGACACAACTTCGTAATTGAATATTACATTTTTGACACATAACTGATAGATCACCAATTTATCAATATTTATATTATCTTATGTAATTATCACAAAATTACTACTGTTTAAACTTAAATAGCCTTGTACAAAGTTTAACACTGGTTTTTCTCGTGGACAAAAAAACTACGATATTTGCTATCGATACGAATGATAAACATTAACAATTACAAAATAAATTTACAATTGAGAATTGAATACGAAACATATTGAACATATCAAACAATATGTGTGTTTTTTTTTTTAATTTATTGCAATATAAATTCAAAATACGATTCTATTTACTTTGTTAAAAACTAAACGAACTAAAATACTATTCTTATAAGCAATAGATTTAATCTTAACTTATTATTGGTTGTTATTGATTTTGACAGAATTCATAATGAATTATACTATCAAAAAAATTATGATAAATAAACTTAGTCAGCATATTTTATCGATAATATTCAACAATCCAAAGACTATTGCATCCTATATCTTATAAATTATTATATTCAAGGACCAATCAAAAAAGGGGAAATAATGTCTGTATACTAGTGTATGTATGTATGTCATGTATGTGTATGTATATATATTAAAATGTATCATAACAGATTTTCTATATATGACATGTAAATATAAATATGAGTAAGTACTAAATAATTCAGGTCAAAATTTACTGTACTTATTGTTTAACTATTTTTTAAAAAACTAGTACAAGAAATAAAACAATTCTAATATGACAGACAACTAAATGTTACAAAAGAATAAAAAGATAAAGAAATATATTACTGGAGTTAAAATTGTTTGTTTTAGTAAGAAATAATTTTCATTAATCGGTCACTGTTGTAATTCACTGAACATTGTGAAAAGAAAAATCTATACATAATTAGATATTCACAATACGAAATCTATAATTAAAAAAAATAGTAATCAAATAAGTAAATAAATAGTACTTAAAACGCCTAAGGTAAACAAGCTTCATTTCATATAATATATATATATATATATATGTATATATATATATATATATATATATATATATATATATATATATGTATATATAGCATAAAAAAATTAAATAAATAAATCAATAACAATAAATGTAAAAAATCTTTTGAAAATATAATTAAAGAAATTAATAAATATTATTTAATCTTAACACTAGATTTACGGACGTTTATTATATACCTATCTCTAGAAGAAAATCATACATTTCCTTTAAAAAACAACAATTATACACTATTAACTTATAAATGAAACTATGAGATATATATTTATATAACATTGATAATATTTAACATTATATAACATTACATTTATTTCGCGCAAAAAATGTAAACAGTTTCTGTAATTTCCTCATGAAATTCGAAATGCGTCAAAATGACACGTCCCGTAAACCTAGTATTAAAATATAAATCATTATGAAATCCAAGAATATATTCAGCAAAGAAAATAAAATTAAATATTTAAAAAATAAATTAGCTAGAAAAAATTTAATGAAAGTAACAATTCTTTTAGTTCTTCAACTAAAAAATATAGAAAAAATAATGAACATTAATAATACAAAAAACACAAATAAAAATAAATTAATATACATAATCAATTCCATCATTTTTGAATCCATTACTCAATAAATACTCTTTCGAATTCTCCCAATTCGAATGATCCACTGTTTCTTTTCCATAAAATTCATAATGTCCTTAATTCATTTATTCATGGACATTTCATGGTCCCTAGACAATAATTAGTTAATTTCTCTTTTTTAAATCTATTCCATTCATTCTCAACCTTTTACTTCTCATATAACATCTACATCCTGTATTTATTTTCAATATATTTCCTACCTGTCTTTTCTTATTATTTTTAGTATGCATATTTTCATATTTTTCTAAGTTTTTGAAGGACTTAAATTATTTTGTAACTGAAAATCGATATTTCAGCTTCGTATTAACAGTTTTTATTAACCAATCAATACTATATTAATATTATTTGAAATTAATTGTTTATACACCTTATTTTCGAATATTTATTATAAAATTAATTATAAAAATAATAAATACATTTTTGTAAAAAAATTCTACAAAAGTATAAAATACAATAGAACATTTAAAACAGTTTTTATTCTTAAAAAAATGGCCTCAATTAGTGAAATACAGCAAATGACGTTAATATTTTTAGTATACATTTACTTTTAACACATCTTATGTAATATTCTGTCTCAATTACATAGAATGGTTATTTTATCAACAACATGATAGCATGTACAAAAAGTAAATATATATTTTTTTACGATAATTTTATTTCTTCCAAGTTTCAAAAGACAGGCAATTAAACATTACTCATACATACTAACTATATATATAAGATAAATACAAAATATATGATAAATTTCATTTCTAAACAATAAACCGATAATAAAGTAAATAAATAATATCTAGAATTAAATCAAATTATTAGTTTTAAAATTTCCTATTTAAAAAAATATATATTATATCCTATTATTCATAGTAAAGTAATAATCTTCTTAATCTACACAGTATTGTTATATTTTATCACATTTTCATTCATATTTATAGTACTTTGTTTTTTGGGTACATTTTGATATCGGTATATTACAATTAATCATAAAAATACAATATAAATAAACAAGTATATGAGAACTAATCAAATTTAAATAACGAACTAATAACAATTGGCATTATTTAATTAATCTCAAATAGTAGAACAATAGATATTTATTACAAAATATAATATTTAACAGAAAATTTAATATACATTTATTTTACTTTATGGTACATTGTTTTAATAAATTGAATTTTTGAAGTGAAACTTCTTTAGCGGCATTGGGGTAAAATTTTTGCTTGACGCGGAAATAGAGACCTACATGACGGAACTTGCTCACGATTTTTACTGCTTGATTTGAATTTGCATAAATGCTTAGACGGTAGAGTGAGAAAAAGTCCATCACACATACGCACTCTTTTAAAATGTGATTGGCTTAAGTAGCTTTTTTCGGATAAATGTCGGACCGATAAATCTCGGACCGACTAAATGTCGGACCGATAAATGTCGGACCGATAAATGTCTGACCGACAAAATTTATCGTTCCGACAAAATGTCGGACCGATAAATGTCGGACCGATAAATGTCGGACCGATAAAATGTCGGACCGATCAATGTCGGAACGACAAAATGTCGGACCGATAAATGTCGGACCGATAAATGTCGGACCGATAAATGTCGGACCGATAAATGTCGGGCAGTTAATGGGTATTTTGAGGAGTAAGACAATTCTTATTATAAAAATGGTATCGAACCTATTGAACATCGCTGGGAAAAGTGAATAGAGCTGAAACGAGATTATGTTGAAAAATAAATATATTTTTTTCCAAATTTTTTGTGTTTTCTTTGTTGGGTCGGGTATTTCTGGGACCACCCTCGTAAAACAAACTGAAATAATTCTAACCTAATTCATAGAAAGTACAACTTTCATCCAACTTACAATCGCACTAAATACTTGAAAATGTTTTACAGATGACAACGTTCATGTCACGGCGTATGTACTGTAGTTTCAACTAGAAACCCACTACCTGTCGTACAATAACAACCAACCAGTACAACAATTGGCACTTCATCTCGTACCGTTTTGTATTAGTTATTACACTTGTCATAACTAGTAAAAATCATTTGTGTACATGAACTGTACACATTATCATACAACCGCAGTCAAAACAATTTTGTTTTGTTTCATTTGATAAAAAATCCCTTTTGTTTACTAGTCGCCAATTGTTATGTAGCACGCGTGATCGAAATGTTTTATTACAGAATGAGATCAGAGTCGGTGTGAATGCCACAACACAATTGTAAATCGAATGTTGTTTTATAAATAGACCTGTTTATGTTTGGATTTCGCATCGAAGAAATATTATACACCTACCCTTTGTTACATGTGGGCAAAACCAACTATTGTCTTTAATCAAATGATGAATATATATTTTCATTCTGCAGACGTGTTAATATTTCTTCGGACATTTCTTAAATACACAGAATTTGTAATCGTGTTGGTATTTCAGAATACGTTTATTATTTTTCGAGATAAGTAGTTTCATTTGCATTCAAAACCTTCCAACGATTAGATATAACCAATTTTGATATTTCAATTGTTGTTAATGTCTGCTTAATCTTTAATCTCTATTCGCATAACAACTCTTTTAAGAATATTCTCTCAAAGGAAATAACCAATGTTTGCATTTCAATCAAAATGTATTAATTATATAGGATTTCCCAATAAGCGCTTCAGAAGTTTAAATGGAAATAAAACAAAAAATATTTAACTAGTTATTTTTTTAAAAATTTTAAAATGATGGAATACAATTTCACTGATATGACCACCACGACTTCGCTTGACATAGTGCATTCATTTAGTCCAATTTTAGTCACTTTTTCACATAATTGTGGTCCAATTTCATGAATTACACATTCAATGTTTATTTTTAATGCTTTTGTTGTTTGTGGTTTATCAGCATAAATCAATAATTTCACATAACCTTACAGAAAATAATCCAATGGAGTTAGATCACATGATCTTGGTGGCCAATTAATGGATCCATTTCATGAAATAATGGACTCATTAAACTCTTGCTTTAATAATTCTATTGAAGTTTTTACAATTTCTAAGCGTTGTTGAAGTGTTAATTTTTTATACTGAAAATATTGTTTATGTTTAATTTTAAATTTTAATCTTGTTAATAATATAGTTGTGAGATAATACATCTATGTTAAAAAAAATAATTAGATTAATGATATGTGAAATGAGAAACAATCGTTCGTGCATATGTAATTATATAAATTGAAATTGAAATCTAAACCGAAGCGGTTACATCAAATAGAAACAAATAATTGCAACATAAAAATTAATAATTGAAAAATATATTAATAACACAACTTAAAAAAACACCTATTGTATTATTTTTAGAACTTTTTTATCGATACTATTTTCATAATAAATGAAACGAAACGTTACGAAACAAATAAAAATAATTCACTTATAATTCAATCTTCGCAACTGTAAAAATTAAATATAAAAACATAATGTTGTGGTTTGGAAATTCGGACAGGAGCAACGAAAAAAACATTACACGAAGACTAAATTCGTTCACAGTTGTGTGGTTTTCGGTGCGTACTTTTCGTACTTGTTTTTATTTATTCGAAAATTGTCTGAAGATTATGTGTATAAGAAAAAGAACGACTCGTAACAAATCTTTTACACAACGTAATGAGACACATGTTCGCACGAGAAAAAAAATGTTGAAATTATATTAGTGTGTACAAAGTACGTGACTGTTCAGTCTTACTTCCGCGAAATGACAATTTGGTAGAACCTTGACTCTTATGTTTCGTATTTGTATTCGTGTCCGTTAAAAATGTTTATTAGAATTGTATTTAACATAATCATGACAATTGTAATTAGAATGAGATTTTGATTAGAATTATTGACACACGTGGTGTTACTTTGTACTTTAATTTACACGTTATTATAGCTTAATTATTAACAATGGGAAAACGTGACAAATGTCTTGCAAAACAAATAAATTGTAGAAATTTAAATAACTTATATACATTTCATCTGAGTCATTGATAAAACACTTTTTTATTTAGTGTTTTAGTCACTCGTTATATATAGTAGATAATTTGACAAAAACTAAACAAACATAATACTCTCAGTGAACGAAGAAATTGAGATTATGAAGTGAATTAAAAAATAAAGAAAAATAAACTGGAAATAAATTAACAAAATTAATAATTGAATCTATTAACATTTACAAAAAAGAATGAGAGAACATTTAATGAAATTTTCAAAAATATGTATATATATATATATATATATATAAAATTTACTACTTATCATTATTAAATGACAATGATAATATCAAGTACATTATCTAAAAGTACATACTTAAGTACCCTATCAGTATTAATAATATAGTTTTACGTTAACACATTATAGCCCGGCCTCAAACAATCACGTGTTTCGTGTTGAACTCCTGTAAGTCCGTTCACGCGTTAACGCGTGTTTCGTTGTATGAACTTTTAGATGCCAAAAAATATTTATATACAAGCTATATTTTTTTCTAATTCAATCAAAAGATGGTGGTGTATATATTCAAACTATTGGTAAAATAAAAAAATTATGAAAAACATTTCAGATATTTTAAATAAAGTAATCTCTATCTCTAGCAAAGTTCTTATTTTTTTGGAATAAAATCGAAATTGGTTCTCTTATTTTTTTTTCTAACAACTTCTGTACATAGAATATATGTTTTACGTAATTTATCATATTTTTATCCCTTCTAGATGTTTTTGTTACGCTAAAAAGTGTTTTTTTTATAATAAACTATGTTTATTATTTCAAAATGTTCATTAGTTTAAAAATTACATCGAATTTATGAAGAAGTTATTTTATTTGCGAAATTCGCCGAACTCTAGATGAAGTCTAGCGCGAATACTGTAGACTATAATGTGTTAATATAATTATTTTATAAAGCAATAATCTTTTTTTCAATTCCCTTAGATAAAATATGACGATTTCATAATTTCAAATAAAATAGTTAGTAAAGAAAATACAATTTAAATATTATGACTGAAAAATAAAATAAGAGAAAGAATATGTAAAAAAATATATTTGATTAATTTTGAATACGAAATTAATTCCAGGCTGCAGCCTGTCTCACAAAATTAATCTGCACGATGATATAGCAAAACGTGCACATAATAAATTATGAACACCACTACCTCTCTGGTCACTGACCATCTAAATAAATTCACAACTTAGCCACCGCTCCTACGAATAATCCGATATTCGAATCATAAATCCTGTCCGTACACATTTTTTTGGTATGTTTCCGTCGAATGGCCTGCAGACGTCTCGCAGACTGCACCACTGACCTCCGTCGTATCATTGACATATGCTCGTTTATTTGAAATATGTCTAGAGAGACATATCTTACACAAACGACGAAAAAATTTTTTAATAAATTATAGATAACGCAGTATGTAAAGTACATGGAGAATGCACTGTAATTACATGTACAATCAATCATTGACACAATCGTGTTTATATTGAAAAGAAAATCATCAATGTCATATATGACTGTATCGTACTAGATTCGTTTGTAAACGGTGTGAACATGAAAAAATGACCGTGAAAATCATTTGAATTTATAGTTACACTGCCATAAAAGGAAATGCGGCAATGTGTACAAGTACGAGAGTGAAAGTAATTTATTTGTTGTCTTTTATGACCGTAACTTAGTTTATCAACTGTCGATGATCATTTCAATACCAATAAATCATTTTTCACTTACACGTCTTTCGATTTTCCTAGATAACATTATCCTGTACATGATTAAAATACATACATACGCCTACACACACACAATATATAAAATCGAAAAGTCTTTATATGGAGAAAACGAATAAATAAATGAGTACATAAAAAATATTATTTATATAATAAGTGACATTTAAACATAAATAATTGAACGAAATTTTGATCGTATGAAAAATTAACATAAGTTTTTAATACTTTTTTCTGAAATACTTATATGGGAGATATCATTAAATATTTGTATTATAATTACATCATTTTTAGTGCACTAAAAACGAACAAAAGTCCATTATACTGAAAACCAATTAATACATGTTTTAATACAAACAATTCAAAATTTGACCACCATATTTTTTTACCAAAAAAGTACATCAGACTACACATGGTTTCGTTGAAAAATCAATACATTTCATATAACAAGTCAGTGTACTAAATAAATATTTACTTGTGCTCAATTATTCAGTAATCGTTAAAATGGACATATATATATATATATATATATATATATATATATATATATATATATATATATATATATATATATATATATATATAAATGAGAGAGAGTAATTGTGCACAATTATACATCAGGTATGTCTATATTTATTTATGACAAAAAGTAACAATGTTTTTATAATGTTTGTTTGTTGCAATAAATTCTTATTTTAAACGTGATGTGAATAAATGTACATATGTGAAAAATTGCAAGACGAAACATTATTCTTCTTTTTATTTTGAATGACTCACTTCACAATTGGTCATTACTTGAATAATTGACTATAAATAAATATTAAGTATTGGATAAAACACACGCACAAAATGTTAATATACAAATATTATAGACATACCAATTCAAATCTACAATTTATAAAAATGTTTTACATTCTGTAAACATTTTAATTAAAAAACAACCCTTATTATTAGATAATTCTTAGTTATTTTGTAATGAAATAATACAACGATTTTAAAGCATATTTCATTGAATACCAAAATTGGTAAAATAAATAAATTAAGATTTGTTATCAATATAAATTATTAATTCCCATTATTTATGTATATGTATACATATATATATATATATATATATATATATATATATATATATATATATATATATACATTGAAACAAGGATCTTGAACACCAAAATAATTCAGCGGCTCCTGACAATCCAAAGAAGTATAGAAAAATGTATATAAGGAATAACACTTAAAACGAATGAATTAAAAAAAACCGAAGTTACAGTGATTAAGGCAAAAGTAGAAAATTAGAAATAAAAATGAATTAGTTAAAGAGCAAGAAAAAAATATTACCAGTGAACAAAAGAAATTATCGATTGGTAATCCAGAGATATAAAAAGGCTCAAAAAGTGACTCATTGATAGATGAAATAGACATAACAAAAAATATACCGGGATGGAATCAAAGAGAAAAGCATTGAATCTCTTGAAATGCGTTCCTCTACAAATATATATATATATATATATATATATATATATATATATATATAGATAGATAGATAGATAAATGGATAGATAGGGGGGGGTATTTAAAAAATCTGAAACCAGCAGTAAAAATCCATTAAAATAACATTCACATTAGATAATAGTGTAAGAATCCTTCTTAGTAGTACTCAAGGATAAATACAGACAGAATAAGTAGACAAATGTCATTCTAGAAATTCAAAAAATCCAATAACACAACTACACTGTATGATTATAATTCGTTTTATAATATCTGATATTGAACTTATTTGTCACATTTCTCTAGATTTATCTCCAAAGATTGCTAAGAAATTACAATTCCAGTTTATTACCAGTATTTATTTCATTTTTTTTTTTTTAAAAAATATCATTGGTTCCGGAGTTTTGGGACATAAATTTTCAGAAGCAATGAAGAAAAAAATCAATACGTTTTTAAAGATAGTTTGTTTTAAAACTAATGAATTTTATGTATATATATATATATATATATATATATATATATATATATATATATATATATATTTGTTTATAATTATAAATATATAAAGAGTACATAACATCTATAAAATAAATGATATTACTAAAACCATATTTCAGATGACATCATACTAACAATTTCCGATGTTGACGTGTCCTTAATCTCTTCATATTAGTTAAAAGCACGTTAATGTGTAATCTTTTATGCAGACATTGACTATATAGAGTTTCAGTATACCAAGACAATTTATAAATGTATGTAAATGTTACGTTAAGAATATCAATTTGTTCTTAAACAACTATTAAAAATTGTAATACACGTTAATTTAATTTACAAATTAAAAAAAATAAATAACCGATAATTTTTATTTAAAATTTAGTTAGTAACAAATGCTACCCTCGTTCAAAAAATAAATTTACTAGAACATTCAATAAATAAAATGAACCCAATTCTAAATTTGTAAATTTTGTTTGTCTAACATGCATTTAAGAATCCAACAAGGTTATATCTAGTTTCTATTTTTGTGAATCTTAATTAAATACCAAATACTGAAAAAGATTTTCGTTATAGTTACTGTAATAATCAGCATTTAATGAAAATCTACATGAAAACTGTGTTTATACATATTCAATTTTAACATGCATATCAATCAAAAATAATAAATAAATACATAAAAATGAATTGCGGTTTTATCGAGTAAAATAAATATAAACTCATTTAACGTGAAATTAAAATAAAATTAAAAAAATAGTAAACAACAAAAATATATAGTGAGTCTAAAAATTCCAAGAGGTAAAAAATGCTGTAGAATTTCATAATTAATAGTTATAAAAAAATAAGTAAATGCAAATATTAAATTGTATTAAATGTAGAAGAGTGAGTGAGTGAATGTGTGAGTGTGTGTCTGTGTGTGTGTGTGTATGTATGTATGTATGTATGTATGTATATATATATATATATATATATATAAAATACAATATAACTATTAAGACATATAGACAAAAAAAAATAAGACATTAAAAATTACGACAAGAAGTTTATTTTTCAGGCGCCATCACTCTTAAATACATTCCGCCTCACACATTATGCATATTAATACATCACTCAATATACAGCAAATTTACGATTCAAGTGTTCAAATAATTTTTTGAAGATCCGCCACAAATATTTAATCAATTTATTGCAATTCCTAGAATACAATTTATTTACTTATTGGTTTAACAACTCTGAATACTAAATTTATATAAATTACAACCCTGTAATATTGTAATTATAAAAAAAACTATTATATATATATATATATATATATATATATATATATATATATATATATATATATATAAATCTATTATTTAAGAATTAAAATATCTTAAATAAATATTTAATACAAAAAAATACAAACAGTCAATAAAACAAATACATATTTAAATTTGAAAAATTCAAAATATTGTTAAATATAATGTTGAGTTTTTTTTAAATACAAATATTTGTATAAATTTCAGATAAAGAATCTCAACGGTATATATACTTTAAATTTAAAATAAAACAAGCAAAATTTTAAATTGTTATACAAACATTTCTAAATAATAAAATATGAAACTAAATAATAATAAAACAATTTAGTGATCTCCAACTAAGAGTAAAATTACGTTTAATAACACTATGATAAATAAGAGATGATAAATATCCAGATATTAATTTTTAATTCCATATTTATTAATTAATTGAAAAGAAATTATTTTAATTCTAAAAAATATTCTTATATTTATCATATTCCTACTTCTACTGTTAAAAGGAGAGAAAAAGAATTACAAAGTGATTTCCTCAATTATAAAATTCAATGACGAAACTCACTGTTATTTACGAAAAGTGAATTCCTCAATGTGTATAAATATAGGGCCATCCAAATGCGAAGCCTAGATTTGTGTTTTATTAAAAAGAAACAAACTATACACATTTTTTATAATAAAACACAAATCTAGGCGTCACATTTGGATGACCCTATACAAATTAAATAGGGTTGTTTAACAATGATTCACTAATAATATTACCTTATATGTTATAAACTATCAAATAATAACAAATTGACTATTATTAAGATGTATAAATAATTTCCATTGCGAAAATCAAGATGTATTATTGTAATATCCTGCTTAGAAAACAGTAGTACTTAAGTTACTAATTACTGAAATTGTAGTAAACGAATACAGATTTAGATAGTTTAATCATTCCTCTAATCTATATTTATCACCTAAAGGCTACTTCCTCTTGCTTAATCTAGACAGTGTTGAAAAGATAACAATTAAGCAATGAAGATAAAAATAAAATAACTTAGATATACTTGAAATTTTGTTGTTAAAGACAAAGAATGGTTTTCAGACAAATATCCGCCTTAAAGCAGTATTATGAAAAATGTTGTGATTATTGTTACTAAAAATAAAAGTATTTTATAGCTGACAGTTGATCATGGGGATGATAATTTTATTTTGTTAAAAACCAAAACCATCATGGAATTACAACAAAAAAAACCTTACTAGGCTAAGAGTGTTAGAGAGGCCAAGGCCCTACAAAGTCTGTAACCTCAAAATAATATATACATATTCACTAATTATAAAGTAGTTGAACTCATTTTAATTGCGGAATTATTTATTTTGTTCTAAAAAATATATAATATGAAAACAATAAAAAATGAAGACACTTTTTTATTAACTTATCAGTTTGGTTATACTATATATATATATATATATATATATATATATATATATATATATATATATATATAAACATAATAAAAAAAAACATTATATATGTAATTTTCACCATGGTTATAAATTAGTCCAATCAGACAATTGTTATTATTTTTATAAAGATAATTTTAACTTTTACTAAAATAAAAGAAAAAACTTAAACACATTAACATTTTCAAACGCTTATCTGAATCACTAACACATAAATTAAGAACTTGTGAAACGATCAAACTTTAAAAAAAAGAAGACATCAAGCGACCTCGAACTTTTAAAAAACAGAGCAAAAGAAACCAGTGACAAAAACGTTTCCAATGATTTATCCAGCTACTGAATCTACAACAATGATTATTGTCTGAGATGTATTTCAGTAACGAAACAATAGTAAAACGATTGTATAGTTTCACATGCACTTCTGTTTGATAAAGAAAACGAAACTTATTGAATGAAAGTTTATTTTCGTTGAGAAAATATTATTTGTAGTTTCTATATAAACAATTTCTATTATAATATTGATTGACTAAGAATATAATTAGGATTTATGTACCTATTGTTAGAACATCATTGAACAATACAAAAAAATTCAAACACATTAAGAGTTTATTTATAGTCAACTTATTTTTCTATTTTATTTATTAAAAAAATGTGTCATTGATTACTAAATAATATATATAAGTTCTATAATCGATAGTTAATAATAAAACTTTATCATTAATTATATTATTATTATAATTATTTTTAAATACTTGTAATAATTTCTCGTCTATACAATGAATCTATTTTTTTTTCAAAAAAATCTACTAAAGAAACTTCCTGCTTTGAAAATTCATAGAAAATATTTCAACTACGCTTTCCTACAACCACTGATACATAAAAATCATTGGTTTGACAAATTAACAAAAAAAAATTTAAAATCTGTTCACTAGTCTAGATTTCATAAAGACCGACGAGGTTTTGAACACCAACCCAAAATCATAATTCACCCTATTTAAATATATTGGTCTTAATAACGAGTTACTGTAATTTAACTCGAGGTGATGTAACAATTTTCCAGCTCTAAAAAAACAAGCACTATGATATTTGATCAGCGAAGCTCTAAGAAACCCTCAATGATTTTTTTATCTGTAGATTCGAAGAAGATTATTTTATAAAATTGTATTTAAAGTTGTTATATAGCTTGACATAATAATTTCCTATCAAACAATTTTGTATTTTCAATATTTTTAATACCACTTGATAAAACTTAATATCTAGATATATTTTTTCATAGATTTTTCAAACTTATTTAAAATAGAAAAATACTATACATTACTCTATTACTCTGAAAACACTAAATATAATAAAAAAAAAATGTGTTACAAAAGCAAAAGTGCTATTTCACCATGAGTTTATTTTTTATCTTTCAATATTACCACAAAATATCGAACTAAATTTAAAAAAGAATATAAAATTCAATTTGAAAACAATTATATTTCTCTCTCTCTCTCTCTCTCTCTATATATATATATATATATAGAGAGAGAGAGAGAGAGAGAGAGAGAGAATAAGAAAAGAAGAGATAAAAACTAAAGCTAGTGAATTCAAGATATTAAATATAATAAAAGCTCATTTAAAAAGCATAATATGAATAAAATGTAATTTATTTTCAGATTATTATTACATAAAAAAACTTAAATGTTAATATAAATATCAAACATTGGTAAATGTTATTATATAAAGTACATATAAGGACAGAACGTATAACATAAAATTTATAAAGT
This sequence comes from Neoneuromus ignobilis, assembly GCA_029203775.1. Lineage (NCBI taxonomy): Eukaryota > Metazoa > Arthropoda > Insecta > Megaloptera > Corydalidae > Neoneuromus > Neoneuromus ignobilis. The sequence continues at coordinate 26,517,596 of CP092092.1, read as the reverse complement.
ATTAAATTTAGAATAACTGCAGAATCATGTTATGAAAATGGTTGTGAAAGTGTATAAATTTTCATTATAAAAAATGAATAAATAAATAAGTCGACTTAAATGTACATCGATAAATAAATATACATTTATTTTTAGAATCAGTATTTATTCTCCGTTCCCATGTCTATTTTAAGATAAGAAAGCCGTGTACACATTTAGTTAATAACACAATTGGAGGCGTTGATTTTGGAAAGAAAAAAATACATATATACACACAAATAGAGGATATTTCCACAAAAGACTAATTGCACCACTTAAAATGTTATGTTGGAGGAAAAACGTCGAACGTCGGCCTTACTGACAAAAGAAATAAAATGACGAATCAACAGTAAACAATGTAATTAATGAGAATCGTTTTGTAAAGTCACATTGGGGATTAAAAAAGGTGAAAGATCAAATAAATGAATATATTTGTATAAATAAACGTACATAAATAAAACGTAATCTGGGATGCCCTTACCTGGCCGCAGGACTGCACATTACGGTATTCTATATAAAGTAAACTTGTGCTCACACACACATACACACACATTTATATAAATCGAATCTCGTAGGTGGGATTCGCTAAATTATCTCATTAACTTACTATACACGTTCTGTGATTTAGTAATATGGTATTATTGTTGTTAAATGAAGCTTACACAATTTGCTTTTCATTTCAGTTCAAAATTCGATGGAATTACTATGGACATTGAAATTTATCGTATCCGGGGTTTGTGTTTGCAATACGAATCGGATATTATACATTTATTCATCTGAAGTCACAATATGAAATTATTCTAACCTTAAATTCTTGCTTGTGCAAATACTATTTTATTGTTGAATTTTATTACAAAAAAAGAAACTATTTGATATTTTATACAAATAAATCATAATTCAAGTACAAACCTATCTAATTTTTTTAAGAATATTTATTTATATGTAAAATATCTAATTAATAATCAATTTAAAACTTTTGTATATTCATAGAAATTAAAAAAGTTACCTAACTCCTTATGTATTTTACCAAAAAAACACGTTCAGATGTATGCAGCTTCTTTTATTATTGTCAATTCTTCTTACCTGTAAAGAAAAAAGATATTAGTCAAATATAAAACATCATTACAATTAAAATATAAAATATTTATTTACAAATAATAAAAACATGTTTTCAAAATGTAAATTTTAACATAAAAGAAATTATAATTAGGTGCAATTTAGATTTTATTATGTTGTGTTTTGACAATGATGGCATGACCATTGAAATGCACATCAGCAAATAAAATAAACAATAAATTCCTTTCACACAAATGAATTATCACACCAATACCAAGATATTGTAAAAGTATTTAATAATTATTTATTGTACAGTTTCATCGTTATTATTTTGTAATTATAGTTAAAGGGTTTATAAAATCTAGATTTTTTACTCAGTTTTAAAACAAACAAGAACAATAAATAATTATTGAACATTTTTCTAAAATCGTATGATGTTGGCATGAGTGATTAATTTTTATTAAACTAAAATCAATATTAAGCTATTTAGTAAACTCATATATAATAAATGAAATAAACCGATATTACTAACAATAAAAAACAAACATTATTAGAGAAAATCCACTCGATCTGAAATAAAACACGTGTATTATTTCAAGAGTTATTGAACAATCAAACAATCGACCATCTGTACAATAATTAAAAAAATAAATAAAAACCGCTCTCGGCACTTAAAACCACACTAATTTTCCGTACTAGGAGAGAGATATGAACTTAACCCAAATAAACCACTGAACGGAGAAAGGTTCTCTTTATGTTTTGCACATAAATCACGTATAATTAGTAACGCACATGGCGCCACAAAAATGTCATATGTTGTCATTAGAGATATTGTACAGAATTGAAATGCTCGAATTCATGTGGAAGTTTAATAGACAGACTCATCTCTGTAATAGGAAACATACTTTTTCATTTCATTAATTACTTTTTTTATTCACTTAATGGTCATCGCTACTAATGTTTTTTCATATTAAATGTCTTTGTTACTTGATAAGCTAACAGAAAATTAAACGACTTTATTGTAATTTCAACCGAGTTTTTTTTATAGTTTCTCTTATTATAAATACTAACAATAATCGTTCAAAAAAATGAGTTTCTTTGTTACTAGCAAGTCTGTCAATTAATTAGTAAAAAATATTTCGTGCTTTCGGCAATTTTTTTAATTAAGCATTCATAAATTTATAATGGTTGTTTGTATGTCAAACCAGTTACTAACATGCAATTTCATGGTAGTTTATTAAAAAAATATTGCAATTATCTGACATACGAGGATCGTTTGATAAGTGTGATAAAAAAGTAAGAAAATCGAAATTGAAAAATGTAATTAAATTAATTAATTAATTAAATTAAACAATAAATAAATTTACCATACTTATCAAACGACATACGTATATTCAATTATTTATTATTAATATATATTAGATGATATTTTTTTGTTTATTGTATGTATAAAATGTGTAGAATGTTTCGAAATGTGTAGTTTTTTAAAAGAATCTGTAATGTATTGTAGTATAAAAGTATTAATTATTAAAGAATAAAGACAAACACAAGTTTATTTTCAACAACTGAACAGTTTATGAGTAAATTAGATCGTGTTCATATATTAACATAAAGGTTAGTATTTGTTGTTTTTTTATATATATATAACCATTTCTTTAATTTTATACATTTGTTTATAACGTCGTTCAAAATTAAATAAAATAATTTTATATATATATATATATATATATAAAATAAATGTAGTTAATTTCAAATGGTTTTAAAATGACTGGTTCATTTTATTATGATTAATAAGATGTTATTTTCCATCAAGATATTGTTTTATTTCTATTTTAATAAAAAGAATTATATTGGAGTCACAGTTCTAAAAAGAATAAAATGGCTGTTTATTTTATTATATATATATATATATATATATATATATATATATATATATATATTTATATATATAAAATTAAGTAGCTTTGCTAATTTTATAATAAAAAAATTCCAAAAAAACATCACTCATTACGATTTTATTTTAATTATAAATTATTGTTGTACATTTTCAAATAAATGAAACCAATTTATATGTAAGTGTATGTTGTTTTTAATCTACAGATTTTAATTATAAGTTAATTATGTATTTTTGAAAATAAAGAAACAAATTGATTTTTATGTTATCTATTAGTTGTTTCATCTATTTTATCTATTAGTTGTTAGTTGTCATTTTATGTTATCTTTTATTTTTTTATAGGTTTTAACTTGAAGCTTTATTTATATTTTTTAAATAAATAAATGCAAAAAATGATTTCGTTTTTTTTCTATAGGTGTAATTATAATTTTTATTTGTATTTTTTTTGAATAAAATATTAAATAAATAAATAGATTTTTATATCATATTTTCATAACAAATTTAAGTTCTATTATATGTATATTTTTAAAAATAAAATTCATTACTATGATGTTTTTAAACTGACAGATTTTATGTATTCATTAAATGTTATTTATTATATTTGAAATATATTCTTGTAAGTTTTTTTTATTTTTATGCATATTTTGTATTTTCGGTTATATATTATATTATTTGGCATTATTTTTCGAAACAAGTGAATTTTTATCATATGTGTATGTATGTATGTATGTATGTATGTATGTATGTATGTATGTATGTATGTATGTATGTATGTATGTATGTATGTATGTATGTATGTGTGTGTGTTTATGTATGTATGTATGTATATATACATATATAGTCCCTCATTTTTCGTGAGTTGAGCATGGGGCTGAAAAACTCGTCATGTAAAAAAATATGTCAAAAAGCTCTGACTAGAAAAGACTCTATTGTCAGAGTCCTGAGACTGGATTAGTCTGCTGAGCCGTTGGAAATACGATTATGTGATATCTAGAGATAATATTTAAATTTTCAAAAACACTAGATCTATTTTCAAATTTGAATTACATAATAATTTTTCATTCAATTTTTATAAATTTCAATATCTTCTAAAATATATGTCATATTATCTTTATTTTCGTTGAGTTTTTATATATTCTTTACATTATTATTTAAAAAAAACAAACATTAACAATAATCAATAATATCTATGTTTGACTATCCATCTAAATATCTATCTAAAAATATATTATCTATCTATCTATCTATCTTTCTATATATATATATATATATATATATATATATATATATATATATATATATATATATATATATATATATATATATTAGTGACTATAAATGTCGTGTATTTGAGATTTAGTATCCGTGTATAAACAAACCCATGTACATATATACAGATAGCTGCAACAGTAGTGGTTTAAATGACACTTCCTGTCGACTATTTCAAATGCGGCTTATGGTAATCATATCCGTTTTACCAACCGCACGAAATATATTCACAATATTTTAAATAAAGATCCATTCATCCTATAAGTAATTCAGAATGAGACAGAAAAATAATAAACAAATATGCATAGTTCGTTTTAAAGTCCGCTATCTTATACATAAAATGCAATTGTAAAAAGTATGTTTATATTCATTGGAGGAATCAGTGTCATACTAATTAACTACTCTCTTAAATGTATAAAATTTTACATCGTCTTATTATAACAATAGTGTGAAAATTTATTTATATATAAATATATATATATATATATATATAATGTTTATATGTACATAAGTAAAAAACTATTGCATTAAAGAACAGTTTATTTACAAAAAGGCTAGCATGAAAATAGATCAAATCATGTGTATGTTTACACACGTATTTAAATGTGTTTTCATTTAGTCGATTGCAGTCGCGTGTTGAGATGCAATGACTGATAATAGCGAGACCTTCGTTCGTATCGGTTCAAAGACCCGTAAAATTTGTATGCAATCCATGAAATAGATGTACACAACCCATTCGATGATGATCATAATGAAAACGAACATTATAACCGCACCCCATGTGCATCAATCGATGTGTGTCTGTTCGCTTAAACGATTTTATAAATTGTATCTTTCTTCAAATGACATGACAATCAGAGCGAATAATAATATTGACAGTTCACGTTTGTTCATTGTAGATGCATGTATATAGATAATAATATAGAAATAATGCACTTCGATTAATTTACTATCAAAACCATTTCCACATATTACTATTTTATCCAAGGATACTGAAAATGTAACAAATATAAAAGTGTTGAATGAAAAAAATGTTGCGTTGAAATGTATTTAAGCAATAAACACATATTTAAATCATAAGAAAAACAATTTCAATATTTACTAAAGTTATTAACTACTAAGTTGAAATATTTATATCCTGAATATTAATTCGAACACTCGTATGAATGACCTGCGTCGTTCTGTCTCTAAGCAGTTCAATTCTTAATAAACACTAATGAATACTTAAAAAGAAAACATACAGAGATCCATCGAATGTTAATTAGAACCAGCAATGCAGTGAAAGAAATGTAAAGAAAAAATTCAAGTGATATGTACTTTGCTGAAATCAAACATTAGATGACTTTGTGTTAACAGACATGAATGCACATGGAGGCAGAAGACTCCAGTTCGTTTCACATCTCCGTATGAGGTCTGTAGACGGATATAATTTTGTCACACAACACATATACACAGATGTTTGTATAAATACAAACGTAGGATTTGTAAAATATGTACGGTGTCTCTGTTTATCTTATAATCGTTTGTATATATTTATCGTTGTCGAACATAAATGAACAAAATAGTCGTATATCTTTGTATCATCCGAGTTTATATTTGGATTAATTCTTTTTTGCGTCGTTATTCCAGAGACGTCTTTTGACAGTTGGTTTACTAGTCTTTGGGATGTTTAAATATATACTTACAAATATACAAACAATTCTATGTATACATAGATTTGTGCACAGCTATAACTTCTGTATATATATATATATATATATATATATATATATATATATATATATATATATATATATATATATATATATATATACAAATGTACACCATTTAAATTTTCATTTCCGATTATTTACTTATTCATAATGATATTTTATATAAAATATTTTACTTAATTCTATATTTTAAAAATCTAATAATGTATAATGAAATAATATATACATTTATTTAACATAAATTTTATAAACAAAAAATGTTAAATATTACTGAACTTACACTAAAAAAATATACAAATATAAAGTTTTTAAAAAATATCTTCTAGTATATATAATATTTATTTTATTACTTAAATTTCAGTAAAAATCGACTTACATTTTAAATATATAATATATGTGTGTAATTAAAAAACGATAAAAATGAAGAAATTTCATTAAATGAAAATATATAAAAAAACTATTTGAAAATATATTTTTAATTAATTAGACTGTTGTAGAAATAAATATATTCATTTATACAATATTTGTGAAATTTTCAGAATTAAATTTGAGATTTTACAATCAGTATTTAGAGTTTGTTTACATATTTTTCAGATCAATAAAATCAATTAATTTCTCATAATATAACGAATTTATTTATATATATAATTCAAGAGATAAAAAAGACCCAAAGTGATAACTAATCAAAGATTGAGAATCGAAATTATGAAGCACAATAGAGACAAAACTTGAATGAGATTAGTGATGAACAAGAAAAATTAAAAAAACTCGGGTAAACATTTAAAAACAGCCAGTTCAATGAGACTTGTCCATCAGTGAGAAGATATAAACTTTGATGATGATGAAAATATAAAATTAAAAAAATAAAAATCGAATAAGAATTAGGTATACATATTTACAACTGTCAATTAACACAAAATATTCCTATGTATAAAATAAAAAAGATAATAAAAATGGGAGAGTCTGAATTTGAAATAAATAACTACATTAAGAAGACGAATATTCCTCTATATTTGAAGGGAAAGGTTCTGATCAATATATCCCATCTGTTCTCACTTATGGTAGCGAAACATGGTTATTAAATTCCAGAATAATACAGTGAAGCATGAAAATATGTGTTCAGAAATAACATGGTGAGATGAATGGATTCGAAAATAAAAATCATGCATATAACGAGAATGAAAAATTTTAAATAAAAAAGATTTAGTCATAAGCAAGAAAAGAAAATCATTGATGAAGAACAAAAATTATTTTTAATAACAACCAATAACTATTGAACAAAAATGTTCAAAAGTCCAAGATGAGTCCTATGGATAGACTTGATAAAGACATGAGAAAATGTCTTAGTGTAAAATAGAAGAAAAAGGAATGGATCGTTGGAATAGGAAAGTGTTGGTAAAGGTCTTTTTTCTGTAATAGATAGGCAAAAATCAATGATGACAATGATGATGACACATACATATATGTGTATATATATATATGTGTGTGTGTGTGTGTGTGTAAAACAATTTCATTTACACGCTTATATGCGTTGGATTTATGTGCATTTGTACATATACCTATATATATAAACGGAAATAATTACTTAAAATATTATTTGCCAAATTAGCCACCTAAGTAAACATGTAAACATGCAACACGTTCAGCCCATCTGTTTGATGTTTTTAACATATAACTCTTGCTTTTTCGGCGCTAGGGCCGAAAGCCTAAAAATAAACGAACGCATGTCAAACGAAAAAGCAATTTAGAATGCATGAATGATCATACGCTATGTGAATAACAGCAAATAGGGAAGCATCTATGGCTATGCAATTACTACACTTTTATAACTTCCTCTTTATGAACAGACACATCGAGTACGTGCAGTTGGTACACACTGTTGTTCGTTTTGTTATGAGAGAGATTCATTACGAATCCAATCAAGTTTGGTCCAATGAATACGAATTTCTGGTAGTGTATAGTGTGGAGTTAATTCTAGAATATGTTCAGTGCACTATCCGGAATCGAAATTTATATGACAGATTATATTAAAAGGGGAATGCTGAGATCAACCCTTCTTCAATTCAATTTTTTTATGACTAGAATTTTATCTATACAAAGTCTACATAAATTACTGCAAAGTTGACAACTTAGCATTTTTTATCCCTTGAGAGAATTATACATACATACATATATACATACATAAATACATATATAATATATATATATATATATATATATATATATATATATGTATTTATGTATTTATGTATGTGTGTAATATTTAAGTGCATTTATATGTAAAGTAATCTAGACCTAACATTTATATATTCTCGTTAAGAAATATATGTATAAAAAATATTTTCTCAAAAAAAATATTTTCACTTTTCTATAAAATAAATAAAACAAAAAATATATTTTATAATTAAACATAATATTTTGTTATTGTAAAACTACACATTATTTTGTTATCGCATAATAAAATTACTTATCACTATTAAGATAGAAACATTTTATTTTTCTTTCTTATAAAAGATAACAAATACCACAATTTAAATGAATCGCATTACTTTACTCAGTAATATATTTTCTACGATTATATTCATAAATTTAATTATTTATTTTAAACACAATAATTGTATAATAAAGTATTAGAAATAATTTTTTAATATTATATATTTGCATCTATTTTAATATTGATAATAATATTAGGTTGGCAAGTATCTCCCTTCCGCCTTCTGGTCTTTTGAATTTCGCAGCTATGTACAAAAAAAAAAAAAAAGCGGAAGGGAGATACTTGCCAACCTAATATCTATAGAATTAATTCTATAGATAAAAATTACTAACAACCATCAAAAAATAAAATAATATATAATTTTGTAATAAGTAATTGCTAATTAAAGACAATAAATTGTAAAACAAAAAAAATTGTAAAATAAATATAATCCATATTTATGAACAAATTAAAGAATATTATCAAACATTTTTTTTAAAAAAATAGATAAAAAGTAAATTCTTAGAAATTCTAACTAAATTTGAGAATATAAACAGGTGTAATAATCTTAAAAAAATAAACGTGTTCTTCAAATCCATAGCAGCATACTTATTGTTCTATTTTTAAAAAATCTTAAAAAATACTAGAATATGATGTTTGAAAATAGAGTAACAGAATCTGGTCGTAAAAATTTTATAACAAGTATATATGTTAAGGATTGTCGTTCAATTATTAGATCTTTCACGGTTCAACGACATAAAATGTTATTAGTTTCTAAAAACAAATATGTGTAACATAAATCGCCCCACACGTACACACCCTATTTCAACCACGCCTTGTAAAAATACTTCCTTTATGATAAGATATCTAAATGATCAGAATGTAATAAATACAATACAATAGTTATTTATACACAGTGATATTAACAAAATATATATATATATATATATATATATATATATATATATGTGTGTGTGTGTGTGTGTGTGTGTGTGTGTGTGTGTGTGTACAATAAAAAAACTCATTTTTTTTATTAATGTTATAAAATCAAAATCTCAGATACTTTACAAAATCTTAAAAAGTAAGGTAGAAATATTTATTTTCAACCAGATTTCAATTTACTAGTTAGATAAAACATAGAACTGATAAATATTTTTAAAAAAATTGAAACTAATTTTTGTATAGTTGATAAATATTTTTATAAAATCCAGCTCATAAACAGTTTTTAAAATATTTATAAAATCCATATAATGTAAAAATAACTGTATTTATTTCAAAAATGAATATTTGTTTACAACTACATTTTAGATAAATATAAAAAATTATTTAATATATTTTCATTTTACGTATTAACATTCATTGTTTCCTTTTGTATGATAAGAGAAGATACTCATATATCAATGATTCAACATCCGTCACTTAAATAAAAAGAATAATAAATGCTTCTAATATCCTTTGGAACATTTATTAATGTTGTAACATTTATGACACATTACAGTTTATCCTTTTGCCGTTGTCACTGCTATAGAGTATAAATCTGCGTCGGAGGTATAACATTTGTTATACACCTTAGTGTGTTCACCTGATAAAACTCAAATTACAGTAAACCTTGCAGAAACAACTACGTAAATTATTTATATATATATATATATATATATATATATATATATATATAAATCCATGACATGGTCACATTTAACATATAACTGAATAACATTCATCTAAGAGTTCATTTCCTAGAACGTGCAGTCTAACGAGAACAGGTGTGTTAAATAAGAGAGAATGAGTACATCATTTAACTAAATTTCATATTAGAAATGTTATCCGAAAGTTTTATACACTTTACAAAATAATATAGGTTAATTTTATTGTACATTGATTAAGAAAAAAATGAAAATAAATAACGCTCGTTCATAAATTTAAAGTTCAACTGTATTATTTTATTGTATAATAAATTGGATACTATTTCAAAATTATGTTAAAAGACGCCAATGTTGCCAAACAAACATGAAATTATTCATAAATTCATAAAAAAGTGTTAAATAATTAATTTTATGTTCATATAAAGTATAATTTATTGGTATGTGTAATGTCTTATGCCATAGCCGGGAGTGAAAATGATGAAGAAAATTAGTTACTATGATGTGTATTTTTATTCAATTACACACATGCATAGTTTTTAATTAAATACCAACATAAATGTATATTTATTATTTATTTTCCAATATTGAATTATATATAGGGTTTTCCAATAAGCGCTTCAGAATTTTAAATTTGGAAATAAAATAAAAAGTATTTAATTAATTAATTTTTTTAAAGCATATTCAATGGCATTAAAGATGGAACACAATTTCATTCATATGACAAGTGGATTTATTTAGTCCAATTTTTAGTCATTCTTTTACATAATTGTGGTCCAATTTCGTGAATTACACGTTTAATGTTTATTTTTAATGCTACTGTTGTTTGTGATTTATCAGCATAAACTAGTGATCTCACATAACCTCACAAAAAATAATCCAATGGAGTTAGATCGTATGATCTTGGTGGCCAATCGATAGGTCCACTTTGTGAAATAATGAAATCATTAAACTTTTGTTTCAAAAATCACATATCGTACAAACGATTTTCAATCATTTTTGAAAAAAAAATCATTAATCATAATTCGGTAACGCAGTCCATTTACTGTAACATGATCACCAGCTTCTTTTTGAAATTTTCATTAAAAGAAGTAATATTGACCTACCTTTTTGCATTTTTTAGTCTTACAAGCACTGCTGAATCATATAAAGTGAAACTTTTCAAATTTTTCAACAATTCGATAAATGGCACGTTCACTTAGTGTTATTAAGTTTTACGAACCAAACATTGATTTTTATAATAAGTTTTTACAATTTCTAAGCGTTGTTGAAATGTCAAAATAAGCTTTAAAAAATCCAAACATGGCTGCCACCAGCTGTCAAAGTTCTGACATTTTTATTAGAAGCCCCTAAACAAGTCACCTCTAACTTTATTTATATTACTATTAAAAAAAAGAATTTAATGTCATTTATCTGTATTTACTTTGCTTTAATATCTAATTATGTTATATGTCAAATCAAAAACCATTACATTTAATATTTAATGAACTCTAGCCTCTCTTGAATTCTACAAACTAACAAAATATCGTACCTTGGAATTGAAATTTACTACTTTACACTAGACTAGTGATGGTGAACCTATGACACGCGTGTCAGAAGTGATACGCGAACTCATTTTGGGTGACACGCATCGACAGAGACAAAAAATTGCAAAATTCAAATTGGTCTTGAAGTGCACCAAGTATGAACCTGCAATCGAAGAATTAGCAGACAAACTTCAACATCAAAAAGTCACTAATTTCTAGTTTTCGTACCATTTGATTATCATTATTTTTTCCTAAATGTACATTCTTTTTCTGTTTTTGTTCATTTTATACATATTTTTGTTTGATTTTTCTTTGTTAAATGGCATTTATATATAAAATAAATATCAAAAATATAAATCTTTTTTTTATTATGTTTGCAAATATCAAAAAATTATGAATATTTCTATATGTGACACGACACCAGAGTTAAAAGTTAGGGTTTTTCAAAATTTTGACACGCCGAGCTCAAAAGGTTCGCCATCACTGCACTAGACTGTGAATATTTAAAAGATATTCCTCAACTTGACTCTGACAGCTAAACACTCGGAAGCAAAACGTATGCTGTATACAACTTAGCTATAAGAAATAGAGGTCGTTATGTACTCTGTACTGTGCCTATCGTTGCATTTGTAATATAAAATAAATTATAAAAAATATAAATTTTAAAAAATGTAATAAATGAAAAATTCCTTTATTGACAATTTCCTTGAAGAAAAATTTGTTCATCTGAATTTATTAAAAAAATATATATTTACTAATTAAAAATGTGTTAATATCCTACAAACATAAATGTCTTAATAAAAAATTAATAAGATAAAACTGTAATTTGATCAAACTTTTCACTTGCTGTTTAATTAATTAAATGTATTTAAACTGATTAACTTCCCACGAAACATACTAACTGAACAAAAAAGCCTTTACCGGGCATCACAATTCTGCAGGTATGAATGGGATTCCATATGAATGAACCGGATGAATGGGAATTATTAATCACGTAAGATACAGAATAGAGTACGACAAGAAACGCGTGAACCCAGTAACTGCGAGTGTTATAGATCTCATTCGCAGCCGGTAAGTGGGTGAATTTTATGATGGGATTAAAACTGGTTACCGTAATATTTCTGCTATCGCTGACATGCATTATATTTTATATTTCTGTGGAATGGAATGCGATTCGACGAGGTGGTTTTGCTTCGAATACATTTAATCGTATGCAACGTATAAATGTATCTGGCTGTGCGTTTCGTTTTGATTCGATCTATGATACGTACTATATATACTTTTTTTCGTTGTTGTACATCTTAATGCTTATTATTAATCTTCATATATTTTCATTTGCATGTACGTCGACTTTCCATATTTAGACACTGTAGAACGGATATCGTAACGACAAGTATACATATCAGATTTCGCACTTGATTTAAATTATTAGTCGTCTCTTGTGATTCAGTTTCTTTGTTTATTTTCCTGACATTAAACGTCTGATCGATTTATTGTTATTGCTGTAATCGTTTAAGAATATTGATATAATCTCTTCATATATAAGTTCTACACAATAAATTAATTGTGTAAATTTAGAGATAATCATTTAAATATTACCTACAAGATAATCGTTAATTTTAATAATATTGTATTAAATAATTTTTTTTTAATTGTCATGAATATTGTTTGAAGTTTTAATCTATAATTATCATCAGGTGTATTTTTAATTAATTACATATGTTTTAAAATTTAAAATAATTATATTTTGTATAATAATTATCATATATATTTGAATATATAATTCTATTTTTGAAATTAAACTGAAATATATCATCAGTCAAATAATTATAATTGAGTACTTTACTATTTTTTAATTTTTTATAAAATATTTTTGTTTGAAAATAATGTTCCAATTCGATAATCAAACAATTACTGGAATCAGAGTAAATTCTTTAACAAGTACTACTTTAAAAATACCAGATTACATTTAAAAGTTACCTAAGGGTATCTAATTAAATTTATGTAAAATAAATAAATAAATATATATATATATATATATATATATATATATATACATATATATATATATATATATATATATATATATATATATATATATATATATACATATGTATGTATATAAATGAACAAAAATATACTTAAATAAATTAATTTACTAATACATTCAGTTTAAAAATAAATCTCATATACATTTAATGACGTCTATGTTTATTTATATTATTTATTATTATACAAAACGCCTAAAGAAATTTAATATTTAAAATACAATAATAATTGTACATGCACAACTAAATGTTACAAGCTTGTGACATTGTTCACAAATTTGTAACGAATTTACAATTACAAATTTAATTCTAATAATATCACAGTGTTATTTCTCGTAGACCTTGGATTGACAATCAAACGTCAAGAATTTTTATAATTGAAAATTATCTAAATTATAAAATAGCACAGTGACTAAGTTTATATTAAATAAAATTAAACGAATCTCTAATGTAACTAAATATATCACTGTCATAACATCTTACAAAAAACTAGTTTTTTGTATTATTTCTTATTTGACATTTCAATATCTTTGTAAATACTAAGAAATGTTTTTATACTTTCTTGTAAGAAATTGATTAATCTTTAAACAGGATGTGAGAAATTTACAAACTCTATTTTATATTAAAAATATTTTTTATTTCAATATAAATTTATTTTATTTCAAAATATGAATTAATGATCTCACTAGCTGATAGTATGTAATAAAAAAAATAATGAGATATCAATGAATTTATAAATAATAGGAGTAACAAATTTTAAAATAAGTAATTATTATTTATGTTAAATTGGTGAAAAAATATTTTTTCAAAATATTCCAAAAAAATTAAAAAAGGCTTTTAAAAAACTAGATTTTCATTTTATATGTATATACACTTACAAAAATCTATATCAGTTCACATATTTACAAACGTTGAAAATTTAAGATTTACCGGGTAATTAACAAAATCTAATTTTTGAATAAATAACAAGATCCTAAAATTTAACTCTTGTAATTATATAATATATTTTATTTTCAATATTGTGTTCCAGTGTTATTTTGATAAAAGAGAACACCTTTTCAATTATCTAGAACAAAAATTTTTCTTTGATTACTTGTTTTCGTTCATTCAATTATTAATTGCACTTCCTTTATGTTACTCATTTTTAACAGATAAAATCTTATAAAAAAATATTATCTTTTAAGTACATCAAACAGATAACACCATATTGTTTCAAAATACAAGTCAGGATTTGTTGTCGATTTACTGATTTCACTAAATACTCATTTTTTTGTAACAATCTGTTGGATTAATATTTTATTTCAAGTATCCCATTAATCTGAATTCATTCGACATACAAAATTTTACGATAAGTTCCAATTAATATTTTTTTTTCATATAGTAATTACGATACCCAAACTCCAATTTTTAAATATATTTAAACTTATTAAATATTTAAGAAAATTTTAAAAATTCATTTTCAATTAAACTACTAGTCTATAAATGAAGAAAGCCAATTCAAAAATATACGGGTATTTTTATCTTTTCATATTTTTTTATTTCATAAATTCGAACTTCTTCATTCTGCACAAATCTCTGTTTCAAATTAACCTTCTTTGTTTATTCAGTTTATATGTTAAAACGTGACGTATGTAAATTTAATTTTATCACGATAGTATATTTTCAGTTTACCTAAAGGCGTTGCATTAATTAATTCGTAAATCTCACGAAACACATTCACGGAAATAGAGAAATAATAATTCACGTTTAAAATATGTATCAAGCGAATAAGAACGAAAATGTTGTTTTGTACGACATTCGATTTTAAGCATATTTCCATATTTCAGTCGGTTGTTCCTTCATGTATTTACAACTGTAAAATCGTTTTGTGAGACCGAGCCTCGTATAGGTATTCAAACTTTATTGATAGGTCAGAATGCATGACCCCTAGACAAAGAAAGACGATAAAAGTGAACGCGTACCACCGCACGACTCGGTTAATTCCTCTTAACTGTTCAAATGCAGTCGACCTGTGGTTATTACAATAAATCACGAAAACAACTTTTTAGAAATGTCGTCAAATTAACTAAATACCGTACGAACGATGTCACTTTTCATATATGTATGAGTCATTAGGTAATGGGTGCAATTTATCATCTTATGTAATCGAGAAAATATTTTTAATAATGTTTGCTCGAGAATAACAAGAAGATAATAATATAATATAATTGCGTTGTACGTGATGGCACGAGCAAATTTGAATTTCAGTTATATAGTAATATTTAAAAGAGCAACAAAATTATACTGTAAAATTACATGAATTTTCTTTTTTAAAAATAGTAAATTAAAAATTGTTACTATTAATACATTTTAAAATATTTTTTTAAATAGTTTTCGAATTACTATCTATGTTGATATTCGTTTAACAACGCAAACACGATTTTTCATACAAACACCAATTTAATATGATTAATTTATAAATGACATACTTTTATTACGATATAATATTACGCAAATGAATTACTCATTCAATACCACAAAAATTTATTAAAATATACAATAATCACTTATTATATACTTTATCATTGGAATATTTCTACAGTCATGCCATCTTAAAAACAATGAATTCCAAAATACCTGTTAGTTCCCTTAAAAGTTTAAATAATCCAAGATTTAGTTACATAAATTTCTTACTTGCAAAAAATGCTACTTGAACTTGCACTACACAGTAACATAAAATCTATAATCCAAGTACATTATAATTAGTAATTTTCAAATTTCGTAGTTTTTTTGAAATTTGAAAAATGAGTTTTATAGAAAAAAATAATTTCTGTACTCAATGTTTTATTTAACTGCATATATAATGAGTCATAGTAAACATCGAACATGAAACAACAATAGGGTTGAGATCAGGGGATTATGATGGAGTTCTGATTAAATCAGAGCAATTATAAAGTAACTATGGCATACAACACCGAATACATGTTTCTACTCTTTATCTTAGTAGAAATTAATCATTTTTAATTCATCTGTCTGCAAGTAGTAATAAAAATAGAATAAGTTCATTTTTCTGGCAGAAAATGGATATTTAATTTTTAAGTAAATACTGTATTTTAAAATAATAGAATATTTCGCTTCTCTTATAAAAACTAAATTGAACCATTTCATACCAATTAATAGATGTGAAATAAATAAATTAATTAAATATTTTGTTTTATTAGAAAAAAATGAAATTCTTTACTTATTTTATGTAAAAAAAAACTACAGTGTCCTATTTTTACTATGAGTCATTAAATTTTGTGTATAAATGAAAAATTCTACATATAAATCATCTCTACCTTATCATGACAATTTTCACTTTTCAAGAAAACTGACTAAAATTATATTGTATAACTTGAAGCTCAAGATTACTTATTAACTTAGAAAAGAAATAAATTTCGAACAAATGTTTTCAAACTCAATATTTTTTAAACAACTTAAGGGGGTATTCTAGTCTAGAATTTTTTAAAAAAATGATTTTTTTGCATATTTTCAAACTTTAGACCTTTAAGAATATATCCCTACGAGCATTTTTCGAAATTCGAATTATTTTCGGAGTTATAGCTATTTTTGTGACGCGTCAACCAATCCAGTCAAGCAGGAACGAATCGACTTTAAACGCGTTTTTCTCGAAACTACTTTTTTCGACACGGTTGACGTGATATCTCAAGTTCTAATGGACCGATTTACTTGAAATTTGGTAGAGAGCTTCTCAATATAACAGTGATTTCCCTCGCCTAGGATTATTTGAAAATTTTGTTTTTTACTATTTTTAAAAAATTCCGAAAGTTGAAAAAATAGGGCAAAAAATGACTGTTTTTTCACACTGCCGCCATTTTGCGGAAAAACAATTTTTTTTAATTTCCCTAGGCAGGGATACTACTACAACCTTCTTTTTCAATAATTTCAAAAAAATGTTTGTTTCAGATGACCGGAAAGGTTGGAACCACGTCAACCAAGAGACACCTTTTTTTCGAGCCCCTACTTTGCCAACCTGAACCTTTTTCAATTTTGAATTTTTTGTTTTTAATAACACTTTTTTATACTCTTAAAATGTCAATAAATAACTGATAAAAAATGAATAGTAAAAATATTTGTTGTTTTTTTTATAACGCCCGAAAAAACACCTAAAATTCGTGCGTCTAGACTAGAATACCCCCTTAAAGAATCAACTAATAATAAACATCAAATTAATAGTTGATAATAGTAACAATGGAAAATCAAAAAATTTATATATTGAAAATAAGTCGAATTTGGGAAGGATATTTTTTTAATAAATGATATTTCCATAATATACCTATGTACAATCTCTTTAAAAAATATATAAACTTTAATTGAGAATATTTTGTCTCAATTAGTTTCAAATGTGGCAATTTTTTGACAAAATCCATATACAAGTCAAACAAAAACATAATTACAAAAAATATAACCTTTAAAAATAAATTCAGATAAAATTTTAAAAAATAACACAAAGTATTATATAATGTTTTATTATTCTTAAATAAATACCATTTTTTTAAATTTATAATTAATATAACTGTCATGATTTTATCACACATATTTTTAAACATTATTCAAGTCTTAATACATGAAATAATACTAAATTCTTATTACTGAAAATGACAAATTAACAATATCCTGTATAAATGAATAAGAATTACAAACATTATACAAAATGATATCAATATACAAATTGGTAATCTGTTTTTTCAAGTGTTATTCTTTCGTAGGTAGACATTCTGGTGTTAAAAGGTAGTAATCTTAACAACTAGAGAAAATGACAAATTTATTTTTATTGTTCCATTGTTCAGAGCAATGAATCTTACAAACATATAATTACTGTTCGTTAAACGAATCAAATGCATCCGTATGTATAACACGTTCACGAATACAGTTAGATCTAATGACATTGAATATAAAAAAGTAGAAATTATTATCAGTAATATGAATAATATTCGTCCTGTTAACCGGTACTTCCATTGTGCAGGTAAGCTAATTAATTCACACTAAAAGAATAATTTAATTGTATTGAAATTACAATCTCGACATACGAACTTGTCTGAAATACAGGTGTTTTTTTTTTAAATCACCTACATGCAACACTTTTTCCATTTATTTATTTACAATGTTTATTTATATTGAAACAATTAGGTATTTTAATTATATTTATTATTGCTATTATTATTTTATTATTGTTATTTGTACCCACGCGTGTCAAACACGACATTTTTATTATTCAATTTTCATATAAAGTTGTATTCTGACGTCAAAGCGCGATTAAATTTTAATAAATTAAAATTAATACATGTTAAAATATATCAATAATTTATTTCAAAAAAATAGTCACTCCACATGAAAGTATGTACACTGAAACGATTGTTTTTTTTATTTCTAGCTCTCACTTTTATTTAAGGTTTCTATTTAGAGCAAAAAAGTTTATAAAATTGAAAAAATTAGACATTTTTAGGGTCAGAGATAAAAAGTAAATTAATGTAAATAATTTATACAAATATACGAATATATATAATATATATATATATATATACATATATATATATATATACATATATATGTGTGTGTGTGTGTGTATGTATGTCATGTAATTAACAAGAATCAATTTAAGTTTTTTACGTACTTACGTGACTTTTTCTCGCGGAAATTGCACAAATCTCGAGTATGAAATCTATTTTAACATCGTTCGTGTTAAAGATAATACAAAAAGATTAAAAAGTCGTTGAAATTGATTTTTATTAAAACATATTTACTTTCTTTGTTTACTTTTTTCTGCATTTAAAAACTCAAATACGGTCCAAACGCTGCAGGCCTCGTCGAAAGAAGTCAAACATTTCTAATAAATATGTCGATCATGAAACATGTAAGCGTATTACAAAATGATATTTTCTAATATTATAAGTAATCATATTTTTATCATGTTTTGTGATACTTAAAATGCGAAATATTAGATATTAATAGAAATACATTTACTTTCATTTTTCAAACGTTATTAAATAAATCATATATGTGCTAATTACGATTATTTTACACAAAAAACATACTGTTTATATATATATATATATATATATATATATATATATATATACATATACATATATATATATATATATATATATATATATATATGTGTGTGTGTGTGTGTGTGTATGTGTGTATGTGTGTGTATGTGTGTATGAAATATAATGAACAAAAAATCGGAATCAATGTAACATTTTTTTCTTCGAACAATTAATAGAATATTACGAAATTTAAATTGTTACAAATATCTGTTTTGTTTCGAGAAAAATCAATTTTTCATCAAATAAATAAAAGGAAAATCGAGTTGATGAAATAAATGTCTGGCTATATACTCTATTCTTGTATATATTTTTTTCTTTAAATAAAAATACTCAAATCATTCTGGAAAATGCAATTTCACGCAAATTAATTATTTGTCTTAATATCACAAGATTTTATAAAAGTATTTAATAATCACTAATTGTTCACATTTTGATAACCATACTATTATCATCAGATCATTTCATAATAAAATTTGATCTATAAATGATTATTAAATAATTTTATAAAATCTTGTACTGATGGAATATGTGTTCATTTGTGTTAAAATGAAAATAACTTAATTTCTTTCAAAGAAACTATTTTTACAAGACTGTACGTTGTAATGGATGAATAGTGTGGATGCTAATTTGGGGTCCATTATAGTAAGAGGATGGAAAAATAAAATATTGATTAAAACTGTCTAAAATTGTTACAATTTCTTAATTATTAATTTAAAATTGAAAATACCTAATATTTACTATTTTTTTCTTAAAAATTTAATATACTGAAAATATAAACATATTTGTGATGATAAATACTGTGTAGTACAATGTATAGGTGTTTTTTTGAACGTGATGGAACTTTCGATTGAATCTCTATCGAAAATTCTATTTAACCTAAAAAAAAATTTATATATGCATACACATATATACACACACATGTATATATATATATATATATATATATATATATATATACCTATCCCCCGATTTACACGGTACTTTTTTTACACGATTTCGCTTTCACACTGTTTTAAAAATTATCGTTAAATTAAAAGTAAGCAGCTGTAAAGAAAAGTATTAAATTTAAATGTGTATATATATAGAATGAGTTACTAAACACATATATCTAAATTAAATTACACCTATTCCTCGATTTACACGATTTTGCTTTTACACGGTTTTCAAAATAATGGATTTAAAAAAAACTGATAATAATGAACATTTTAGCTGCATACATATTTCTGCACTCATTTTTTAATTCTGTTCGCTTGGTAATATTGGCGCACATATTTGAATTAGAGCGAAAATTGGGTAATCATTTTCTACAAAATGACCCGAATGTTGAACAAGCTCTTCGATTCCAGCGAGATATTAATAAATACTTAACTCAATATGAAGAGGTCTATAAAGATTTAGCCAAAAACCAAACACAATTGTTAATTACGGATTTCATTACCAAGTCTCGTAGAAAAGATTAATATTATATGAAAGTGATGACAGTAATTAAACTTTTGGTTAAATTTTTTAAGGATCTTATATTTCTTGTTTCCATCAAATGAATTACATACTTATACCTTTATATATTTGTTATTTTAAGAATGGACTGTTATTTTTATGCTTTTCAAGGTATCTTACTTTTATTTTACGTTGAAATAAATGACTGATTTATGCACATTTTAGTTTGTTTTCGATTTACATGGTTTTGTGTATAAAAATCCACGATTTCGATTTACACGGTTTTCTGAGAAACCGATCTTCAGTGTAAATCGGGAGATAGGTGTATATATATAAATATTTTTTTTAGGTTAGATAGAACTTTCGATAGAGATTCAATTTAAAGTTCTATCGCTTAAAAAACACTTTATATAAAATAAAAAATATAATAATCATTAATGTGCATTACATACATGTGTGTATATATATATATATATATATATATATATATATATATATATATATATATATATATATATATATATATATATATATATAGAGAGAGAGAGAGTTATGATAATATAGCGAATAATTATCTTTTTCAAACATTAAGACAACAATAAAGTACGAAAAAGGTTAAATATTTACTATAGGTAATAAGTTTGCGCATGTAAGCAATTATTATTAGATCTTATGTACAAATGCTGATAAGTTACATGTGTCAAAAATAAATACAAAAGACCTTGACGTCAGAACATATATATATATATATATATATATATATATATATATAAATATATATATATATATATATATATATTTATATGTACAATGTAGCCATTTCAAAAATGTCAAGAGTACATTTTATGAATGATGGGCGTTTTATTGATAGTTAATGGTACTATTTCTACGATAATAATCTGAAAAGTAAACTTCCGTACATTACAAACGTGCACGCTGTACGTTTTATGTTTTTTTTTATGTATTACAGGTATTAATACACGTCGGATCATTTCGAATGTCAGACTAGAGTGTCTTAATAACAATATGTATTACTGTAGACATGAAATTTATTCAATTGTCATTCACTAAATCCGGGTTCGAGCCCTATTGACCGATGATGTTTTTCATTCTAAATGGGTATTCTCTGATACACGTGATGTTTTTTAATATGACACGAAGAAACATTACGCCCTTATACTTTTTTTGAGTCCCCTCGATATACCGTAACGCAACTGGGAATTCACTGACTCCAATTGGATCGCGAAATGCTTTTGGGGTGGTTGTAAGATAAATTATTTTGTGTCAGTAGCGATTCTATCGACGTAAGGATAAATTGTAACATTTCTTTCTTCATTTCGAGGGTGTAAAAATGGAGTGCGAAGAGTTTTTCTGCCAAGAGTGAAACATCAAAATGATTTACTTAGAATTGTAATGATACTTTGTGGTATTGTGTATCTATACATCAAATTGTAAATATTTTTTTATTAGTAACCTCGGAAAATATTAATAAAGGATTTTACTGACTATTTTATGAAACTTATACATTTTAGAAGTTATTTTGATATTTTTATTGGTAAAAATAATATCAATAAATACTGAAATTGTCTTAATATTTTCAAATATGACGTTTTTAAATAATAATGTAGTTTTCATAGATGAGATTTTTTACAATTTCTTGAAGTAAATTAACATAAAAAATAATATATTCGTTCTTTTATTATCGAACGTTTTTCAAATTTAAAAAAACTGTTATTTAAAATATGTATACATTAATTTAACTTACAGTTTCTGATAACAACAATAAGATTTTGGTTAAGAAAATTATACGAAGACACAAAGAAATTATATGTATCAACTATTTAAATAAAACTTTTAATTTTCAACTCATTATACAATCACCACCATTATCAATAAGAATTTGCCATTTCTGTTGAAAATTTCTAAAATATTTTTAATAAAAACTATGTTTTTCAATGTAAAATTAATATAAATAACTTCAGACCTCATAAATATCTCAAAATCATTGTTTTTCAAATTTTTAAAAGGATTTTAAGAAATTGAAAACCGAAAGAACAAAATTTGAAAAATATACTGTGCATGGTAAAACTATATTATTTTAATATAGGATGTAAAAATATCTTCGTAAGTCTTTTTATATTTCTGGGTTATAAATCAACAATTTCTGTTATCCATCGGTTATCTTTTCTTTTTGATAAACGACTGTAATTCTGGTTGTCTTTCAAATTCAATCATTTTTCTTCTTATCTCTACATATTTTTCTAACATAAATCTTCCCAAGATTCTCTACATCGTTTGGAGTCGTTGAATTATTCTGCTATTTAATATCTATGTTTCATGTACTGATCACAAACTTTTTTCTTAATATTCGATTTCATAATATAAGAAGTCTTTTAAATTAGCACCATTATATTTTCATTCCCTTGTTCATTCCATCTATAAATACCTCTTTTGTATTAAAGATCTGCTTAATATACAACATTTTTTTACTTGTTCTATTTCATTTACGATTAACTCGATTTTCCTCTAATCTTTAAATTTATTAAACATTATTTTCGTTTTACCATTCATCAAGATTAATTTACTAACTTATTTGGCCTAGTTGTTCAATTTTTCAAATTTCTCTCAATTTTTTAAGAAAATTACATTATCAGCAAATTGTAGGTGAATAAAGAGCTCAAATTTTACTTTTCTTCAAATTTCCAGTTTAGTATCTTAAAAATTTCTTCTAGTACCAGATTTGTTGTTTGTTTCATTCCTTGAATAATTTTAATCTTTTGCTATTTATATATATATATATATATATATATATATATATATATATATATATTTGTGTGTGTGTATATGTATGCATGAATTAATATACCTTGCTTAAGAATTATGTAAGAAGATTAAAGCAAATATTACGTATGATATGATATACGAGTATTAGTTAAAACAGCAAATAAAATAGACTAAATACAAGCTGTTTGTTTTATTCTTTTACATAATATGTGTATTTGTAAAAACAGCAATGACAAGTGAAATAAATAACATTTATAACAATTAGAATAAAGTACAAACTTTCACCACATACATATTCACAACTAATAAATAAAACGTGTGATTTATTTACCTATTAGTTTGAAATAATATTGAAGAAAAATGTACAATACGAGTAAACGTTTCCAGTAAATCAGAAAACGCTAAATGTTTCATGTACAGACATTTATATATTTCAATATTTTGTGGTTAATGAACAAACTAACGAAGCGTAGCCATTTACAGCGTGAACAAGTTAATATAACATTTTGTTATCGCTAATATAACCTATAACATTTTTCCGTTTTACTTTCATCGTATTTTAATTATGGGTTTTTTAAATTTCTCGTTTGCAGATAATTATAAACAATGAATATTTAATTACAGTCTTATTTGATTGATCATTCATTTTAATTTTGATATTTATAAAGTATGAGAAATCTTAATTGTACTTACAGTTGTAATTAGTTGAAAAATTGAAAAATTTTCTCGTAAATTAAATTTTAATTATACATAATTCCAATAAAGAAATTAATGAGTCATTTTATTTTATATTCAAATTGACTTTCAGACTTTTTTAATAAACTTACTTTCAATACAAATGAAACTATGTAACCAAAATTATATACAAATAATTTTTAAATATTTTTACTAAAATATCTATCGAGTTATTTATCTAAATAATAATGACACTATATTGATGAATATATTAAAATAATATGAAACATAATTTCTCTTCAATAATATTTGGACATTTTTTTATCAATGAAAATAGTTTTTTTAATTTGAATCTGAAAATACTAATCTCTTTTTTATTTTATCAATACTTTATTTCAAAAACGTATTTAATTTTCACAATCAATAGATAACTTCCAAAACAAAACCAATATTTTTTATTAGTTATAATTTTTTTTCCAATAATTCTTATTAGTCTAATGCATACAATATTACTTCTTGAATAAATTGTTGTTCTATTAACTGGTACAACATCAATCAATACATACTGTAAACAAGTACAATTCCAATATGTAACATGCAACAAAGAATGATTTTGATATATAACCATAGCATGAAATATACATCAGTACTTTACAGTTGTTTATTTAATACCCCTTGGGAAATTATTGTGAAATCGACGTACACTCCAGTCTCTATTTTTTGAATATAACGAAACATGTGTTTTGTTTTTTCTTGGTAAAAAAATCTTACAAATGATTTGAATTTTCTTCCTTTATATCAAAATATATTCGATTTTTTTTGCTGGTATTTTTTACATACACTAAGTATTATCAACAATATTAAATTGTGATAACTATATGCTAGGCTATAAAGACTTTTTTATTCTTTTCTCAATTTACAATTCAGTGATTTATTCATTTACAATCTTTTTTATTTAATAGTTATGTGTTACAAAAAATAACGTTATTTTTATAAATATTTAAATTAAAAACTTATTTAGTTATGGTCATTAGTAATATTAACTTGGCATCATTAAGAACTGTTAGTGGAGTATTTGCTGGTTATTTGAAACATTTTTATCTAAAAATTCGATTTTAAAAAATCTTACAAAAAAATAAATATAATATAAAGATCAATAAAAACCCAAATCATTAACAACAATTTGAAATCTTGTTTGATTTACAAATTTCTGTTATGATTCTTTGTCTACACCTTACACTTAAGAAAAATTTAAAAATTGAATACATAGGTGCATTACGAATAATTAAGCAATAAAATTACATTTCTCATTGATAAAATCATTCAATTTCATTTTTTTTCTCTAAAAAAAGAAAAATCATTCTCAAAACAAATCGTTACTTGCAATAAAAAATGATTCTTTACAATGACTTAAAACAGTCTCAATAATGATTAGAAGCTATTGAAGTTTCAAAATATATTCTATAAATAAAATATTGAAAAAAATGTTAATGACTATATAATAAATTATATTTTATAAAAATAAACACACATTTTTTCAATTAAATAAAACGATTATAAGTAAATTTAATTTGTGAATCAAAAATTAATATTAATAAACAGTATTAAAAAATCAAATAAACATCTATCTGAATAAAACTTTAAAGTCGTGCTATGATAAAATGTTTAAAACAATATATTAAAAAACTGCTCAAAATTTCTAATTTAATTCTTTGCAGATTTTTTTAACGAGTAACACATTCTGTGAGTATTCATATACAGAAAAAGTAAAATTCGGATTTTCCATGTAATTTATTTCCATATAAAAAAATATTAAGATAAAAGTCCATATAAAAATATAATCCTTTAAAATATCGCCATTCGTGTAAAATTAATCTCTTAATATATGTTCTACAGTTCAATTAACCATATGTAATCAGATTTTTAAATCAAAAGGTTGACATTCTAAAAGTTCAAATGCAATGATATTTAATACGAAATATTATTTATACAATGACACTGGTATAATAAATATTACTGGTTTTGATTTGAACACATTTATAAAACGAAGAAGGCCATAATTTATTTCTACTTCACAGATTTATATGCTTAAGTACGTATGTAAATAACACTTCCGTACATAAAACTTATTAATATCTTCTCAATTAATAATCAATTGTCATTTATCAATTAATGTGCCAATAAAGTAACTTTTAAGTGAGAATTTATTAATAGATCAGAAAGAAAAATAATTACTTTCAGACACTACACGTATACAAATGATCTATAGTTATCTTCAAACAACATTTAATATTTGAATAATAAATGAACTTTGGTAAAGACCTAAACTAATGTGTATATGTATAAATGTAATATATATATACATATATGATAAAATATCAAACATACTGGTCTGTTAAGGCAGACCTTTTAGGGTCATTGACTTATTGAATCGGGTGCTTCGTGCATTATATTCACTGTACATTTATTATGTAACAATTGAATTTCATTCGATAATTCAATTGTTGGCGTCTAAAATATGTGTTTTGTTTTTGACTGCTTAAGTGACATACGGACATGTTTTTAAATTAACGAATTATAATGTGTTTAAATTATTAAGCTAGTACTCGTTTCGATTAGTACACAGCAATATATTTAAATTGAAAATATTTTATAACAAGGAGATATCAAAATATTTCAAATTGATTTATTTTAAAAGATTATTTTTTTATAACATACATTTGTGTGTGTTTGTAATCTTATTATTAACCCTTTGAGCGTTGAGTTGTGTGAAGTTAAGCGTGTGCTGTGGACCGCCGACTTTTTACGACGAATCACTCGCTGGGCTGCCTACTTTTTACGACGAAGCGCATGCTGGGCTGATTAAAATTTCATTGCAAAATATGTTGATTGTAGCTGAAATAAAAAACGATTGCAATAAAGCAACCCAAACGGTTACTATCTTTTAATATTTCTAGACTTACAAGCATCAATCGCATTATATGCATTCATAGCTCAGATTTTGAAAACCAATAGATACGTTCATAGCCCAGAGTCTGAAAACACATATCTGCGTTCATGGCCCAAATTGAATGGCTGTCTGAGAACCCATATATGCGTTCATAGCGCTCAATGGGTTAAGAAATCCAGAAAAAATCATATACACTATTTTTAAAATATAGTAAATATTTGGAAAATTAATTATAGGTTAAAGTTGACCTCTCTCTCTCTCTCTTTATATATATATATATAGAGAGAGAGAGAGAGAGAGAAAGAGAGGATGTTTTTAAGCGTGATAGAACTTTCAATTGAATCCCTATGGAAAATTATATATAACCTAAAGACCTTTATGTGTGTGTATATGTGTGTGTGTGAGAGAGAGAGTGAGTATATAAAAGCTTTTCTATACTTATATATATATATATATATATATATATACACGTATATATAAAGGTGTTCTTTTATGTTAGATAGAACTTTCGATAGGAATTCAATTTAAAGTTCTATCACGCTTAAAAAAACACTTTTTATATATAAATCACAGCGGAACATCTCTTTTAGACCTTAAACGTATTTGACAACTCTAACCCAATAGGGCTTTCCTTGTCAGAGTTTTATAACGATAATATTTTTTTTTTGCAAAATACAATTATTAGCCTCATATCCAACATCAATTTACAATATGTAATTATTGAATATTTTTATATCTTGTAGTACTAAGGTGATAATTCATTTGTATTATAGTTATTTTATATTCAATATTTTTATATTCAACACTTAATGAAAATGTCTTTATGACACTATCATAAAAATATTTTGAAATGGTTATATATTTTTACGTAATAAATTCATTGTTCTTGAAAATCGGACAATAGATACAAAAACTAATCATTGTTGATTCATGCTTTAAACACGCCTCGTGTGTTCTTATATCATTTATGAAAT
The DNA here is from genome assembly GCA_029203775.1 of Neoneuromus ignobilis. NCBI lineage: Eukaryota > Metazoa > Arthropoda > Insecta > Megaloptera > Corydalidae > Neoneuromus > Neoneuromus ignobilis. The sequence goes on along the minus strand of CP092092.1, from coordinate 26,489,048 downwards.
GTTGTAATTCAATACATACACCTGCACGTGGTGTTTCAATTTTCCTTTTTAAATAATATCCATCAATCATCATACCGGTTACATATGTACAAATAAAGAAACCAAAGTAAATTCATCACTGTTGTACTTTTTTCATAGTGTTGCACACACGCGACCTTGATAATCTAGTTCATGTGTAACATCTCTATTGTGAATACTTAAAACGCCATTTTCTACACGAGCGCAGATGACACAAAAGATTCGTGTAACGTCTGACACAGTTCCGTATTGTTTATCACTGGTATTCTTTTTCTTTACGGTTTAAATGCACACCTGAACTTACGCACAAAAAAAGTAATTTGATGGAACCTATTCCATGGCAATGTGCTAATCTATTGTGACAACAAGCACTTTCAAACTTCGTATATACTGAAATTATATAAAATGTATATATGTATGCCCTTCGTATCTCTTCATTTTATGTCCCTTGAAATTGACACGTGCGTGATGCGTAGGTTAAATATCATCTTCACTATTTAATCTGCACAATGTTCAAGGTTATTACAGCTCTTTATGTAGGTTAATCCATGCAACGGATTATGATGGAATTCATAAACACTTGTTAGAATTACGTAAGATGTTTCTTCTGATGTGGGTGATAGAAAATAATTATATGTTTTTATTTCAAACAAATACCGCTTCCTATATTTTTATGTAAATATTAGTTAGATTTCAGAGTTTTATAACAATGTCTTTTATATATATATATATATATATATATATACACCCGTCCCTCAATTTACGCGGAATATCCATTCCACGTGGATTTGTTTTACGCGAATGAAAATCGCGTAAGTTGAGTCTGTCAGTACAACAGAAAAAATATTGGAAATAAAAACTAGTAAAGTTGTAGAAACACATATTTATTTCACATAGCTAAACACAAAAATAATGACGTTTTAGAAAACAAAGGTAGATAAATTTTATTCGGTGCCACTATCGCTACTGTAATTCAAAACAATCAACCTTTTATATATTTATATCGTGCTTTTATACGTTCAAATAAGAATTTGCATCACTCTGATATATAATAAATTTCATGAAAAATTATATAAAATGAAATCTATCTGACCGCGTATAAAAAGTGCCGCGTAAATCAATACCGCGTAAATTGAGGGACGGGATTGTATCTGTATGTATATATGTATGTATATGTATATATATATATGTATATATATATATATATATATATATATATATATACACACTAGCTACAAAAATGGTACAGACGGGGCTCTTTAGCCGAGGTGAAGATAATTTGCCTACGGGAATAAACCCTAAATTAAAATCCTTATCAACCCGATTAATCAGCGTGGTGAGAAGTACCAATGAATGATAACATTCAATGAAAATTTCACACAGTAGATGGATATAAGTATATATTAGTTGATATATATATATATATATATATATATATATATATATATATATATATATATATATATATATATATATATAAAATATATATGCTTGGTATGTATAATAAGATAACGCAGCGTAAATCAATCAAACATAATTTTCTTTAAAATAATCCATATCTGTAATTTATATAAAAGATAAATATATTATACAGATGAGAAAACAATCAAGAATTTATTCCAAATTTTTATGCTGCTATTAGAAATAAAATATTCTTTCATAAATATATTAATTTATGTAAAAACCACATATCACTCGACTCAATACTTCAAAACTATAAAACTAATATGCATATCGATAAGGATGCCATCATCATCAGAACATATCTACATTATGAATAATTATGATATTGACATGACAATCGAAAAATGTACCAATGAATAAAATGATATAAAAAAAGAATAAAATGAGAAATAAATGATTACTAAATACTTAAAAAACTTTATGGCATTGAGGAAAATATCCATTTGTACAAAAGTGAATTAGCAATAATATAATTTCTTTGATTTTTTTATTTATAATTGTGGGCAAGTTATATAAAAATAAATATATACATAATTTTAAATGAAATTTTAATCTAATAATTAGTAATATTACTAATAAAATCATAAATTATTAAAAAACATTGAATATTATTAGGGATTAAAATTTAGTAATATCATTCACAAATAATAATTGCTTCCATTATTTCAGCTATTATTATTATTACAAAAAAAAAATAAATGCAGAGATTTTTTATAAAAAGTAAATTATTATATAATAAGTATATTTGTGGACATTAAGATGTCCATAGATAATAATTTAAAAAATACTAATACACACAAATGAACTCATAATAACAACTCACTCATTCATACTCATAACAATAATCACTTATTGTCACATCATTCACTGATACACATTTTTTACACTTTACTCACTGGCCACACCGTCATAACATTAGAATAGATTATTTTATGAACATATTATAAAAGGTAACCAAATAAAAAAGTAGAGATAATTTTATTTTTAAAAAAATATACTCTGTAAATCTTTACGATTCGCAGATTTACAGTTCTCAACAAAAACATAAAAATAAAATGTTCCTAATTAATTACAACCGTTTGAAACAAAATGAAAAGTAAATGTCACAGATAATTTACTTCATAAAAATAAAATTGTACGTTTATACAACTGTTGTTTCATAATTCGGTGACTTTTTCTAAATCATTAAAACATTTTTTTTACTTTCACTAATGTATTTTTAATATTATTTTTAGTATTATTATTAAACATATTTAATATGTATATTAAATCGTAATTACAATGTCATTTCAATTCATACTCTCTAAGAAAAATCATCAAATATGATAACTTATTAAAAAATTTTTTTTCAATAAACAATTTTATAACTTGACAAATTAATTATCATTTTCAATTGTGTAGTTTTAAATAAATTGTCCAAAAACTAAACACAAACATTATTCAAAGAGATATAAATGTTCAAACTTCCCTCTACTATCCAATTCGAAATCCAAGATTTCTATTTGGCAAAAAGAGATCCGAGTACCGTGTGTGGTCTTTCCTAAAAAAGAAATCTGTCTGGAAAAAGAAGACTGAATTAATAATAATAATTCTTATACCTGCTTAAGGGGACACATTGCATCGAGTCTACCTGAATCGTGTATACTACAAGATGAGTAGCGTTTCCATAGAAGATCTGTCATTTTTTTACGTTTTGTAATCGTATGAATTTATATCATAACGTGAGGTCATTGCACGAAACGAAAATCTTTATTGCGGGGGTTTGTATTCCATTTGGTTTATGAGTACTGTTGAAAAATTAATGGAATATAAAAATTAAACAGCATGCTAGTTTTAGACTCGTAGACAAATATAGAATGGTCCGATGTATTTTTTTAAAAAAATAATATACAAGTGACGATGGGGTTGTTACCAAAAATATACATCATAAAAATTACAAAATTAGACAACTATACCTATATCATCCGTGAGTTATGATCTATAAATTTTTGGTGGTTTTTAATGGCTTCTGTCACTTATAATTCAGATAAAGAATAGTAATGTAAGTTTATTTATACATTTAAATTTTAAAATGATTAGTAAGTATTCTGGTAGATAAAATAAAAATTCATATTACCTTTCAAAAAAATAAGATAATATAATATGTTCAATTTTAACACATTACCGCCCGGCCACGCCTAAACACGCATTTCGTATTAGACTACTGTAAGTCCGTTCACGCGTTAATGCGTGTTTCGTTGTATGAACTTTTGACGCCAAAAAATATATATACAAGCTATATTTTTTTCTAATTCCATCAAAAGATGGTGGTGTATATATTCAAAATATTGATAAATTATAAAAATTATGAAAAATATTTCAGATATTTTAAATAAAGTAATCTCTATCCCTAGCAAAGTTCTATTTTTTGGAATAAAATCGAAATTGGTTCTCTTATTTTTTTTTCTAACAACTTCTGTATATAGAATATATGTTTTACGTATTTTATCATATTTTTATCCCTTCTAGATGTTTTTATGCTAAAAAATGTTTTTTATAATAAACTATGTTTATTATAAAAAAGAATACAGATAGAAATTACAGATTGAAAACCACTATTAAATTTACATATATCTATAAATCGAACCCTTTTATAAGTAGATATGAAATTTCATTTCAAAATGTTCATTGGTTTAAGAATTACATAGATTTTATGAAAAAGATATTTTTGTGCATTTTTTTGCGAAATTCGCTGGACTCTAGATGAAGTCTAGAGCGAAATGTGTTAAAATATATATTCATGTTTATATGATATTACTTCATACACATATACATATACACATTTGTACATATATATATATATTTATATATATATATATATATATATATAATTGGAAAAAAGAAAAATAATTTTCATTCCTACTTCCATTAAAAAATGAATTATGATATTAAAAAAATATAATAAAATTTCTACAATAATAAAATACATTTTTTTAATTTATCACTTCGTTTTATTTAATAATAAAATAAAAATACTACCTACACATGCAAATGAATATATTTATTGCAACGGCGAGAAATGCAAAATATAACACAATAACATGCTGAGCAGTTCCCCTTTTCCAAACATGAGAATGATACGAGATTAAAACTGTTACACTACACATTTAAAACGATCTCCCCTTCGTTAAAAATCGCATGTCGAAATCAATGTTTAAATTGGATCGACATCCGGCAAAATATTCTTTGGTATCAAATGAACTTAAAAATAATCGCTTTCCGAAATATTGAGTTTGAAATTCACATAAAAATTACTGTTTTTAAAATATTTAACCACATATAAAATTATCAACTATCCAAATTTACCAACCTTTTATTTTTATTGCATATATGATAAATATTCACTACTATTGATTAAACATCATAGTTAATTCACTTTTACATAAATAAATCGCACCCCCTAACACAACAATCATGTAATGCTAGGGTGAAAAATGTATGTGACTAACTATAACATTTTAAATAAATAATCCCTATCTTTTTTAAACACTATTTGCAATATTACACTTTTGTTGATTTCGAGATAATATCGTAAATTAATTTTTTTAATGTAGAATTTATTTGAACACAATGTATATATAAATAATAAAATGTCATTAAAAATTAGAAATTTCATTAATTTTAATAAAAATTATTCACTGAATATTTAATTGCTTCTTCAGATGAATTTAAAAAACTAATAATTAATGAATATAAATTGAAAAAATTCTGAGAAAAAATACAAATTATTTGATTATAGAATTTCTAAAGAGAACACTTAAATAATTTAACCATAGAATAAAACTAAAACAAGTCTTCGAAGTTCGACCAGAAGGGAAAAAATAAAGAGAAAGAGAACGAATTGAATGGAAGTAGTGCCTGAGTAAAATTAATAGAAAAAAAGAAAAACAATTTACACAAATTAATTTTAACCCCAACACCACAATAATTTAAAGTGTTCAATAGTCACTTGTTGTTCACTTATTATTTATAATTATATAATCTATAATTATATCGGCTGATGCATTTCAATGGCGACGCCATCATCGTTAGAGCCTCTCGATGATGGCATCGCCATCGAAATGCACCAGTCGATATAATTATAGATTATATAATTATAAATAATAAGTGAACAATAAATGACTATTGAACACTTTAAATTATTGTGGTGTTGGGGTTAAAATTCATTTGTGTAAAGTGAATCAGCCACAGTTCCAAAACAACAAATAAAAAAATATAATGTTGGAGATTCAAAGCCTTGGCCTGGATTAGAATTCTTTGTGAAAATAGACGAAGTCTGACCCTTAGTGACAGACAAATAGAAAATGATGAAAAATTCTAAATTATATGCGAAATATGTATCATAAATGAAACATAATAAACAGAAAATAACTACTAAGGGTTAGATTATTTAATTTTTGTAAATCATAACACTGAGTAATTATCTTCATAGCAACAGAAGTATACATCAACACTTTGTCATGTAATAACCTCACTCTTCTCTTCAATTTATATATTAATGACACATAATATTCCTCAGTAATATTTATATTTATATCAGTTATAATAATTTCATTAATTCATCTTCACTAGATTCTCCTTCTAAATTAAACTATTTAGCTCACTTTTTCACTATCAAATATGAAAAAGTTTTCCATGCACAGTATTTAAATTTTTAATTTCTGTGAAATTTTTATATTCTTTTATAAAAATCGAATAACAGCGTAATACTCAATTTTAAATATTTTAGAATATAGCGTAATATAATATATATATTTTGACACTACTTGAAACACTGAACAGAATTTTAAACATTTATCAATTTATATTCTAACTTGTTTAGGTCGAAAACTTTTGGACCTTAGTTCGTATTTCTTTTTTTGGAAAAAAACATTTAAATCCTATGGATCATTTGTTAAAAAATAACATTTTAAATGACCTCTCTTATAAAAAAAACATATAAAATTACAATATGCAAATGAAATAATACACAGTTATATATAAAATTATTATTCAATCCATATTATACTTTTTTCTACTAAGATCATTATTTCAATTGTTCTAAAGAGATTCAGTTACCTTTTGTCTCAAATAACGGATCAAACCGTAGTTACAGAATAAAGTATACATCAATTAATGATACGTTTATGGAACAACATTCTATTATCTCTAAATTAACGAACGTATTCCAAAACAAACACTATACAATTATTTATATTTACGGAGGAAAAAAGCAGCTTATAAAAATATATAGAAAAAAAAACGTCATTTATGCAAAATATGTGTATATCTCGATGGATCTCGAACAAAATATACATTATGATAATATTGTATTCGCTCACGTCCAATGACTTGTATGGCATTGTGAAGGTCGATCGGCCGGAGAGAATGTTGCTGTCCAGCAGCTGTTGTACAGGCTTCGATCGTATTATCCGGCCTTTACCAAAACAAGATCAATGCAAGGTAATAATAATAGCTGTTAACGGCCTAACACTGGCCGAGGAACGGTGCGGCGCAAGAAGGAACCACGCACAATGATCAGATGACTCATACGGCGAGGATCTCGAAAATGGTAAATACTTCTTTTATAATGGATCTGTATCAAAGTCCAGTTTTTTTTTTTACTGAGAACTATTATGATTATTATTGTAACACAGATCGGGGCTATTCATAGATGGTGTTTTATTTGCGAGCATGGATAATAATAGAATCGCACCTTGACGTCGTTACGAACAAACACAAAAGGTGAATTGGATTTTTATCGATTTCTTTTTTTCTGTAAGGTGTCGAGACAGTTTTTATATAGATTTTTTGTCATTGGATAATGAACTTGCTCTTTACATAAATAGAAAACACAGAATGATACTTTTTTCTTTTTAAATTATCAGATGTTTCAGTAGGTAAATGCAAATTGATGTATTCATTTTATTATAAAAATCGATTATTTGTCTCTTAATATATTTATATATTTTTTACTAAATAAAAAAAATATTATTGATATATTTAACAATTTGACATTTTTCCATTTATTAAACATCATATAATTAATCATTTTGTCACTAGTCCAACGCTATTCAATCTTATTAAAAATTTCAATAATTATTTAATTTTTTTTCTTTTGGAAATCTCAATAGCAATATATCTTCTTAGTAATATAAATATGTTATGTATCACGTTTTAATGTGGTACATAAAATATTTATATATTCTGCTTTTAAAATATGAACAATAAATAATTATTGAACATTTTAATAACAGGTTATAAAGTACCAACTTACTAGTAATAAAATAACGATTTATTTGTTACAAGTAAATTTACTATAACACTAAACTACTCTGTAAATATCATACAAGTACTTCTTTTGAAGTAGTTATTAAAATATCAGTTCTGACAGTTAATTTTTTTTTATAAAAAATACATTGAAAGAAAAAAAAAAGATTAGAAAAAATAACAACAATGAATTTTTGTCATTATTCAATAACTTAGTGATTATTCCATAAAAAACTCGCAAAAAAATAATCCTTATTAAACATTTAATTTATAAAAAACATCTATATGATATAAACGATATTTTTTTTACATGTGACATAAATACTTGTTGTATTGATTTACCTAGTATACATAAAACAGTCACAATTTTCACTTTACATAAAAGTACTTTCAAAAATCTATACTATTTGTCAAAATACGTAAAGGAGATAATAACAAGAGTTCCATAAATATTCATTCATCATAATAAAAAATAATTAATTTTCTAACCAATAACAATACTAAAAAAATAATTCCTTTTTTAATCAAATTAAACAACATATGTTCATTTCTGTTAAAGAGATCTTGTCGTCACAAAAAAGATTAACAACAAATGTTCATAGTACAACATATGTCATCAGTTTAATACAACTGTGTATTTTTGACAATAAATTCACTGTAAATGTAACTGTGTTCCAGATATTTTTAAATGTATATTATTTCCTGAATATATAACGTGGGAACTGAACATGTGATAACTTTACTAATGAGGATTATATTTCTTATAATGAAGTAGAATTAATATATATATATATATATATATATATATATATATATATATATATATATATATATATATATATTATATCTTATCAGTATTTAAACACATTTATGTCACAAAATTAGATACAAAAAAATAGAGAAAATATCTATGATTGTTTTATTGTTATCATAAAAACATACAAACTGAATAAAATATCGATAATGAAAAAGATTTAGTAATAATTTGATGCATTTAGTTTCAAACAAAGACAGGTAAGTAGAATATCAACAGATGGTTATCCGGAAATAGCTGTCTGGAATAAAGACTTGTTGGAAATCACATAGCGTATAACTGATATAAAAATCAATAGCATAGTTGTGAATACCTGGAAAAGTTTCTTGCCATAAAAATATATTTATAACATGCAAAAATTTCAGGTATTCTGTACTAATTATATACAATGTATTTGATTTCAATAATTCGACCTTGCATTGTTTTCATAGGTGGATACATATTTTATAGTAATTTTTAAAGATCACAGTACATTTTTTATATATTATCAACAAATATAGATTATTTAATATAAATATATATAAAAGATATTTGCAAATATTTATATCCAGTATTAAAACAATGTGAATAGCTATATATAATGAAATAAATAAGTTAAAAAATTCATTTTTTACTGACAGTAATCTTTTTTTAATTGCTTTATTTATTTTGCTAACCTAAATAAATATATCAATTTCTAGTAATTTTATATAAAGAAGTTAATTTCATTTAGCATAAAATTCGAATATTTATTTTCAAAAAATTAAACATCTTCGTTAATTAAACATTTTTTTTATGTGAAATATTGTTTTTTTGTTCTTATGAAAATTCCAAAAATATTTTCATTTATCAAAATAAAATAAACATCATCATCAACCTCTTTCTATTCACTGCTGTATAAAACTTCTCTCAAATCTTTCCATGTCGACCAATCCAATGCTTTTTTCCATTCAATTTCAACGAAAATTTTACGTCTATACACACACACACACACACACACACACATATATATATATATATATATATATATATATATATATATATGTGTGTGTGTGTGTGTGTGTGTATAATACTCGAATATAAAATTTAATGGTTTGAAATTGATTTGAACGAACCATCTATTTTTTCAAACACTGTTATTTCTTAAAGATAAATTAACAGTTGATACACTCATTAAACGTAACATAAGAAAATAATCTTGACGAAACGATTCATGTCTAGAAGAGAAAAATTATAAAAAACATTTTTAAACTAAGGTTCACACAATCACGAGAGAATTGAAACACCCACGTTCACCTGATCTAATCGAATTGCGAGGTGAATGTCAAGGACAACATTTAATAAAACAATGTTCAGTCGAAATAAGTTTAAAAATAACTTGTATCAACTCATCGTTCACATCCCACTTGCCATTTTTGAAAATAATTTTATTTAAAATGCAACTTAGTTATGTTTTTCTATAATTCTGTTAAAATCACAAATGAAATATTTATTTCAAATATTGCCACTTTTCAAATCACACGAATAAATAAATTAAAGATTTTTTTATATACAATTTGATCAAAAAAACTCTTCGATTATTTACTATTTCAAATTTATATATAAAATTTGGAAATAAAGTATAAAAAGATTTAGAAAGGAACACATGAATAGATGGAATATAAATATGAAAAATCTGTCGAATCTGAAAATTTTGAAAAAGATCTTCATCCAGCACTGAATAGACAGATAAATGATAATAAAGATAAAGTTTAATTGGAAACCCAAAAATATAAAATAAGTTCAAAAAAAGTCTTGAGTAGATGAAATAGATATGAAAAAAATGTTGGAGTAAAATAGAATAAAATGACGGTTGCTGGAATTGAAAGGTTTAGAGTAAAACTTTTATCCAGAAATGGACAAAGAATGAATATAAACTGATTATGATGTTGGTAAATAAGATATGAAGTAAAACTGTGTGAAATATATGATAAAAAGAGAAGACAAACAATGAACATTGGAAATTATTGATTAAAACCCATGAAATATAGAATAAGAAAACGACTAATAAAAATATTCTTTCCAACAAATTCAACTGAGAAAAATGTTTTTTTAGTGAAATAAATTTATCTTAGTATATTTTTTTAACGAAAAAAATATTCACCAAATATCAAAAATTAAAAAAAATACAGAGATATAAAATTATGTACATTCTATTACTAACGAAATTAACGATAATAAAATATAAAAAATTAAAACGAAATTTAACAATGCTTTCATTACTTAATTAAAAACAAATATTACATAAATATATTTATATAAAATTGTTATGTACTTATTTTTCTATTAAGAGATTTTTCGATCACCTTTATACTAGTTACTATTACAAAAAAATGAAGTTATTTCTCATTAATATCTACATGAAGTTTTCGCTGGTAAAATATTTTTTTAAGTTTTATTTTGTTACAACCTAAACCGTGTATATATTTTATATATACATTTTTTGTGATATATTATACACTTTATATATATATATATATATATATATATATATATATATATATATATATATATATATATATGTATGTATGTATGTATATTTAAAATGAACCGACAAAAAAAGCAAAGATCTAAACATAGAATTAGACTGAAAGGTAGATTATAAATTTAAAAATAAATCCATATTCATCGATTACGTTCCATCGTTGTTTCGGTAAGAACACCAATCTGTAATTACCATTAATAAAACCGAATCTATTTGCAATCATATCGTCAGATGATTTTCAAATACATAATACATGTTAATAATATCTTCAGACGAGAAAAAAAACAGAGAGATTTTATCAAAATACGCTATGCTGCACAAAATGTAATTACCGTGTAATGTACGAAACTTTTTCTTCTCAACTTAATAGCTTTTTGTGTACTTATTCTTACGTGAACCTCTAAACAACTTATTACATTATTAATATAGATTGTATGTATACAGTGGACGAATTAACTATCACTTTCATCTAAACGCTCTTACTATTTTCCAGTGTAAGTGAACTTAATGATCAAAAAATATAATGAATGAAAATGTTTGTAGAGCACATCTTCATTTTCAATTAACATTACGTGTGTATGTATGTACATATAGGTAATCAATTACAACGATATGCGAAACGATATAAGTACGTGTATGCATATCTTAGTGAATATCTATTAATGCTTCGATATTTCTAGAGATAAGCGTTTTTGGAGAGGATGAGAAACTTGTATAAGGAAGTATGTACTAACATATATAACATATATACTTTTATAGATTGCAAAATAGATCTGTAACACATATTAACGTAAATAAACTTTTATTATTACTTTCCATCTTAACGATTAAATATGTTTTAGTTTCTATGATCGGACGATAAGAAAGTTTCTAAATATTTTAAATACAAATTTTATGTATCTTGTGGATTATGAAACAGTTTTTTTTATAAGTACTATGTAAATATTTATATCTATATAAGCACACACATATATATAGATACATATCAGACTTTGAATTATTTTTATTTTTTGGAAATTTTAATTCACATTTGTGAATATATTTATTTGTATTCAAAAACAATGTAAATGTTATAATTTTTTTTAACTAGTTATTTTTATAAATTAAAACTTTCTTTCTATTAAAAGATATTTTTTTGCTATATTCTATTGACAGAAATAATCAAATCAAATAACTAATTTATTACTAGACAGTATAACTAATTTAGTTAATTATATAATATCATTTAATTTAATTCGAATTGTAAATTAAACATATTACTTTAAGAAAATAAATAAATTCGAGATAATTAATTAAATCTTAATATATAAAAAGTATGATTGGGAAATGTTTTGATATTACATTTTTATGATTATTTTTAATTTCTACATACGTATATATAAACTATATGTGTACGAATATATATGTACTTGTCTGTAATATTGGATAATTAATTGCTTTTAAGACACCTTTAATCCTAAATAATAAATCAATATAAGTCGTTAATTTAACGTCAAATAAAAAATTAAAAACATGTTAATAAGACATTCGTTTATTAAACAAATGTTACTATGTATTATATAATATAATAATCATTTAATAAAAAAATCTATACATAAAGTCTAATAACTTTAATCGCAACATAATAATTTCAAATGAAGTATTTCGTTAATTGTAAATAAGATTTCTTAGATAATTCATCACACGATTTTATAAAAGTGCCCAATTACTTAACTTACAATTACTTACGATTTTATAAAAGTGTCCAATTAGACTTACTGTCTAATTTATTTGCTTAAGAACTGATACACATTTCGATGGATATGGTATTATCATCAGAACGACATATACTAAGACAATATACTTAACATATATTAAGAAAAATCTACAAAAGTTTTTATTTCACTCTACAATATTTATTTACCAATATCAATTTGCTTTACAAAACTTGAAATATTTTAATTTGCCTAGAGTTTATATAAAGCAAACAACATATGAAATGTTTCAATATTTTTTTAAGAGCACATATAATTTTTGTTTAGAAATTTATTTGATAAGTTTCTATTTGTACTATTTATACCATTTCATTGTTCTGAATATAAAAAAAAAATTATTTATTTTATAGATGATTATTATAGATGATTTTTACTATATTTTTATAGATGATTATTTACTTTTTGTATAAAAAAAATTAATATAATAATTGTCAATAAGTTACAAACTGATATATATAATTACAAGAAATTAAATGCATGTTAGATAACTTACCAACACTTGAAAACTGAAAGTGTGACATGACCAAAACGGTTGAAATATTTCAGACGCCTTTACTCACCTGCAAATAACCTTCATTTAGAATGTTGTCTTATTGAAAAGTTAAATAAAAACATACAATATTATAAAATGACATTACTAAAAAGAAACTTATTAAGAAATCGGTTCTAATCATAATTTTATATTTAAAGGTCGTGAGATCGATTTAAATTTCAACTAATTTGTTTTCATACATTTCATAATATCATTATAATGATATTTTTGTATGGGATGAAATTGAAACCGATTTGCAAAAATAAAAAATATATGTACTGAACAGAATAATCTGTTACAGATTTGAATTCTACATAATTAAAGTAATATTTTTCATAAATTAACTTATGTAATTATTTTAGTATTAAATCTAAAAATTCGAAATTAACAAAATAACTATGACTAATCATATGACCACATTTGTTACAAATTATAACCATATATAACATTACATTTTATAGCCAATAAAACCGAATCGTATACAGTGAAATAAATCGAAAGAATCTAAACATCGATTAAATTGTGCAATACGCGAAAAGATTCGATAACGAACTTATAAATCGATAAACTGTCATATAAAGGTGATTTATCCGTAGTTATTGAGTTTCGTCTTATTTTGAAATGAGTACAATCACTTTGTACATCTGTTTCTAATAGCAAAACAAATAGTTCGATTCAGTTTCATAATACGATTCTGTCAAATAAGAAAGTGAGCAATATCTTTACATTTGAACTCGTTTCGTAAAGTAATGGAAATGCACTTTAAAAAATGCCCTTTCTTAGATTCGCCACGCAGTGACGAAACCGTCACTATTTCCGTTTTACGTACTGTTGTGGTTTGGTTTTCTGCTGAGATAATTCTCCGTAGCATTTGATGTGTAAAAAATTGGAAAAATACAACCTCGAGGTTTATATACATACATATATATATATATATATATATATATATATATATATCAGACACTTCAGAGAAACATAAAAAAATATATGATAGAAATAAGAAGACAAAAAACACGACTAACAGACATAACAAATAAAGAGTTTGAAGTAGATATGAGTGAAAAATATTGCAAGAAAAAACAATCCGCAAATACCAGAAGTGATTCATTAAATTCAAAAAATTGAAAAATGACAAAAAAGAGGTCGATGATAGATGTAATAAAAATATTAGAAACTTTTGATAAACGAAGAAAATGATTTTTTTAAATTGAAAAAATATGTAAGACATTTATTCAATAGTATATTAAGGAACACTGAAAATTATTATTTATATATATATATATATATATATAGAACAACAAAAATAATAAAAATGTTTTTCCTGTAAATATGTACGACTTAATTTCTTCAACCATTCACTTATATCTTACATTAAAAATATAATTAATTACAAATACACTTTAAATTTTTTATACTATAGCATCCGTTAATATTGCACAATATTTAAAAAGTAATTGATATTAGTAATAAGATTAAAAAAACGTATGTCATTGATTAACAGTAATATTAACGGATATGATGACGAATTAAAATCGTGAGTGAAAATTTATAAGTACAAGACACTAGCAGCTCATTTGAAACATTGCAAAATATTTCAATGATATTTAAAGACAGATCTTTTAATTATATGAAATTATACGATAATATCAATTGAAAACAATCGATACAAAATTAAAAAGCACTAATTGAAATACACAATAATGAACACAACAGTAATTACTTGCCACATATGCAGTTATTGTGAGATTTTCACCTTACGATGAAAATATTGATATACCCTCAATATATTCACTACTACTTTGGAATGTAGAATGACACTCTACAAATACTTTCTATAAAATAATTTCATTAGATTTATTTTATAATAACATTTCTATATATATAGATATTAGGTCTTGTAGTATGAAATATCGGATTTTTATTTTATTTCTGATATAATAATCCGATATTTCATATTACACGACCTAATATATAGAAAATGGACTAAGCAGTAAAAAACTGTAAATATTTAGGTATATCGTAATTAAAAAACAATAAAATTACGAATCTTGAAAAAATAAAAAAACTACAATAATATGATAACGTACATAAATTAAATATAATTCCTAAAATTACAATTAAATGTTAAGATCAAATAATGATTTATAATACTTTCTACAATAAATAAATATCTAATACTAATTTAATTTATCGTCATAATACAATTTTATAAAATCTAGATAATTTTTACATAATAAAGTTGTGGAAAAACTGACTGACAACTTCAACAGGCAATGAAAAATGAAAAAAAATGTTTTCAAAAATTATATATATATATATATATATATATATATATATATACATATATATTAGGTCTACCGGAAAATTTTCACAAGTATTATAAAAAATATTTCTAAAGATAAAAAAGATCATAAATGCTAAAACAAATAAACAGTCAATATTCTATTCACATATGTTGATAAAATTTTTCTCACGAACTTTAACGCAAGTAAATCCTCAATAAAATAGAATAATTATCTGACTATTGATAAAGGAATGAATAAATATTATTAAGCGGTATTAATCAAGATGTATGATCAAAAAAAAATAATTACAACTGTCATAAATAAATACGAAATATAATCATAAATTTTATATATATATATATATATATATATATATATATATATATATATATATTCGTTAAATCTTTATCTCTGTATTATTTTCTACATATAAATATAATTACATCAACGTTTTAAAAATTCTAAATCCACTATTCATTTAGTTTGGTATTATTACTAATTCACTTTAATATAAATGAACCATTCATCTTAACAAAAGATTTTATGTATTCAATAATCACTTACTGTTTACTCAGTTAGTTGATACACTTTTTAATTGCTATGTTATCATCGTCAAAGTGATACATTATAGATTTTTTTATTTTATGACGGTTAAAGCCACTGAAATGTACATCAACGAATAAACAGACCATACATTGTTATTGAACAGATAAAATTTTATAGTGTTCGAGTGAATATTTTGTTTATGTGAAAAATATAAATACTATTAAAAATTTTAAAGAAATATCAAGAAATGGTAGAAAAAGAAACAAGAGAAATTTACCATTTTATGTTTTATATTTTTAAAAAAATCATTTATTACCTTATGAAAAACTTTACATATTCTTAAAATTATTGATACTACTTCAATTCGTGTAGTAAATATTAAATTATTTTTTTATACTGAAACTGAAACTAAACTTCTATTACTAAATAACATTTTCAGATTCATTCAGTCGAAGATAAGTACATGTATAAAAATATAAAATTGATATAATAAAATTTTAAAAAAACGTTCTGTTTTAAAATACACCAATGAATCCGAACATCTTTTCTTAAGATAAATAAATATACAAACTAACACTAAACAGATCAAAACTGAAATGAATCGATATATTTGGAGGTCAAAATTTTAAATTAACTAAAATCGTTAATTTTACAGCAACTTTTTGTAAATTAAGAAATATTTTTAAATATGTATCACACATTCCAGTACATGTATAAATAATATTTGTGATTATCAACTAACTGATACAAAACACTAATTTCAATTTTATTTAAGGAATGTGTCAAGTGCAGCCACTTATACACTAATATGTCCAATTAATATTTTCTACACTTAACAGAAAACAGATTAAATAAAGAACATTTAATAGTCGTATCATTGATAATTATAATTTATTTTAGTCGACTGCACATTCCAACATTCCATTGTAAATGAAGATTAATTTATTATAATTCTTGCAAAAAAGGCAATACAAGAATCGTCCACGTTATCAATTAATAATGCAGACAAAAAACAAAGTTAAACAATTTCACGAAAAGCATTTAAATTGAAATTAAGATATATTTATCCACTTGTCAAATGTGTTTAAATTAGTGCAGTGAATGTGAACTTATTGTCGAATTAACACGCACTTTGTTTTCATTTAGTCGGGGTGACACATGCGTTCATTAAACTCGCATCTCTTCAATTAACTTGTGTTAATTATATAGTTTAATTTCTTTACTAGGATATTTTCGTAATAGTGCATATACATTTTGATGTATTTGATTTTTATTGTATTACAACAAATTAAGAATAATTACTACTTATTGAAAGTGGTTTTAATCTAAATCACTTACAAATGTACGAAATTAAAACTGAAAATATTGTTCCTTAATAATGATTTCTTTTCTTAAAAAAACACGTTTCACCCAATGTTTATTTCTACAACAATAACAGGATGTGGTGATAAATATGACGTAATATTTTCTCAGCGCTTTAAAAATTAGAACAGTCACGGTTCAACTATTACAAAATTGTCATAATTCTTATAATATTTTTTGACAAGATCCATATATTCGATTATATCAGAGATACAACAGTGATATAATATTAAAAAAAACATAATTTCCACATTTTTTATTTCCTTATATTTTTATCCTACTTTTTAACTTGATAAAATATAACATTAATTTCTGTGAAAAATTAGACATTTCCTAGTCACATAATTATTTAATTATTAATTGAACAATTCAAAAAAATCAAACAATTTTCTTAAAAAAATAAAATTGTAGAATGTACGTAGAATGGTCACTTAATTTTCAATTTTACAATGACAGATTAATATCAAGAGAATATATATATATATATATATATATATATATATATATATATATATATATAGAGAGAGAGAGAGAGAGAGAGAGAGAGAGAGAGAGCAAAAGTAACTGTTGAATAAAATAAAATAACATTCAGTGACCTTTTATATGACACAAAAAGTTAAATTAACAATTATTATAGTTTTTTTTCTAGCATCTAATTACATTTACTGTATACAGAATTTTTAAAAAATTAAACTGAATATTATACAGTAACACATTTTTTTAAATTAGGAACATAAGTACTCTTATTCAAATACATTAATATTTGTAATAACAATAACTTCTAAAAAAATGAAATAAGTACAATTTCCTTTGAAATATTTTTTTTATAAAAGTATCAATACGAAATTATTAATAATAATCTAGTATAGTGGTTTCTTGTATACAAAGAACAGTTAAACCAAAAAATGATTAACTACCAAATATCATCATAATAAGATATGTTTTTTTTTCAATATGATAGACGAATCGACTGCTCTCATTTCTAAAATAATCCAAAAAATATCATATTAACATAAATGAATCACTCACTCTCAACACTATATTTTTTAATAAAAATCTTCAATAATCACTTATTGTTCAATTTTTTCATTAATGTGGATTTTAATAGCTGTATTATAAAATATCTAAAAAAAAATTATAATATAGAGTACTTTGACAATAATCGAATGGTCATCAAAATGCGTATCAGCGATTAAATTGAACAATAAGTAATTATTAAACACTTATTAAAGTAAGATATTTATGAAAAAGTAAATTAATCATGGTTCCAGAAGGACACTTTAAAAATCAATAGTTTGAATTAAACATCTACATATTAAATTTATTTTTCAATTTATGAAGTGTTATTTCATCTCTTATTTAGTTTCTCTAAATAATTATTTTTATTACAAAACAAAAATGGGAAATATAAAGAACTCTATCGAAAGCTTTTTTAATAATTCAAGGATATTTAACAAGCAGAATTATTTCAAACAATCGTAAAAAATATTACTGTTTAACTATAAACTTCGATTTTTTTCAAATCGAATACTTCTCATAAAAACAAAGATTAAAAAAAAACTTAAGTAAATTTAATGTAAAATAGTTTATGCATCAAATATTTAACTTCTGTTATTAATATGAATTAGTTTTATGTATACTTCTTCTAAACTGTGAAGGTAATAACCAATATAATATTATGTACATTGAATTTTCAATAATTTGAACAAATTTTAGTTTAATGATTTATCTTAGAAAGATTAATGTATTTATTTTAAATCAAATTCTAAACTTCAATTTGTGCACGAATTTTAATTATTAATAATAACCTAAAGTTTATATATATATATATATATATATATATATATATATATATATATATAAAAGCATTAAAATAACATAACAACATTTATAAAATTTTAATTTACTTAAATATTAAACAAATTTAATTAAATTTAAACAAACTGTAAACAAACTAAACATACAATTAAAAAGACATTCTTTAAAAAAGTAATATCTACAAACTTAAAAACTAAATGAGTACATTATGTATGTATGTATAAATATATATATATATATATATATATATATATATATATATATATATATATATATATGTAAGTATGTATAAAATATGTAATAATTATACACTGATGAGGCAGTGTTTGTTTATGTTAAAACTAAATTACAAATACACAAAACAAACTACTTTAATTAGCAATTCAAAAAGAAAGTACAGTGAACTCGTCAACCGTGACAAAACAAACCGCATTTAAATAACCAAACTTAAAAATGGCGACATTTTTACTGATCAGTGAGAAAAAACAATAGAATATATTTGCTGAGACTCAAAGGCCATGACTGTTTTTTTTTGACCTGTGTTCACGAATTTCACTTTTTTGACACAGATTTATTAAGACTGCCGAAAGTATAAAATTTGTCTTATGTACGTTTCTTTTTTTATATAGCATAATATGCATTTTATTCGTCAAATATTTAAAATGTATGTTTTTATATTAAAATTTATTCGTAATTTTTATTACCATTATATTTATATATATATATTGTAAGTATGTATGTATAATTTTATAACTATCATTTTTTAATTTTGTTATAAATTATTCAACTTTAATATCTATAATTTCGATCTATAAACATATTACTTAAAATTAATATATGCACATTATAGTATATATTCTTTCTTTTCTTGAAACAGAGCTATTAATGATATTACTACATAAATTAAATATTCTATGTATATATGTAGGTATGTATATACATACATATATATATATATATATATATATATATATATATATATATATATATATGCATATAAATCCCATCATGATGACAAAAAATTTCACTTAAAAAAATAATTTTATATATCTTTGACATTTAGAAAATAAATACTTATTTTATTCTTTCCAGAGTTAAAATAATGCCAAAAATACAAATACCCTTACCTCAATGAATCAAAACTGAATTTCTCGATTTTGTAAAATTTAAGAAAATAATATATAAGGCCATTCAAATGTGACGCCTAGTTTATATTTTATTAAAAAGAAACATGTATATAAGGAAATATGTGTATAGTTTTTTTTTAGTTATACTTGCCTTAGAGTTATAACCAAAAAAAGTTAAATATCGCTTATTATTCCAAGGCAATAAAAACAATTTAATTTCTTAATACATCCTCCTACTGCTATATCCAAATATATACAAGTATAATACTTTTTTTAACTATTTTTATTCCCAATACTATTTCACATGTATTTATTTTCATTTACAGATAGTAATTTCTGCTAGTAAAAAAATTTTTTTTAATAAAAACATGTAACTAAACTTCAGTTAATATTAACTTATCCATTATTTTCAAATAATCAATACTTTAAATTATTTTTTATTATCAAAAAATGAATTGTTTTATTTTCAAATTCTTAATGTTTCACTAGAATTAGAATTATAAAACAGGATCAAAATAATAATCGTCACGAAATAAAATAAAACATTAAACGAGATCGAAAACACAAACAAATAATAAAACATAAAATATGTCTAGACAGCAATAAATTAATGTCTGTTTTCATATTAATTGCCTGTTTTTCATCACATCTACTGTTTCATGTTATTTTTATTTTTCTCGACTTCAGACTTTTATTACAATTGTCTTCATAAATGATTCATCCAGTTTAATATCTGAAATATAGTTCAGTTTGTTTTCTCAAATCAAAAAAAGCAATATAAACAAGCCAAAGAATAATGAAATTCATACAGAAATCTACATTGAAAATACTTACTTTTTTATGGGTCGTATAATAGAAAGAAGGAACAAGAGTATAAGAAATGTATAGATCTTATACACACAAAGGCATGCATATATATATATATATATATATATATATATATATATATATATATATATATATATATATATATATATATATATATATATAATTGAATTGCTCTTTTCAATGGCATTAATTGTTTATATCTACAACACTCACTTTCAAAAGATTTTTTTTAAAATCACTTTATTCTTTTGCAATCATCAAGTAAGTACATTAACAACATTTTGTTTATTCATTCTTAAAGATTTCTAATTAATATAAAACGTTGTATAGAATTCATTTCCGCTACAATTTATTGTGTAATTGTTTTTAGAAAACTACATACGATTCATATATGATAAATATTTCATTCGATATTTCTCAAGATCAAAATGAATATTTAAAAGAAATGATTTCTCAATAAAAATTAACTCGAGTCTGAATTCAAAGTCATCATCATCCGTCATCAGTCGGTCATCAACCCGTCATACTAACTACATGACTACAACCGCCTCTAGAAACCTTTTTCCAATTACAAACAATTGTTATTAATTGTAATTTTATAACGGTTCTCATTCTCTACGTTGTCATAATTTTTGTGATTAGTAGAAATATTTAATCAATATAAAAATTTATAATTCTTCGTTTAAAATGAAAATAATTAAACCTTTAGCTTCAAAAGTAAGATATAATCAAAATTATAGAAGATTATTAAAATTAAATAAAATTAGGTAACAAAAAACATACCAGTTATATATATATATATATATATATATATATATATATATATATAAAGCTGTTTTTTTAGGTTAGATATAACTTTTAATAGAGATTCATTTAAAGTTCTATCACGCTTTAAAAAACACTAATTTTTAAAATGTTTTAAATAACATCAGGAATAAAAATAATAATTTGTATTTTTTACTATAAAATTAATTTACTATAAAATCATTTCAACAATACCTTTGAAGTGCTTAATAACAATCTATTTTTCTTCTAGAAAAATGAAAGCAAATTTCTTTAAAAAAAAAATTATGACTATTAAGAAAAAACGTGTTTTAAAAATATACAAGTTGAGTCACTGATCGATATCAATGTCTCATATACTGTTATTAAAGTATACTACAGCACTTAAAATAAAAAAAGATAAACTGTATTTATCAGAATTTGAATTTCTGTGAATGAATGTATTAATTCATTGGGATTTCTTAATAAGCAAGTATATTTATAATAATGACATATAGAGTCAAAGTACAAAAAGTTCTACATTAATAAATAGAATAGAAAACAAGGTGTGAAATTAATTAACGATACAAATGAGTTAATTAAAAACATTATTTTTTAATACCACTTTATTTTTAGTTATTAATTTTTAATTAAATATGTATTAACATGATAAAAAAAAGTGTTAATTGTTATTAACGTGAAATATTCGTTATATATATATATATATATATATATATATATATATATATATATATATATAATATTTACAAATGTTCTAATTAAATATATACATATATTTAAAATAAAAATTATTTTTATTTTATTTAACAATTAATGTCTAAAACCGAAAACTAACCGATTACATTTTAGTAATTCAAAATAATATTAAAAGAGAATTGGAAATTAAAATAGAAATATATGTAAAATTCAAAATCAATAGAAACAATAATTGACAATAAAACCTGAAACATGATTAATAAATTTGAAGTGAATTTTACTCTGAAATATATGCAAGAACGACAATAAAGAACAAATGGATACAAACAATCCATGACAAGTCAAATATCGTCTCAGTTTTTTTAATCTCCAAAAAATCTATAAAACAATGTTATCACGCAACAATTAACAAAGCAGCCATCCATGAAATTTAGAACATACGTAGTCAAAATACTGAATGATAAATTAAAATGTACTTTGACTTTAATTTCATGTTGTAATATTTATATTTAACACGTCGTCATATTCGCTTTTTTCGATTCATTGAAATTTATCAGGTGGTCCATTCATTTCAAAATACAATAACTTTGATAACTGATTCGTACATAACAAATATTTTACTGATTTAATTTACTAATAATAATAAATAAAGCAGATATACACATAGCTAATAAACTAAATATTTCACTTAATATAATAAAAAGAATGTGTGATAAAATTGTGAAAACAATTGTCACTTATAAAGTCTTAAAGTGTAACCTATTCTTAATAGTATCTACTTATATATAATTTATGAATAATTGAGCATTTCTAAATTTATAACATAATGTACTGTTATACACTTATCCCCCGATTTACACTGAAAATCGGTTTTTCAAAAAACCGTGTAAATCGAAATAGTGGATTTTTATACACAAAACCGTGTAAATCGAAAACAAAATATGCATAAATCAGTCATTTATTTCAACGAAAAATAAAAGTAAGATACCTTGAAAAGCATAAAAATAACAGCCCATTCTTAAAATAACAAATATATAAAGGTGTAAGTATGTAATTCATTTTATGGAAACAAAATATATAAAATCTTTAAAAAATTTAACCAAAAATTTAATTACTGTTATCACTTTCATACACTATTAATCTTTTCTACGAACCTTGGTAATGTAATCCGTAATTAACAATTGTGTTTGGTTTTTGGTTAAATCTTTATAGACCTCTTCATATTGAGTTAAGCATTTAGTAATATCTCGCTGGAATCGGAGAGCTCGTTCAACATTCGGGTCATTTTGTAGAAAATTATTATCGAATTTTTGCCCTAATTCAAATAAGTACGCCAGTATTACCAAGTAAACGGAATTAAAAAATGACTGTAGAAATATGTATGCAGCCAAAATGTTCATTTTTATCAGTTTTTCTTTTAAAGCTGTTATTTTGAAAACCGTGTAAAAGCGAAATCGTGTAAAAAAATACCGTGTAAATCGGGGGATAAGTGTACTTGATAATTTGAATCTCATGCAAAATTCAAATTCAATGATAAGTAATTAACGAATAACAATTCAAAGACAAAAACTCGTTAATGACAATTTCAACTGCATTTATTTAAGACCAACTACTTTTGTTAATTTTGCATACTGTGACATTTCCGACATAAAATTTCCATTTTCAAGCTTGAATTTATTTCCATCCATTGTTTGTTTCATTAGATAGTAAAATATAATTTAACAATTGTATGAAAATGGCCCGAATGCAATATATATATATATATATATATATATATATATATATATATATATATATCCATTGTTGTTTTGCTTTCTGTTGCTTGTAATCATGAACGTGTTTATTAACATTTTCTTACATAAAATTTCACTTAAAGCGGATATTACAGCGTGTAAGTTCAAATAGGACCGTCTTTGTTCATACTTATGTTCATAGTCGTAGTTTTGTTGGTGACGGTCTTTTGTCATACTTCCGCCGGATATTACGATTTTAACAACACGATACTGTTGCGGCCTGATGAAACGTAACTTCTTCATTTATCAACCGACCGAGAATATACAATAAAAATAATCTCTTGAAATATATAAACATATTCTCTTCAAATATATAGGATCATCTAAATGTGACACCTAGATTTGTATTTTATCAAAAAGAAACAAAAGAAAATATACACATGTTTCTCTATACACCACCTTATACATATGTTTCTTTTTAATAAAACACAAATCTAGGCGTCACATTTGGATGACCATACATTTTTATTTACTCCTCTCTCTCTCTCTCCATGTATGTGTATATATATATATATATATATATATATATATATATATATATAATTATGTGTACTTTTATTTTACATAATAATATTTATATGAAATTAACATACTTTTTACAAACGATAAAGTAATTACAAAAAAATCATATTATGAACGAATTTTCTCCAGTAAAATTACTTAAGGAGGTTGGTCTGTTAAAAAATATGATAAGATTAGTCTAAAATTTGAATATAATGATCATAATAATGATCAAATTCTTCAGGAATTTTTTTGAAATTTTTCTCCATCCCGTTTTAGAAAAATTAAAACATGAAAATTGTGTCTTATAACATGGGCTCTTATGGCGGTGTGGTATAAATTGAAACTTAAGTCATTGAAACTCCACTAAAAAATGCCAAGAATTTTTTAAAAGATGTTTTATTGTAAAGCTTATATTTTTATTAGTATTATCACTCGAGTAAAACAAATCTTCACAACGCCGTTTGCAAGTTTTTAGTTGAAAAAGAATTGTAAATGAATGGTTTTAAAGTTACAGCCAGTACGAACTTTACAGCCAGAACGAATCACGGCGCAGCACTGTAGGCACGTGACACATACGATACGCGTGTTCATATACCATGTATACTATACAGAATTATTTATTTGCAGTTGGCAATCATTATTTTAGCCCATACAAAAGTGTAGACCACTACTCCTTACCCCGCGACCCTGTAAGACTATGACCAACTACCTTAAAATAACTAATAGAAAATTGACAAATTTCTGTGCTATTATCTTATAAAATTATATTTTAAATATTCATAATTTAAGAATGTTAAAATGGTCATTAAAATGACTGATCACTAACTAAAACTAGTAATTAATTTTAACGAATTCAGTCACAATACCGAAATATAAATATAATGTGTTTTTTAAAAGTGATAGAACTTTAAATTGAATCCCTATCGAAAAATCTATTTAACCTAAAAAAATCTTCATATACATGTGTGTATGCATGTATAATATATATAAAAGCATGATATGTTTTTTTAGGTTAGATAGAACTTTCGATAGGAATTCAATTTCAAGTTCTATCACGCTTTAAAAAACACCTATATTTTATATCACTTTCTAAAAATATATAATTTTATAACCAAGCCATTTTCACTATAGATTTTGAACCTTTTTTAATATGAATAAAAAATATTATTACATAAATGAGTTATAATACAAGTATTAATTTTATATGACACCATTTAAGTATGCAACTTTGGCTGTCAAATAATGTCTATATATATATATATATATATATATATATATATATATATATATATATATATATATATATATATATGTAACAAGTATCAATATTTATTAAACGTAAGATTTTCGATCTTGATAAAACCCCTGTCAATATGTTATACATATATACATATTTGACAGATGAGAAAAAATGCAAGAATATTCGTTTAAAAATACTTTCTACCTAATTTAAAGTAACAGAAACTTTATCAATTGATTTTGTTTATTTACAAAAAAAATACTTGTACATATGTGCATACAAGAAATTCCAATAACAAATATGTTTCATTCAAAAGATATTATAACAAATTAATATTGAAACTTTTTAAATTTAGGCTATTTTCGACTCAGTTATTACATCCAATGCTTATGAAACATTCGAAAAATCATATTTTAATATTAATTGGCATTTATTATACTAGATTTTAATCGAGAACCCATTAATCAATGAACCAATAGTATAGCATGTCTGTCACAATGTTCGTTAATCATCTGATATTTATCTGGTTATTAATGATGTTTAAAATCAACTACCAACTTCACAAACTAAACCCATATAACATGAATATATATAATACAATGTTCTCTCTTTATAACATATTCAAACTTTAGATGAGATATAAACCTCATACGAGTATATATTCTCTCAAATCTGGAGTTATTCATGTGAATTTATCTTTCTTACATGCACAGAACTGAGAGAAATTTACAAGAGACAGAAGCGAGAAGAAACTCCCTTAACAGCCAGTAATATAACCTTAGGCTGCAAATGACTTTTTAAGTATTTATAAGAGATGGTCTTTCTCGAATTCGAACTTACGCTATTAATATTAATTTTCTTTAAGAATGGGACTAATTAATTAAAAAAGCACTTTAATGATGTCACGTGAGTTATTTGAATAAAAAAATTATAAATTAGTATATAAATTTCTAACATTTTATGAGTAGCAAAACAGTTTCATTTTGTTTAAGAATCTATTTGTTTTTATATTTTCAAAAACATTATTTCAATATATTTTGTGTAATAAATATAATAGCAACAATCTCTACCTCTAGTATTTCATAAAGAAAATTAAGAAATAGGTCACTGTAAAAAATCATTGATGTTTATATCAATTCATCCAAATGTGACGCCTGGATTTGTTTTATTAAAAAGAAACTACACAAATGTTTTTTTTAATAAAACACAAATCTAAGGATCACATTTGGATGAACCTATATATATTTCTTTGCAATAAAAGTATTTACTAGAATTTTTATAATATTATATATCCCTTTATTACGATAGTCATATAAAAAATTAAAATTATATATAAGCCATATTATACAAAAAATTATGATATATGATATTTATTACAGTAGTAAAAAAATTAGCCTAATAGATATGTGAAATAAATCATTTTCTTTATAATTTCATGAATACCTAAATATTTTTATTTTAATTTAAATATTTTAAATAGATAAAAATAAATTATATATTAACCGATCATTAGCCAAATTGATTAACTCCACAAACAAAAAATATAAAAATTGATATAATCATACACATATACATTTAATATATACATTCTTTATACAATATATACATTTTTTAAAAAAAATCTTTTTAAAATTTAAACTGAAATAAACATTGTAAAATGTATTATTATAGATATAGCTTTTATTTAATAACATCAATAATGCATAAAATAGTATATCCTTAGAATAATCATTATTATTTTAACATTTTTCACACAACTAAGACAGTAAATCGATTTGGAAAGTGAAATAAAAAAAATAATACCATTGAATCAACTGATATAAAAAAGTATACAGTGTAAACGAAAAGATAAACAAAGTGAGTTTAGCACATATGTATTAAATGTATTTCTTTTTTTTTGAAATTTTACTTTTTGTATGACAGTAAAGAGTTTATCATTATTATCTAATATATACTGTTGCATTAAAAAATTACTTAAGTAAATTCATATAAACATTTGAATTACATTATTGCAACGATTTACTAAAGAGTACGGAGTTAATCACAATGGTTTCTGGAATAAATTATTTATTCATCCAAGACTAAAACATTTTTTATCATTTGGTGAAATTAAGTTTAAATATTAGGAAAATTTATTTTTAATATAAAAAGTTAAGCATCGAATAAGTGCTTTGGCACAAAAATTTAAAAAAAATCAAAAATTGCAGTTAAGCACTTTGGCCTGTAAGCCATCCACACACACACACACAAATATATATATATATATAATTACTAACACACGAAGATGATAAACAATATATCACAACTTGAAATTAAATCTCATAAATAATTTTTTAAAGTAATTACCATAGACATCTAATCTACCTTACGTAAGAATAGAAAAAAATTTCAATTTGTAATCAAAGGACACGAGAATAAAAAAAGGATATACACGTATTACTTAATGATTCATTAAATAAAAAACTTATATATATATATATATATATATATATATATATATAATTTTTTACTTTATACATGTTTATATACACAAATAAAACTCATTTTCAAGTTTCATTTAACACTATATTAAAGAAATTGAGCACAATGTAACACATAAAATACACGATTATGTTCTCATAAAAAAAAACGGAATATTAGTATACTATTAAACGCTAATGCAACCTTTGACACTGAAACGTCTCTGAGACGCCATAAAAGATGAGCAATTAAAAATTAACTACATTGTACTTTTTTATACAATTATATAAAACGCACATATTATCGGTGTTTAAATAGATACTGAGAAAAGGAAAGACGATTCTACGAATGACTGATTCAAATTATTTTTCCAGGTGACAAATACGTATATTTCATATGTTGATGCTATATCTAGGTCACTGATTATGACAACGTTTTCTCTATGACAATTGAGTGAAACTTAATGCGAAACTTCACGGGCCATCGGTTGCCTTGTTTCTAATAAAAATGAAATCAGCCGAAATCACAATCAGAAAATATGATATATGTTAACATAGATATATAATTCCATATATATATATATATATACAGGTATAAATCACTCATAATTAAAATTAAAAAATAATAAAAAAAATTGTAATTTTTGACAACACATTTTCTAGACAATAAAATATTATATTATTACAAAAGAATTGGTCAAATAACTTTACGAAATTCAACAAAAAATCAAGTAAAAAAAATTAAATCACTTCAAAATATGAAATTGAATATTTTTATACATAAAGATTATCAACCACTATGTGAAGAAAAATAGCGACTTAAGGGGGTATCCCAGTCTAGAATTTCGAAAAAATCGATTTTTTGCATATTTTCAAAGTTTAGACCTTTAAGAATATGTCCTTAAGAGGATTTTTCGAAATTCGAATTATTTTCGGAGTTATAGCTATTTTTGTGACGTGCCAACCAATCCAGTTTGGCCGGAAGTCCAAACTTTAAACGCGTTTTTCTCGAAACTACTTTTTTCGACACGGTTGACATGATATCTCAAGTTCTAATGGACCGATTTACTTGAAATTTGGTACAGAGCTTCTCAATATAACAGTGATTGCCCCCGCCTAAGATTTTTTGAAAATTTTGTTTTTTACTATTTTTAAAAAATTCCGAAAGTTGAAAAAAATAGGGCAAAAAAATGACTGTTTTTTCACACTGCCATTTTGCGAAAAAAAATTTTTTTTTAATTTCCCTAGGCGGGGATACTAATATAACCTTCTTTTTCAATAATTTCAAAAAAAAATTTGTTTCAAATGACCGGAAGGGTTGAAACCACGTCAACCAGGAGACACCTTTTTTTTCGAGCCCCCATTTTGCCAGCCTGTACCTTTTTCAATTTTGATTTTTTTGTTTTTAATAATACTTTTTTATACTCTTAAAATGTCAATAAATAACTGATAAAAAATGGATAGTAAAAATATTTATTGTTTTTTTTATAGCGCCTGAAAAAATACATAAAATTCGTGCGTCTAGACTAGAATACCCCCTTAACTAAATCATGGGTAAAAAATAAACAATTTTAATTTTATTATATAATTATTTATCAAAAACTATCTTAAATGCTATAAAAGTTTAAAAAAATGTTTAATTAAGTTATGATATAAAAATGAATAATATAAAGACTTTTTAACACAAAATAAAGAAATAAAAATACTTATATATATATATATATATATATATATATATATATATATATAAATATCTTCAAATGGATGTAGAATAATTATAAATTAAAACCAAATTAACATTTCAATCGTGACTATAAAAAGGAAGATTCCATTTAAAAATTAATGTCCTATAACACTAAAACATACTTTTAATCTGTTGCATTCGCTACACAGCTTCCGTACAATACACGGACATGAATATATGATTAACTCATTATCATAATTGTTTACCATAATCACGATAAATCTGTCTAAATACTTTATAAATATCGACTGGTTATAATTAGGGTTTAATTAATTAAATGGTATTATTAAAAGCGTAGAGTGAGAGGAGTGACGTACGTTCTTAAATTTTGAAAATGTTATGTAGTTGAATCAATAATTATAATACATGTGATAGAATAGATTATAAATAATGAATTATTTTATATGCACAGGTAGTGTTGTTCGTGAATGAGATAAATATGAAGGTTATTATAAAAAGTTCACATGAGCAATTGTTCCTGTTAGAGAGGTTGATCTTTACCACAGTTTGAATTTTTTTGTTATAAATTTACAGTAATATTTCTAAGAAAGTCCATATTAAAAAGTAATTTAATTATTTCACCCAAACTTTTTAAAAATATATGACGTCTGTTGGGAAATTATCTACCTGTAATAAAATACAATACAGAATTAACTCTTAAAAATAATTTATTGAATTTTTATTCTTATTTGTACGAATTCTTCGCCTCTTTAAAGTAATTTAAATATATATATCTCTGTAAAAAAATCCATCTTATTAAATTAAAAAAATCTCTGATTCTAAGTAATGACTAGAATAAAGATTCATATTCAATATCAATGGAAGAAAGTTTTGAGAATACAGTAAATTATATATATTTTTGAAATATGTGTTTTTGTATACTCGTAACAAAAAATAGTCATTTCTTATAAATCAAGATGTTTGCTTTTAATTAAACAAATTTAAAATATTAAAGAGAAAAAAAATAACAAGTAAAATGGCTTAAAACAAAATTGAATTAATTCAAAAATAAATTATCTACATTGGATTAATAAACATACTTTCTTCTCAACACAAATGAACACTCGCCCTTAACACTACAATATTTGAAAAAAGTACCCAATAATCATTTATTGTTCAGAATATTGCATTATAAAACCTAAATAATATACTATATATACAGTCCGCAACAAAGTCTGCGCACACCCATTCTATCTTTATTAATATCGCTTATAACATAAAAACACTATTGTTGATAACAAAGTAACTATTTTTTATTTTTTTTACAAAGTCTTAAAAATTAAAAAACATCAACAAAACACTTTTTAAATATCAATAAAGTAAAGAAAACAACAAAATAAACGAAATTTTAAAAAATTATGCAAGAAAAAGTCTACGTACAGTCGAGTTTATCGTTTATTATCCTTAGAATTTTTAATTTCAGCATTACAATTGGCTATGTGATTGTTGAAAATGCAAATTGTTATTATTAATTTTAGTTTTTGTCAAACAGATAATACAAGTGAATATCATGGAAAATAAAATGTGTAATTTTAAAAAGAATAAAATAAGTATATCAGAGCGAAAAATAATTATAAAATTATGGGAAGAAGAAAATAGCTACCAAATTTTAGGAAGACAGCATTGATCAATTTATAGAGTGAAAAAAATTATTAAAACAACCGATATCATAACATCAAAGCCCCGTTGTGGCCGCTGTTCAAAATTATCTGAAAGGGAAAAACGTTATATCATAAATACAATTAAGACTAAACCACGATTATCCACTTTTGTAATTGCTGTAAGTGTCCATGTACAATTTAATAAAAAAAAAATTAATGATGCGATAAGGAAAACTCTAATAATTGCTGGGTACCGTAGTCGGATTGCAAGACAGAAACCGTTCATTTCAAAAGTGAACAGAATTAAACAAAATGAGCATATAAATATATGAGAGGACTTTTGGAAAAATATAATCGAGAGTAAATTTTATATATTTGCCATAAAAGGACGAAAGTTCATTTGACGAAAACCTAATATAGCCTTAGATAAGAAAAATCTGTTTCTCACCGTGAAACATGGTGATGGTCGGATGATGTTATAGGTGTGTATGTTAAGTAGTGGCGTTGGTAATATCGAATTTATAGTCAATAATAAATAAATTCGACTATCTCGATATTTTAAAGCGAAATTTAAAAGAAAATGTGGGAAAAATCGGATTAGGCCGTAAATTTCATTTCCGATAAGACAATTATCACAAACATACGACCAAAATTGTCAAGCTTTGGGTACTCTATAATATTCCAAAGCACTTGTATATGCTTCCACAATCTCCTGACTTGAATTTCATTGAACATTTATGAAATTTGCTTTAGTACAAAATTTGAAAATTTCGAAGAAATGTCGAAAACTATTATCATCTAAAAATAGACCAAAATTAATTCTGAATAAACTGAAAGATTAATGCAATTTATGAAAAAAGATTGGAAGAAATTTTAAAACAGAAAGGTTACCAAATATCATACTGAAAATAATATTATAAGTATTTTTTTTAATTTTTAGTTAGGTGTGCGCAGATTTTTCTTCACGTATTTTTTAAAAATTTCGTTTTCTTTATTTTATTGATATTCAAAAAGTGTTTTGTTGATGTTTTTTAATTTTGAAGACTTTGTAGGAAAAATAAAAAATAGTTACTTTATTATCATCAATAGTGTTTTTATGTTATAGACGATATTAATAAAGATAGAATGGGTGTGCGCAGACTTTGTTGCGGTACTGTATATATAGTGTATGTATATATATATATATATATATATATATATATATATATATATATATATATATATATATATATATATAATTAACAATAAAGTATTAAAAGTACATTGACAATACTTATTCAATTTTTCTGAATAGATAATCGCTCTTTTCAAATAACTATTGATATTTCCGAAAACATAATACACTATTGAAAAAATTCCTATATAAAAAAATATCTATATTAATACACACTGACCAATCGATCAATATTGTACACAAAAACAATTTAATGTAATATAGATTTCAAGCATATATTTTATCTCATTTGAAAGATATGAAATTTATCTACAAGATCCTTTTATGTACGTACACATTTTCCGGGTAAAAACCAGAGTTCACCTGTTATCATTTTAATTAATACTAGGTTACTAGAAACGACAATTACACATAAAAACGTATATTGCTTTATACCTCTAATGATGAATTGTTTTATATCGAATATTATCGTAACAATAGACAATTGTGATGAAAAATACAAAACAATGCAATCGATCCGTGTTAAATTGACATAATTGATGCAACAATGGAGTGCGTGCGCGTGTCACTCGTCACGTTAGACAACGAACTATCGTCACCGCACTTTACAGCCACTGTAATAGTTTTGCAGTCCGACGAGCGTGATCAAAATTATAAATTACGAAATATACGTCAGTGACAAAATCAAATGAACCGTTCAATGGCCTCTAATTACTGTTCATTGTAATTAATATCGATTATAATGGCTTTCGCTTTGTTAATCAATCGGTCACCGATGTGCACCAAACGCAGTTTGAATAAAAACAAAATAAGAAATGAACTTCTGTAAATGCAATCCATTCAGTTTATCTCATTGCATTTTTTACCGTTTTTTGGTCCATAAATTATTATTTATTTATGACACGCAGACCTTCAAAACATTTAAGGTCGAATCTATAAATTTATTGCATTATATTAAAACATAGACACTCGAGTCATTTCAACAGTCATTAACTGTAAATTAACTATTTATATTTAAAGTATAATTACTTTTTATACGTCTCTGCACGTGATTTATTTATAATTATAGAAATATGATTAATTTATTACAAATGACGAAATTCACGTTTTCAAAACAGTTGAAAATCATATGTTACCATAGCAACTACAATAATTAATATATGCAGAAAAAAAATTTATCAATAACTTTTATAAATCTTAATAGACAATCAAGTAATTAAAACTATGAAAAATGTATAATTGGTGATAAAATATGATAAACAATAACGAACACTTAGAAGTAATCAACTATTTTACACAGACTTGTTATAAATACAGACTTTTTTGAAACGATAATTTCCTATTTTTTAAAAAGATTCATTTTTTAAAAGATGAATGTGTATAAAAATATATGTATGTATGTATTTTATTTTCAAAGTATTTGAGAATTGTTATTAAAAAAATTCGCTTTAAAGAAAAATGAATTGATTAAATAACTATAAATTATTAATAAAAGAAACAACACCGAAACACCACATACTTTTGTATAAAAAAAATATTTTATATGTCCTACGTTTCAAAATATAATTATCACACGAGAACCAGTTGCGCTGGAATGACGTGCTATGTACGTCAACTGCTATCTGTACCAAATGTCGATAAGACGTACATAGCACGTCGTGTGATTTTTGCTAAGTTAAAATAACATTGGAGTTCAGTTAGCAAGTGTCACACTTCTGTTTTGAAGGCATACAAATGATTTTTTGTAGAACTTCATTAATTTTACATATTTTCATTGAATAATAATCAAGTAACTACAAAACACAATATTTTTTTTTATTATTATAAAAAACTATTTTATCAAAGAACTATTTTATTCTGATAATAGCGCATCAGAAAATGTTGTATTGAAATTATATAGGCCTTTAGTTGATTTTGTACACACCCTCTTTTTAGATAACTGGTATTCGTCACCAAAACTGTATCGGAAATTACATTTGCAAAAAATTAATACTATCTGAACAGTCAGATCTAATAGAAAGAATATGCTAAAAGATCTTGCAGCGACAAAATTAAAAACATTTTAAATTCTTTTACGATCTTACAATGGTATCTTAGCTGTAAAATGGAAGGACAAAAAATATATATATTTACTTTCTTCAAAACATTCCAAAGCAGAAAAATTGTAACAAAAAAAAAATGTAGAAATTATACAGACCAAAATGGAAACATTACAAAACCTAATATAGTTTTAGATTACAATGATGGTATGGGTGGAGTAGACCTGCAAGATAGCTATTTATCATTTTTTCCTTTATTGAGACAATTTGCAAAAAGTTACAGAAAAATATTCTTTTATCTAATGGATATGGAATTTTTTAATACCTCTATTCTATTTGGTAAAATAACAAACGTACCAAAACACAAGAAATACTCCTTTTCAAAAATTATTAATAAATTTGTTAATCAATTTAAGAGTTTTACTATAATATTAATGTGTGTGTGTGTGTGTCTAAAACTTTATAAAAAAATGATTTCAAATACCAACTCGCTGCGAATTGCTTTGGATGGATTTGCCACGCGTGCATGTTAATTAATTACCAGCGCAACTGGTTAAGAGTGCACAATAAGTAAGCATTTAAGCGTAATATTGTGGTATTATAATTCTATTGGATTAATAATTATTTACAATTATTATTATTCAATGATTTTTTATATTTTTAAAATGGTGAATTACAGTATAGAATGTTTTAAAAAAATATTATCTTCTACAAATATATATACATATATACATATATATATATATATATATATATATATATATGCCCGACTGAATAGAATAGTGGCTTGCATCACCGCTTGTTTGCAGGAGATTGCGTTCGATTCCCAGTCAAAGAATCCTTCATTTTTCGAGGGTTGAGCATGAAAGCTAACAACCTCATCTTGTAAAAAAACAACTATCAAAAAGCTTTGACAAGAAAAGGCTTTATTGAATTGGTATTGTCAGAGAGGTTGGGGCTGGAATAGTCTGTGGAGTCGTTGATGATGATGATACAGTTTTGAATTGTTTTACTTTTAAAAAGGTAAAACAAAAAATCTTCATTTTCATACCAGTTCGAATATAACAACCACAACTAAAAAGATTTATAAGTTTACAGATATTTCAAAAATTATTAACGTTAGTTCAGAAAATTTTTTGAAAGCGATTTGCATTTCTTTGATGTTCCTTATTCTAGAAAACTTACAGAATTTGACAAAGTCAAAAAAAGACTTAATGAAGTCCAATTGAAAATATACAAAAATAAAAATATAACATATAAACAGTTTAATTTTAAGAAGATTCTTTTGTGAAGCTATTAAAACAAAACAAATAGTTATTATACCATCAATGATCAACAGTTAAGAAATTAAAATCAAAAATTCATCACAACAAAGCTTTAATAAACAAAAAAACATGTTATCTTAAAACATAATAATACTAAGTCCTCATGAGTCCAAGAACACTCAGGAAAAATACAACTACTAAATTTTTTGGACACTACATATTTTTCAAACCTTGCTTTATCAAACTAATTATTTAGATTCTTAAAACACTTTTCGGGAAACAAGACATTTGAAGACAGTGTAATTCTAAGTCATTTGGAACCTTTTTACACCAAAAAGACTACTAAAAATGTAATACAAGACTGAAAATAAAAATGACAAATGATCTTTGATAATTATAATAGCTATAAAACTGATTAAAAATAAAAGTTGTGTTAAAGAGTCATTTTGCACTTCAATTTTAAATAACTGACTACTAGTCCAAATAAAATTAAAAATGTATTATAACTTGAATTGCAGCCATGGAATTCTGTTAAGAAATACATTATATTCAATAAAGTTTTAAAATTTACACTTTAAATGCCCTAAAATTTAATTTACGTTCATATTTTCGCCAAAAAATTGATTGTAATATTTTTTATTTACAGAATAACACTTGTCTATGTATTACACACGTGTAATTTTTTTTTATTTTCAATACAATTACATTCGAATATTTTTTTTTAGATTAAAAAAAACTATTTACCTACAAAGTACTTGAAACAATGATAAATTTATTATTTATATGAATTTATCTTTGCAAGTCATATGTTTTATAAAAAAATATAGTATCACAAACTATAATCTATATTCAACAGTTATTTATGACTATTAACAGATATTTCTAACAATCAAATCATAAATATTTTACGAGAGTCTACATATATGAAATTTATGATACATGTACACGTTTATAATTATTTACAAACATATTGTTAGTTATATGCAATTATAATGCTAAATTAATGAACAAAGTATATTTTTCGGATTTTTTTTAAAGAAAATAAGTATATCCATTTATGGTATTACAGTGTATAAAATAAATTAATAATAAAATAAACAAATAGCTAAGCTATTACATCTCTATGGTTGAATAAACTTGCGGCATTTCTCAGTGCGATGATACAAGCGACACATATAAGTATAACGTTTAAGTGTAAAATAAATATAATAACTGATTCATGTCCGTATATTTCACGGAATGCGTTCTGTAGGCACAGAAAACGTTTGTCGAGAGATTTAAGTTGAACTCTGAAAAAAAAACAGTGATGCACACATCACTATTAGATTTTATAATCGGTGATGACATGAACTTCATCTAAGGTTATATTACTTTATTAGGATTCGATCAACGCTCTATCTCAGAACATAACTCTACTTATTTACTTTATATACTTATATATCTTAAACAATCCACTTTCTCTCTCTCTCTCTCTCTCTCTCTCTATATATATATATATATATATATATATATATATATATATATACACATATATATATGAGGATCGTTTGATAAGTATGGTAAAAAGTAAGAAAAACTAAATTGAAAAATTTAATTAAACAATAAATAAATTTTACCTTATCAAACGACCCTCACATATATATATATATATATATATATAATCATATAAATATACAGAATTATAGACTTTCTAAAATAAATACAATAGGCTTTTCCACACTAGTCAACATGCATACAGTATTCACGGTCCATTACCACTCGTCTCACACGCTTTTTCCAGAAAACTAATTTTTTGAGGTAGGGGATTTTTTGGTAAGAGGGTGTGAGATGAGAGGTAATGGACGTAAATACTGTATGCTTGTTGACTAGAGTGGGATGGGCCAATGATATGCATGGTATGATTCTAGGAAAAAAATAAATAAATAAAAATCTTGAAAAGCAATTCGTATTCCCATTAAAACGATTTTTCCAACATAAATGTATGAAAAATACTATATATAATATATTGGATACAATTGATCAAATCCACTTGAAAATATAATTTTAAGTACCATACTAAGGTAATAATAAAACAAGAATCAAAACAATTAGAATAAAAATGAAGCAAAAAGCGTCAAGATCATACTTTCATCATATTATGTGTGTTTAGTGTTTTCTTATTTAATATACTTGAATAAAAACGAACGCTAGTTTTTCTATTGGTCCAAAATAAAATTCTGAATTTGAGCCGAAAAAATTGTAGAATAGACAAGTTATTTTTTTATTTATTTCAACTACTAATAATTTTCTGTAATTGTATTATATATTATATTATTGTTAAACACTCTCCTTTACATTTCCATTTTTGTTAACTTAGAAACATTAGATCTAGAAGAATGCAGTTCAGAGAATGTTTTATAAGAAAAATCGATTCCTTACAATATATATATATATATATATATATATATATATATATATATATATATATTTATAGATTGCGTTCGAGCCCCAGTCGGAGAGTCCCTCATTTTCGAGGGTTGAGCATGAAGGCCGTCAACCTCATCTTGTAAAAAAATAACTGTCAAGAAGGGAGTAAACCCCGAATAAAAAAATCTTTACCAATCCGCCTGGTCAGCGTGGTGAATATGATCAAATACCAGTGAATGGTAGCATTTATTGAAGCTTTCGTCCAGTGGTGGATTGATATGGACTTTATGATATGAAATATATATATATAAACAATGAATATAGATATTTTGAAAAAAATAATAAATTTAAATACCTTTTGGGTTAAAATTTAATAAGAGAATACTTTAAAAACTTACGAGTATTGCGAATAAAAATCGTTTATAGTACATATTTAAAAAAAAAATAAATAAACAACTAAATATTTAGTTTGTAAACGATTTTTCTCTTACTCTCTCTTTATATATATATATATATATATATATATATATATATATATATATATATATATATATATATATATATATATATAATATAGAAAACATACTTACATTCACCCAAACCAATAAATGTATATTTATCTAATGATAAAATATTTTTTATTAACTTAATCAAAACAAATAATACTTTATTAACTTATCGCAATAAAACATAAAATATAAAAAAAACGTTGGCAAATCATACAGTACATTAAAAATTTAATATCAATATACATGAAATATTACATACATACATACATATATACATACATTAATAATATATATATATATATATATATATATATATATATATATATATATATATATATATATATATATGCTAACCTAAATGTGACTGAAGGACTGTAAATAATAACAAACGATATCAACATGTATGAATAAACCATTTCGTATCATCTGAGCCACTTATATACATATCATAAACACTCATATTTGAAAAAAATTATCATCTACCTATCATTTTTTTAGAAATGTAAACATGCATGTAATAAACAAAATTTCGATTTTACTAGTAGATGTTAGATTATTCAATTATTAACAAGTACTTCCAATACAATATAATTCCAAGCACTTCATTGCAACAGAACGGGTTTAAATTAAAAAGTAATCTCACTAAAACTGACTTACAATAATTATGTACAAGAAAATGTTACATATATTCTTATTCAACCAATTAAAATACTTTTTAACATAAAAAATAAATGGAATCGCAAAAAAAACAATCTATATACATTAATATCATAAATACTATAACGTTTCAGTGCATTTTTTTGATTTTTTATTATTAAAAAATATAATACTAAATTCAGTGACTTTACAAAAACTTCAATTATTTTTATATTAAAATATAAATGTAACCTAGTTAAATAATTATTAAATATCAGTATACGAGGAGAAATTTTATTACTTATTTTATATGAAACACATTAATTCTATCATAATTTAATAGACACTTACGAATATAAATATATATATATATATATATATATATATATATATATATATATATATACATATAAATGAATAGATAAATAAATACATATATATTAAATAAAAATATATTTATTTTAACTTTCCTATATAATATTTAAAAACAAAAATAATTAATAGCTAAATGAATAAATATGATCTTTTTAACTATAACAATATTTGTAATCGTCTTTAAAGACTATAAACTCACAAAAATGTATTCATTATTGTAAATATATATATATTAACTACAAACGAAAATTTGGAATATTCTAAGAATTTAATTAAAATGTTTTAAAATTACATTTTACTGATATAATATTTAATGATAATTAAATAAACATTTATTAATTTTATATATATATATATAATATCCTGAGCAACAATTTCCTTAATAAACTAGGAATTTGAAATGAAAGCCGTATAACAGAAGCTTTAGTAAAGCTGAACTTATGTATTAAAATGTAGGTTTTCAGTTCAATGTATAAAATAAACCTAACAATTTTAAATCTGATGAAACTTTATTATATGTGATCAATTTAATATATATATATATATATATATATATATATATATATATATATATATATACATTATTTATTATCATCCATGAAAGAAAACACGTCATTAATTTACTGAATACAATATTACAAATATTTTTTTTATAAAAATCGACATGAATTTAAATTTTAATAATCATATAAATCTAACTACAACTAACAAAATAATTAAACAAATTATCGAATATAGTTTAAAAAAATGTCGGGATAAATATGTTCAATCAATTTTTTTTTTAGCATATTAAAAAAAATATATTAAAATTACTTTTCATTCAATTATAAATAAATTACATTCTATCTTCATTTACAATAAAATATGTCAATATATTCCAGTGTTACTTTACGAAGGTCGTTTGATAAGTATGGTAAATTTATTTATTGTTTAATTTAATTTCATTAATTAATTTATTTAAATTAATTTTTCTCACTTTTTTACTATACTTGTCAAACGACCCTCGTATAATAAAAACAGAATACACGAGGTAAAATTTGATTCTATACAAAAGTATTCTTTATTAATTACTCTATTTATAAAAGAGCTTCTATACTAAATTAATTCAAAAAAATATTTTTTTACAAATATGAGTTCTTTACAGGAGAATTACCAATATAAAAGATAAAATTAGAAATTGATATTAATAAAATTTTTGATTCAGAAAAATGTAATAAACTTTAACAAGTTCTTAAAATGTTGACTAATTAATAAAAAAATATTGATTCATTCTACTTTGTCGGTAAAGTAAAATTAATGACCTAAAATTAAATTCATTTAATATATATATATATATATATATATATATATATATATGTATATATGTGTGTGTATGCATACATATATATGATCATGGACATACAAATGAATAATGAATGAATAAAACACTGGTTAATAATTTAAAAAATGTGCATTATATAACAGTCCATACCAACATTCCATACATAACTAAACGAATTCAAAGAAAACATTGAAACAACCTATCTCTGTTGATTATAACAAACTGATATTATAATTTCCTTTCGATTAATACACGACTTTCATTCTATAGTCGCATATATCTGCATTAACTATATTTTAGTTGCATGAATTTTAACCATAATTGCTTTTCAAGAATCACTAAATGATTCAGTGCACGGAACACGATTCACATACATACATATACATATATACTACACCAACTAATACAGAAAGGTTTTTCCAATGACTATTGAAAGTTCTGGCTTAAATATCGACTATACAATATAAATTTATATATATA
Source organism: Neoneuromus ignobilis (assembly GCA_029203775.1). Taxonomy (NCBI): domain Eukaryota; kingdom Metazoa; phylum Arthropoda; class Insecta; order Megaloptera; family Corydalidae; genus Neoneuromus; species Neoneuromus ignobilis. The sequence goes on along the minus strand of CP092092.1, from coordinate 26,446,684 downwards.
AAAGGTACAAATTACATAGTAAATCCGTTACACTGTATTTATGACAGTATTATATTAAAATATAACATTTATAGATCGTATATATGAGATGTGAACAAGTAATAAATTTTATATTTTGTCAATATTTATAATATAGGATAGAAGAGAAAGAAATATAATAAAAAAAATATTAACAAAAAATAAACGTTTGCAAACATAAAATATTAACTTTTGTAAATTATACATACACTTTTTGTAATTAACTATTTTATTTTATTTAATAATAAAAAAGTAAGAAACGTATTTTAAAAATTAAAATGTATATTACTCAAAAGAAGTTATTTGACTATAAAATGTTCTTTTTACAAAACGAGCAAATTAAAATCTATATTATAATATAAAACATAATACGTTTTATTTTTGACGAATTTTAACATTATTTATATTTTACTCACTCATTCTAAATATAACAAAAATATATTTTTACAATGATTTACTATTTTGATCATAAAATCCACACTTGAATATCTGATCACCAATGATATCATTTATACCAAAGATAAATATTCATAAATTTGAAACTTCTGTTTAATATTTTATAGCTTCTTAAAAAAGTAATAATCGTAAATGATGCGTTGGAAACAAAATGTTTAAAAATATTGTCCATTCATAAATCAAACTATGTTTACTAACTGAAAGTTTTATATCTGTATGTATGTATATACACAACGGTGCAAAAGTATTCGCCATATGCAAAAATGTAACCTGTTTTTATTTTAGCAATTTCTACTACAGAATAGAATTAATTATTGTTTTTTGTATTTTTTTCCCATTAATATTATATTTAATATCAATTAAATATTTTTTTTAATTTCACGACTTTATTATATATTATATTAATAAATTGCTTATGTTACCCATGAGCCGAATACTTTTGCACGTCATTGTAT
>CP092092.1:26203255-26443255 GCA_029203775.1 Neoneuromus ignobilis | reverse complement strand
ATTTGAAAGGCCTGAAAGGCCTTGCTTCTAATAAAACAGTGTTTGCCATTTTCGTATTTAGTTCAACAATCACTACAAAGAATCGTCTTTTTTCTTAAAAATAAAAATTTGTTGCGCGATATACAAAAATCAAAAAAGACTTGTTAATATTTTATCTTCAATTTTTCATATAATTAAAAAGAAGTCGTATGAAAAATCTACACAAAAATCGATACAAAAGAAATAACACTTAATTTGTATTATTATATTTTTTCTGACTGAATTGACACGAAAGTTAAATGTCAGTCTAGAACAATTCGGTTTTCACGTCAGTCGATGTAATAAAAATCAAATTTTAAATTTCTTGTGGGTGTAACAAGGTATTTTTTATGGATATACTGTCCTTGGATATCCTTTTTAGTTACACATTTTATTACATAAAACAGTAATTTGCAAAATGCGTATTAAATCAATACAACGAAACGTTTTAATTGATTTTATTTATTCTTTATTATAGTTAATTGAATGATTTTTTAATGCGTGTTTAAGTAACAGAGAAATTAATGTCAATTTCTATTAATTATTTTTTAAAAAAGAGTATAGTCTATAATATATAAACTAAACATGAACGAATATTTTTTTATAGTAAATATTATTATTTACTTAAACGAATATATTTTTTAATTAATAAACACGTTTGAAATGACAGTAATGACAGTTTTCAGCTGATAGCACACTTTTTGGTGGAACGTGTTCGTTAGATCAATGTAAATAAAAACACTTGTCGTTGAAAAAATACTTTGTCTTTTTTAAAAAAATTCGAACGTACACTAGCGTATAAAAATGTATCGATTTTATAATAATTACTAAACTGGTTAGCAACGTGCAAAACAAAGAACACAGTCAAATACACAGCACGTAAACGTCAAGCGGAGAAAAAAAACGCCGGTATTTAATAAAACTGCATACGCGAAATTGTCGACTGCAACGTGCAAACAGATCGGATTGCGTTATTGTTGTAGCTGTCATTATCTTGTCGATGGTGCTATAATCATCTCGTGATGATAGTAATATTACGTCCCATACTGAGATTGAAAGTGGTACAGATCCACTCTCGTTTATCTGGTCTGTTCGTTCGATGGCTGACAAGCGTGAGCGTACTCAGTGACGGTTAAGCGATAACTGACTGGAATACTGTAAGCGCGTTCAATATCTGTGTGCGGCCGAACAGCGTGTTGCTAATTTTGTGTGAAGCGCATGCAACAATCAGAGAATAAACTTGTTTCTCATTGTTGTTGCATTGACATTTATTCCACCTAGAAAATACTATATATGTTAATTTCGTGCATCGATCGATGGAATTGATTCACTTTAGTGTATAAGGAATTGTGAATATTTAATCAATGTTTGCAACTTGTATGTGTACGAGTTGTTTGATAAGTCCGTGTAAAAATAAAAACTGCTTCATTTTTTTGAATAAATCGTTTTTATTTTTCAACATAGTCTCTTTTTAGGCTTATACACTTCATCCAACGCTGCTCTAGTTTGTTGATCCCTTCCGACTAATAGGATTTGTCCAAGTCTGTAAAATAGTCATTCGTTCCTGCAATCACCTCCTCGTTCGAATAAAATCTTTTTCCCGCGAGCCATTTCTTCATATTAGGGAACAAATAATAGTCCGATGGAGCCAAGTCTGGAGAATAGGGGGGATGTGAAACGATTTGAAACCCTATTTCCATTAGTTTTGCAGCCACAACTGCTGAGGTGTGAGCTGGTGCGTTGTCGTGATGAAAGAGGACTTTTTTGTGGGCTAATCGGGGACGTTTTTCTTGCAACTCGGTTTTCAAACGATCCAATAACAATGAATAATATGCACCTGTAATGGTTTTACCCTTTTCCAAATAGTCGATAAAGATTATTCCTTGCGAATCCCAAAAGACAGTCGCCATAACCTTCCCGGCCGAAGGAATTGTCTTCGCCTTTTTCGGAACAGATTCCCCCTTGATAACCCATTGTTTAGACTGCTCTTTGGTCTCAGGAGTGTAGTGATGTATCCATGTTTCATCTACAGTGATGAAACGACGCTTAAAGTCCTGCGGATTTCGCTGAAACAGCTGCAAACCGTTCTTGCAACACTTCACACGACCTCGTTTTTGATCGATCGTAACCAATCGCGGCACCCACCTGGCGGATAGCTTTTTCATGTCCAAATGTTGGTGCAAAATATTATGTACCCGTTCACACGAGATGCCTACAGCACTAGTAATCTCACGCACTTTCACTCTTCTGTCATCCATCACCATATCATGGATTTTATCAATGATTTCTGGAGTGGTGACCTCAACAGGGCGTCCAGAACGTTCAGCGTCTCTTGTGCTCATATGGCCACTCCGAAAATTTTGAAACCACTTATAAACCGCACTAATCGAAGGTGCAGAGTCACCATAATGTTTATCAAGCTTCTGTTTAGTCTCCTGAGGCGTTTTGCCTTTAATAAAGTAGTGTTTAATCAACACGCGAAATTCTTTTTCGTCCATTATTTGACAATCACTCGATTTCCTTGATTCCAACGATTGTCAAACACAAAGGAATAGACCGATATGGCTGAAACTTGATGTGTGTTCTTCCAAGAGGTGCTACTAATTAAAAATAACCTCGATATGCACCAGTGGTGCCATCTTTCGGAATTTACACGGAGTTATCAAACGACCTCGAATATAGTCAGTATTATCAGACATTCATACAGAGGAAATATTCTTCAATAAATCACTGACAACTAAATATTGAAATAAAACTATTTCACACAAATAAATTATCACCTGAACACCACAAGATATTAGAAATGTTCAATAATTACTTGTTATTCAGTCGTTTGTCATAAGGTTTTATAACGAGACGCTGTAATGATGATTGGAATCGTATTACATGCAGCCTATCGTTGTTAACAACAAATAAAGAGAATAAAAAATAATTATTAATCACTTACTAATATCTTATGATGTTGAGATGATAATTCTTTTGTGTGAAAATGATTTTGCCAGAGTTTCAAAACAAATAATTTACTATTTACTATATTAACCCTTATCGGACGTTAGCATTTTGTATTTAAATTTCCGCTAGGTCGGAGATATATATGAGTGCTTATTTTAAGAGAAGAGCAACTGAGGTTATTTGATATAAAAAGATAATTTTGTGCATAAAAATATTTATATTTACACTTTAAATGCCTTCGTCATCACTGACGATTTCAATCCAATCTTCATCACAATCAGGAACAATTTCTCTTTTCACATCGCTTTCCTCTTCACTTGAATATTGAATAGGAATCAATTTTTTTCCTTGACTGAAATATAACACTTGTATCACTGTCTCCTTCATCACAAGAATTAAAATCATTTTCCGAATATTCAAAATTTTCACATATTTCACTACTTTGTTACTTTCCACATTGCTATAGTTTTCTTTATTCATTTTTGAAGGAATAAAATATTATAATATAAGTAAAATAATTGCTGAAATATAACAGAACGTTTTATCTGCTATCAAGTAAGAATTAAACTGTAAAAACATATAGTGTGCACATTCAGCAATAAAGACATTGTTACTTGTTCAGTCTTGTCACTTTGCACGTGACATACGTCTGATAGAGTAAAGTTGTAATGTCACGTCAGAGGTGACATACGACCGATAAGGGTTAATTATGAAATGAAATCATATAAAAAGATTCTATATTTTCATTATTTTACTTTGTCAGTTTGAAATTAAACTTATTTATTAACAAAGCCAATAATTTAACACAGAAATAAAATAAATTCTATTTATTTAAAAAACTAAATTTTCTCCATTGTATTTTTTTATAATTTTCTAATTTAATTTTTACCCTATGGTTTATTTATAAATATATATTTTTCTATAAATTTCCAATAAAATATTTAATATCCCGCCCGACAATTTGTCTCTTAGTCTCTATATTTTTTGTTTATCAATCAGTAATTTTTATTGTTCGTCATTTATCGTCTCTTACACTATATCTCTCCCACTTCTACTTCAAACTCCTTACCCTTGTTATAATATCTATGACTTTTATATCTTGATATAATATCTTTTCGAATCCATTTTATACTATTCCTATCTCTCATAATTATTCCTATCACACTCTTCTATACTTCGCTGAATTGTCTAAATTATTTTGGCACTAAAGCCACGTATTTCATAGTGATACATAGATAATCATTGGTAAGATCATAGATCGAATACATTTATCTTCAAAGTAAAATTTTGGATTTTTTTATTGTGACCTTTCATCCCAATGCACTTTCTCAGTAATTCATCCTAACTTATTATCTAATTCAAATAGATGTATTTAGCCAAATTTTCCATATATACTGTATTAACACGATTTTCTATGCATATTGAATAATATTTTCGTTTTTTGTGATTTATTTTGATTCGTATTTTTAAACTGATTATTTAATTCTTCAACCATTTCTTTCAGGTTTTTCATAATATTTGCAAACTATTCTTTCTTTTATATATATATATATATATATATATATATATATATATATATATATATATATATATATATATATATATATAGCATATATATATATATAAAGTATGCATCTGTAAATACGACTAAAATTTTCAAATAACAGAAATGTCCTTGCAAAAAAATACCATACTTCAATTATATTTCCAACTTGCCATTAAATTATATTACTTTAATATATTTTCGTTTTAAAGCAACAATAAATCATAAATGTAATAAGTAAAAATTGCTAACTATACAATCATACGCGTGTGTATAAAGTGTAATTACTCATATTTTCTTATTACAAAAATTTAATTTAAAATTAAATACATTTTCGTAACAAAAAATACTTTTGTTATACTGTATACAAATAGAGTACAATACATATAAACATTTTTTATTAAATTTGGATTTTATTATCAAACAGTGGAATTTTATATTAAAACATAAACATTAACATATAAATGTAAATATTATAGTAAAATCTTAAACATTTTAAAATTCTGAATAAAATACGGAACAACTGTTGAAATCTTAGATAATTCAAACCAAACCTGTATATATAAAAACTTTAATTGTAGAATATATAATAATATAATATACTAAAAAAAAACTGTTTAGAGTAAATGAAGTTACTTCTTACAAAAACTCGTATATGTACATTTTATTTGTAACATATACCATATGAAAAAAATAACTAGATAGGTAATTGAGCACAGTTTAAATATTTCTAAAAGATATTACCATCGTTTATATAAAACCATAAAAATATAAATAAATTATAGTTGACCGAAAAATATCCCTGGTCGGCCAAAAAATATCCTTGGTTTGCCGAAAAATATCCCTGGTTGACCAAAAAATATCCAATATATATATATATATATATATATATATATATATATATATATATATATATATATATTTATACATGTATGTATGTATATATGAAACAATGAGTCAAACTAATCACACTATTTCTTGAGAATTAAATATCATATATAAAATATGTTAAGAAAAAAAATGATTTAATGAAAGTGTAAACACTTTCAAAACTAATATTATTTTATGTATTTAAATTCCTTTCAATTTCATTTATTATTATAACATTGTTCACACGAATAGTTTAAACATCATTTAATAAAGTAATTAGGAGAAATAGTTCGTTTTTTATCGAATAAAAATGTAATTATAATAATATTTTTTTCATGATAACAATTCATCTAATTAATGAAAATAATATTCCATTATTAAAATTATAATCCACGAATAGATTAAACATATTAATAAATTATGCATTTTTCAGATAAATGATTAATTGTGCATATAATATCATTGTTCAATTTTTTTCATATAAAAAATAAACTGAATAAATATACTTTCTTATAGTTAATTCATTGTTTTGTTTCAAATTAAAAGTATAGAAAATAATTGAGATATTATCTACAGTTTTAAATTTCAAACTCTTATAAGGCATTCTAAAAGATCATCTGTTGAACAGATGTATACAAATTTTCTTATTTTAAAATTATCTTAAAAGTTTAAATACGAGTATACGGTACATATTTTTCAAATGGTAGAAGTAAGTTTTCGTTTTAATATTTTGATTTAATTTTTCTCTGTTTTATAATTACAACTACATATTTATATACAAAATAAAAACATAATTAACGATTTTATGTAAACATAAATTAGATAATGCCATTTAAATTTCTATAAATTGACAACTGAGATACAAACGAATATATAAATCATGTTAAGTTATGACTTATAATTCAAGTTACATATAAAATCTAGAAAATAAAAGATTGTATTTCAGTTTAATGTTCAGATAATGAATAAAAAAGAAGTCTTGTGCTAGAAATAAATATTCGATTATGAAATCTTATATTTTATATTATAAGTATTATAGTTTCAATTTATGTTTTCAAATCGAGTTTTATATATATATATATATATATATATATATATATATATATATATATATATATATATATATTAAACTATACATTTTTGACAGAATAAATATATGTAATAGTTCAATATACTAACACAAATACCAATGTTATCATTTAAACAATATCATTAAACTTTAAACTCGTTTCATATAAACCTGTTCTAAATAGATTGAACGCCTAGTTAAATTATCGCCTAAATAAATATCTCGTAGACAGTAATGAAAAAACGAAGACAATCATCAATACCAAAAAGATACTAGGTAAACGAAACTTGCACGAAGTGGATGATTAGCATAAGCAAATAATGACAATGTAGTTTAGATTGATTGACATATAGGTTGTATATCATATATTCGTATAAAAGATGTTTATTTTTTTCAGAAAAATCAATATTTAAACATCGTTATTTTTCAAATCCCAAAAACTATTTACTCGTCTCATTTATCGCCAATTATTGAATACACGCTTACATTTATATATATATTCATTGTAAGTTTGCTCATATATAAATAGATAAAGTCATTTAATAAAAGAAAACTCCAATATATTTTTATCAATCAAATTGAAAAAAATTAATTTATATTATTGTTTGAAAGCAACATTTTTATTCATTAATATATGTATATACATATATATATATATATATATATATAGAGAGAGAGAGAGAGAGAGAGAGAGAGAATCGAAAAATGATGAAAATATTTGCAAGTATAATTTTTTTTATTTGTAAATATTGTTTATTGAAATTCCTGACATTCTCTATTTGTAGAAACAAGATTTGTAAATTAGACATTGAATTTTTCTTTTATATTTTCTGTAACAGTTCATTTTTTCGTTTTAATTTAAAATGATTTTCACTCCGTTTCAATATGACTGAAAAGTCACTGTTTCTCTTAACTATTTTTCTTGATTTCTGTATACTAACATAATTTTTGATACTTTTTCTATGTGCATTCCAAATAATGTAATGTTTTAATTAGATATTTGAGCAAAGTGAATAACAACAATCTGTTTTTTTATAAATAAGTTAATTCATTTAATTTATAGTACTTACACAAGAATTATTATTTAATATAGTCTATAATAAATTAATCCACAATATAAATAAACGAAATAAAATAAACAAATTCACATGATTTTTTATTGTTCTCAATACATATATTTTTAATAAAGAATTTTTTAATGTTTCTAATATTTCACCCACCCTCTATATCCATTTATCTATCAATCAATCAATCAATATATGTATATATAATTTCAAACTTTTGAGAATTTACTAATGACTAAAAACCTGTACAATTTTTTTAGTTTCAAACGGTGTATCTTCTTTTTTTATACACTTTCAATAAAATCTTTAATATCTATATCTCACAAATTCATCAACTTTTTTGTTGTCCTCTTTATATTTCTTAACTTACAATGAATAATTTCTATTTTTCCAATTATCTTCTTTTCTTGTTTTACATCCTACACATTTCCATTATCATTTTTTTACTTTCATTATTACGTTGGTGTTCCCACTTTTGAATCCATTCTATTATTTTCATTTTTTTATTATTCCTAGCTCACATTTTTCCATATTTCTTTTTGTTATAGGGAAGTTTAAATAAGTGTAAACAAAATGTCGAAAATGGTAAATGGTAAAAGTTTGTAAAACTTGGGAAAATGTGAAAATAATTATTTAATTCATTTCTTATTATTGCAAATCGTGAAAAAAGAACCACAAGAAATCTCATTTATAACTCATAAATCTATTGTAAGTATTTAAAATATTATTTGAGTATTAGTTTTCATCATAGCTCAAAATCATTCTTAATTCATATTAAATATAAACATGCATTAAGATTTATTTCTGAAATTATATCTTTAAATCGGTATTTTTTGAATCATCACGAAATAATTGATTGAATTTTAACAAGTATTACCTTTGTTAGGCTTTATTATGTTATAAATTTTCCCCTTTCCCAATCCATTATAATTAATTTTTTCAAATCTTTTTCATCATATGTTAATTTATTGTTTTACAATTTAATGTTAATATTGCGTTCTGCATTTTACGAAAATTACTCTAATTTGACGAAAATATTTTTTTTACTTTATAAAAAATATTTTAAATTTATAATTTTGAGATTTAATAATTTTTTAATAATATTCCTTGTTATTATTAGTTTTTAAATGGTAATTGTTATTATTGAAAAATATAATAAAATACATAAAGTCCCCTAAATATATGCAAATATTATCACACTAAATCAAATATTATTTTTTAAAATGAAATGAATTATTTTAGGATAAAAATACTTTAAATTTTTGAAAACATTTCATAATGTATTTTATGAATATGCTTAAAATTAAGAACAAACAATTTTTATAATTTTTGACCAAATATTTTACAAAGTTATGAGTATATAGACGAAGAAAAAGATTGTCCTCCATATAAATTTGCCTACTATGTGAACTATCAAAAATTTAATTAATCAAAAATAAATTAATATAGAAAAATAAAAACTTTTTCATATTATATTTTATTTAATGTCAAAGAAAATAAAAAAGAATCTTATAACTATGCTAAAATTTAGAAAAAAATATTCAATTATCAAACTTCAAATTTAATATTAAAAATTTCTTATTAAAAGGTATAAATTTATTACTACAAAATATCTAAGAAAAAATATTAAGTGCAAGTGTTTTAAAAGAAGTTTTCATTTCCACACAAATAAATTATCACTTCTAATACCACTAAATGTTATGATGTTCAGTAATCACTTATTGTTCATTTTGTTATTTATAACATTTGATGGTGTTGCGGGTGATAATTAATTTGAATGAAAGTTTCAATTTCAAAATAAAATTTTCAATTTTCATAAATATATATATATATATATACATATTTATAATGATGTACATATAAAGACATACAATTTCTTTATATATATATATATAAATGTGTACATAGGTAAAAAAAATTAAAATTACAATTTATAAAGCAGTTTTTATTATCTTGTATAAGTTAACAATAGAGTCTTTTAATAGAAAATAATTCTAATATTCTGCGTAAAAAAATAATTACTATCTATGTGTATAAAAAAGGCTACTCTATAATACGTTCAACATAATGGAGAGTTTCAAAGCACACTTCCACCATAATTAATATTATTATCATCCATTCTAAACGTATATGATGTCGATCACTCAGATGAGATGATAAAAGTTCTATTAATTCTAAACAATGATTTAATTTATCATTCATTACCTAAAAAAGTGAAAATGTTATTATATATTACACGAACAAAAGCTATTTTCTTTTAATAAATACTTTAGTTCTTCTTGGAATGCTAAAATATCCACATGTTTGTGAATATAATATTTCCAGATTTTCTCTCTCCCAATAAAAATCAGGTACATCTAATAAATCTGAACTCAAATTGATTAAATGCCGTAGTGCCAGTAATTCTCCATGTTTCCGTAAGACCTCTTCTTGAGACATACGTATCTTTTTCCCTCGCTTTAAATCTTCAGTGACAAATTCAATAGAGTCAACATATCTATCTAGAGATGCTTCCCAAATCCCAAGTTTTACAGATAAAGCCATTGCATTTGAAAATGTGTATTTCTCTAAATTAGTCTGACCAAGCAATGAAAAAACAAATTCTCCACCTTGAAGAACAGTATTTCTAAAAAACAATGAAAATTAAAAATTTTAAATGTGATTAAAAACTTTTTAAAAATAAATTCATACCCCATATCTTTATATTTATAACTCATATATTCAGATTCTTCCTGAACCATTTGTTCACTATATCTATCTATTTCAAATTGTCGAATAAATGATAATACATTTGAACTTTCTAGTTCACTTATATTCCATAGTATTACACTGCCTTCACGAAAAAAATATATTTCTCTCGGTTCATTTTCAACCTGATATTTTGCTACAGCATGTACAACATCAGATAAAGGTTCATTGTAATTCATAAAATTTTTCGGTACATACAAATCTTGTTTCTTTAAACCATCTATCAATCGTTCTAAATTATATTCTTCAGCTGTTGAAAATGCCAAAACTGAAAACAAACCTGGATCTTTTATATCTTCTTCTTCAGATACCAAACGTTTTTTACGTACTGGTCGTTTTTTTGTTTGCAGTGCAGATATATTTTCTTGAATTCCTTTCAATGTAGAAAAAGGTATTACATTTTTCTTAATATTAATTAACTTATTTTGTATTACTGGTTTTACAACCGACTTATTCGAATGAAATTTAACATTAATAGACTTTTGTAGATAGTTTTTTTCAATGAATATTCGACGAGAAAGATTTGTTATACTAGTAATGAATTTAAAATTTACAAATGAGGTATTCATGTTACTTAGATATACCTAACCATACTATTAATTTACGTATTAGAAAATTATAAATAACAATCCTAATTTTTAATTATTTTAATGAAAAAATAATTTGTAAATGGTTGAAAATGTATCTATTTTACAAAGGATCATTAAAAGGTTTATAACAAATTTAAATATTGTACAATATTATTGCAACATAAACAATGTGTTACATCAGTATTTCTCAACATCTTGTATCCATTATTTTTTCTTTTTTCTTAAAAAAAATATAATTCCAACTGAATAAATATTTTGATTTAGGTATTAAATTTAAGTAAAAACAACATATAGAATTAAAACACCAATATGATTTTTTAAAAAAAATATGTATCTCAAGTTATAAAATGATATTTGTAGTAATTAAAATGATCATTAGAAATTATACAATATAAATATATATATATATATATATATATATATATATATATATATATATATATATATATATATATATATATATATATATATATATGTAAAAAGCATGAGTATTTATTATTTAAACCCTAATTATAAAAAATTTGTAAGTAGAAAATTCCTTAACTGTAGTAGAATTAGAATTTTTGTTTTAATTAAAAATTGATATTTTTAAATTTTCTTATACAGAAAAACGAATTTCTTAATTTTTTTAATGCCTATTCTGATATTTTACAATAACTAAAAATAAATCGATTTTATAAATGTTTGATTAAGATATCCTGCTTTAGTTGAGAATAAGAGGGGCTAATAAATCGAATTTGACGTTAACCAAACAATTTATATCATTTTGTAAGTTCTATTTTTATTAATTAGAAATAAAATGAGATTAGCGATGATTTTATTACGAAAAAAAATGCCCAATGGGCATATATTTCGCGGTAAAGATCGTTTAGTAAAAAAAGTCGGTGAACGTACAGTTTTATTACAACGAAGGGAATTCGAAATTGAAGAAGAAAATATGTTTTATCTGAAACATCCATACCTCACTCAAGTAATAACACAGTTTATATATTTTTTAATTAGATTATTCATTATTAACATTTATTAGGAACAGTCACAAGGTCATGCAAAAGCTCTAGGTAAAAGTGAACAGAGAATTGAACAATTAAAACAAATAAATGCACAATTTAAACCTCATATCAGGATCGAAGATAGACTTGCTCATTTAAGAGTAGCAGAAAAATGGGATTGATTTAAAGTAAAAATAATTTGGAGTATGTTAGTATATATTTACTTAAATATAAAACAATATTGTATTATCTTCTTTGTAAATAAAAGGTTTTTTTAATGTTTAATATACAATCTTTATTAATATTTCAATTTTATGAATTCATGCGTCTATATAACATACAATTTTATAAATTAGAAATACACATTGTGTATGTGTACATAAAGTAAAATTAATATAATTTACTATAAATTCATATTTAATTCCAAAAAAAGAATTTTAAATTGTGATATATTCATCAATATACATTTTTTTTACACACAGGACAAAAATGTTTTTAACTCGATCAAATAAAATAATAAATATTTGACAGCAAATATTTTATTAGATACTGTATATATGTAAATACATATGTTTATGAATCTTTGAATATAATTTGTAATCATAAATGAGTTTATTATGAAAATTACATTTACAATTCACAAATATATTTTCATATATAATTCCTCATATAACAAATATAACCATATAAGGTAATTAATCTAAAACATTAAAAAATATATTTTTTCTAATTATAAAAGAATTTGAAATTAAACTTTTATAAATGGAATATAATTTATTGCAAATAATATTAATTGAAATTCCTTATACTTTCTAGATAAATATCAACAAAATTACAATTGAATAATTTTATAATTTTTTTTAAAAAAATTAAATATTGATAACGTAATATCCACTTATGTTGCTTTCTATTAATTCACATATGTTTAAAAAATCAAATGAAAAATATCTAAAAAAATATAAATTTCAAAAATCAATTAAATTGAGCAAAAACTTCTTGGACCACTAGTTAATACATATTGTGTAATGTTCAAAAATTATTTAATATAATTAGATAATTGCACTTTTAATAAATATATTAAAATTTAACATTCTAAGCAAATTAAACAAAACAATATACATCTGTTCTCAGTTCAAGTTGATCTATGGGCACTTTAAATATATAAAATTTGAATCAATATTTCTGCTGATTTTTTTTATAAAAATAGAGTTAAAATAGTAAATATCATTTTTGTTTATATTATGTAAATCAAAATAAAATTTAATCGGCCAATTATTGAATAAATTCAGTTTGAAATTGCAGAATTTAAAAATTTTTAACATTAAATATAATTCTGTAATTTATTAAAAAAAATAACAAAACTAATACCTTAAATCAAAAATTGAACATATTTAAAATATTGATACAGTATTATATTGATATGCTTAGAAATTATATAAAAGCTTTAATTATTAGTTAATATTTACTTTTATTATCTACAAAACTGGTGATATATGCAAAAGAAGGTATACAAAAGATAAAATTAAATTAAATTGCAAATCACATATCTTTTATAACAAATACCTTAAGTACATATGTTTCACATTTACATTCAATAAGACTGATCAACATCATTTTTACTACTAAGTATCAGTTTATTACAATGGGTTTTCTATACGAACATTTTATAAAAATTAAAACTTTCAGGCAACTGAATTAATATAATACTCTATAAAAATTTTATTTATATGTATATATATACATATTATGACTTGCATCAAGTAAAAAATAATAATAAAAATATTAAAAACATTTACTTTAATATGTAGTTAATTATGCTAAATTTAACTTTTAAAAAAGTATAATTATAGTACATCTATTAAATATGATTAACATATGTAAATTGAACTCTCAGACATTTTTTAATGTTTAAATACAAAAATACATTTCTTCTTTTAATAATGTCAGGCCTTTATTAATTTACATAAAATTGTTTTATATAAATATATATATATATAATTAATTAAAAAATGTTCATTACTAAATTGGAAAATACATAAAAAAAAATACAAAAATTTGAATGCTCAATATATAGAGCTACCACAAATTAAAAAATAAATAACAATATTATAGTACATAGTAATATAATTGTGCTTTCAATTGGTAACTTGCATAAAAGTACCTTTAAACTACATATATATGTCAAAAAATAAGTATATAATGTATACAATCTATGACTTGTGCACATATAAATCTTATATTGAAAATATATTTTTTAAAAACAAATATGCATTTCAAAAGTAACTTACTGCCAGTGAATATAACATAAAATATATAATAAAATTATATATCTGCATAACTTAAAAACTCAGTAAACTACAATAATCTTCATTTGAAATTTCTTCATATAAATTTTGTGGCCATCAGGTATATAACTGGCCTTCAAGTACCATTTTCACATTTACTATATGTTTAAGTACTTTTTATTAAAGCAGTCCAAGCGAAAGGATCTTTTTCAACTTCAGATTTCATTAATTGCTTTCCTTGCGACAGTAATTCTGCATATTGTGAAACTATCGGATCCCACTGACAACTAGCCATTGCAGTTACTTTATCTTCTTTAAAGTAAAATGCTACAAATTTAAGATCTTCAATATTTCCTTCTATTTTAATTTCATCATAGCTACCATATCCAGCATAGCGTATCGATTTACCAAACAACATACTCCAGAAAAATGGTACAGATTTTGATTCAGTTCTTTTACCAGCGATATTTAGACCCGCTATTCTTCCATGGTAATGAGCTAATGGATAATGACCAATTATTGCTTTTTCATTTCCATGTGAATACACAGGGGCAAAAGCTATGTCTCCACCAACAAATACATTTGGTACATTTGTTTCCATATAAGAATCAACAGGAATAGATCCATTTGGTTTCATATCTAAACCAGAATCTTTCAAAAAATCTGTATATAATGTTGAACCTATTCCCATAATACAAATATCAGCTTTTAACACTTGACCATCTAATAATTCAACAGAAGTAATATTCCCATTTTCACCAATACATTTTGTAATGCCACTGCGAAATATGAAATTAACATTATTACCTTCAAAGAGAGTTTTTATACGGTTTCCAATTTCAATACCAAAGACATGTTTTAATGGAGCATTATCTCTAGCAATAATTGTTACTTTTGCAACTTTACTTACACAATATGCTGCAGATTCTAATGCAATAAAACTTGATCCTAATATAACTATTTCTTTTTCTTTTGTTAATTGTGTATTAAGATACCTCGCATCTTCATAATCTCTCAAGACACAAACATTCTTTAAATCTTTACCAGGAATATCAGCCACATAAGGTTTTGAACCTGTAGCAATATAAACTTTATCATAATTTAAAGCAACTCCATTACTTAAACTAATAGTACGATTATTCGTATCAAGACCAGTTGCCTCGGTGTTCAACAACACTTCAATTCCATTTTCTTTATAAAAATCAGCATTACGGAACTGACATTTGTTTATATCCATGTCTAATGCTTTAGAAACTTTAACTCTATCGTACGGTAAACAATTTTCTTTACAAACTAACACGATTCTGCCTTGAAAACCTTCCTGCCGTAACGTTTCAATACACACGGCCGAAGAAGGTCCTCCACCGATAACGACACATGTGTTTTTTTCTGAATTAACACGCGAAACCATTTTCTTCACACGTTTGTTTGTTTCGAGTTCACTCTTTTTGGCTCTTACCTTTACGTTACCATCTTGAATAGTGACTTGATAACAAGGTAATGAATCTAGACCTGGAAAGTCTTCGATATCACCTGTTTTAATGTTAAAACAAGCACCGTGCCACTGACAACGTATTCTCCCATCACCCAAAGCGCCACCAGTCAGGAGTGCTCCATAATGTGTACATTTTGTTCCGAGAGCACTTATAATACCTTTCTGTTTTACTATCATTACTTTTCCACCATCATCTCCCAAATCGAATGATTTCATTTCATTTTCATTAATATCAGATTCTTGACAAACAATGTCTTCAACATACTCTTCTGTATTCTTCATTGGTTTATGCTTGACTACAAAAAAATAATACAATAATTAGTGAAAATTCAATTGAGACCTTATAGTTAACACACTTTTGAACACCTATACAACAGAACATACAATAAGAAAATACTTATTGATTACTGTACTACTCTAATAAAAATAATAAGAATTTTTTAAGTTTCTTAATATATTTGTAAATCTACATGTAAATATGAAATTACATTTATTTACAAAAAAAAAACAAAAAAACATCAAAATATTTAAATTTAAGCGGAAACTATATTTCCGTCAAATACTTCTTACAATAATAAACTATCTCTCGGTTTACCGCATCCGCTAATTTAAATCGCCTATATCAATAATATCAAAAAAGAAATAATAAACTGACACAAAAATAACAATAAAACACTTACTATTTCCAGAAACTCTACTCGGTGAAAACGACTTACAATTTGATGAACCCATTTTTAAATAAAACGTTTGATATTTTATATAAATGAACGAACTGTTGTAATTGATCGCCAATAGACTTGAAACACTTTCTACTTTTTTCACAACACGTATAAATCGACACAACGGAACGAACTGCAAAACGGTAATGAAATATAGACCAGTGAAAGGATTTTCTTGAAAATTATCGATATGACGCAACGCAACTATTTGAACGTTTTTAATGCTGCGTTTTAGACATTCATTGACATAATGCAGAATAAAAATTTAAGTGTGATACAATACCATTCTTTCAAGGTTAAATTGTTGAGTCAATGTTTATGAATTGTTTCGCTGGATTAGTATGTTTATATTAAGTTTAAGAACAAGATTAGTACTGTGTTTAATTTGAAAATATGTTTATAATTAATATGACAATATGCAATCTTTACATCTTTTCTAATTAAATATCGTTACTTAGCATTATTCAAACAGTTTAAAACCTTGAAAGGGACTAACAGAAAAATTAACATACAGACTAAGTAAGGGATCATAATAAAATCGCATATATGGTCATTAGATATAACTTTATATCCTTTATTTACCACAATCATGTTAATTTGATAATTACTGCATTGGTAATTACAGTTAATTTATGTCTTAAAATATATTTTTTTATTTTAAACATTTCAATTCTATTAACTTTTTAAACTTAAGACGAACAAAATTAATATAAAATATTTTCCTCCCTAACAACTTTATTAAAAAATAAAAATTTGAAGTTACTAAAAAAATATGTACCATTAATATTTTTATTAAATTAAAATGAGTTCAATAGTAGAAAGAAAAAGTTACACAAATAAATTGCTTAATTAATGGGAATTAAAAAAATAGAAAATTGTATCTTATCAAGTTGATTAAATATTTTTATTATATCTTATATACGTGACTGTTTTCTTTTATAGATATTATATACACATATATATATATATATATATATATATATATATATATATATATATATATATATATATATATATATGTATGTTGTATGTTTATGTATCATATAAAACTTAGAACTGTTATTTACTTTTAATAATGTGTATTTACACGTATGATGTGCAAATATTTGTATGTGTGCGTGTGTGTATATATGAATATATATATATGCGAAAATATATTAACACATTACAATTTGATACAATTATAAAAATATATAATTGGTGTTCAATTATAAATATGTTCTTATGTTAAATATATAGATATGTATGCAGCGTTTTTTCAACTTGTGTCCAATTGTTTTAATTTGCAATTACATAAATAATTTATATTTATCAATATGAGTTCAGATTCATCGGAAGATGAAAATTTAAAATTGAGAGAAGCAATCGATAGTAGTTTAATTAATGACGATATGTTTAAACAGAATAAAAAAATTGAAGATAAAGGTGATTTACTTTTTCCTAGTTAAAGTGAGGTTATCTTTAATTTTTATACATATTCTTTTTTTAAAAAAAACTTCGGGAAAACCAAGTTATTAATTTTATGAATAATATTAGTAGAATATTTTTAGTTCGTCTTTATTTGTGTTAATAAAGTATATATCTATTTTAAATTGTTTATATAAATTCATATTTCTTTTAGAACAAAATATAGAAAATGATAAAAAATTAGAACCTTTACCAAAGTCACTTAGACCTTCAAAAGACTCAAATGAACAATTTAATAATTTAGGTGTAACACCTGAATTTCAAAAACATGTAGCAAAACATTTATCAAGAATTATTGATGAACAATTAAAAGAAGTGTTTGTTGAAGTACAAAGTAAAAAAAGTAAAAAATTGAAAAAAAATGAGGGAGGGATTAGATTATTAAGTAATTTACCAATTGTTACTGCAAATGATTTAATTGAATCTGAAGAGTACAATAAACCCAGTATTAAACCCAAAATTACAAAAAGAAAGTTAGAAAATGAAAGTATTGAAGATGTGAATAACAAAGATAACTTTAAATTAGTAGCTGTGTCACCTGAATATGTTTTATCACAAGTAGAAACTAAACATTGGTCTAAACGTACGAAACACCTACCTTTTAAATATAAAAAATTAAAGAATGGAACATTAGAACTTATTGAACCTGTAAATGAGTTTACACACTTAAAACACAACTAAATTCTATTAATTTTTATATTAAAGATATTTTTTACAGCACATCTATTTTAATATTTTTTTAAACTAAAAATTGTTAAATTAGAAAATTATAGATACAAATAATTTTTTATGAAAATATTACATTTCATACCTATACTATATGTAAATGTGTATATATTTGAATAAGTAAATAAGTTATACATTATTACACTGTCTAAATATTCAATTTTTCATCATTTTGAAATGAAAGTTCATATCATTTATAATACAGAATAATTAAACCTAATTATAAAAATGAGATACTTAAAGCATTTAATATATTTTACAGATTTGGAAAGAGCAGCATGTTCTCTGTTTATACTCTGTGTGTGTATGTATATATGAGGGTCGTTTGATAAGTATGGTAAATTTATTTATTGTTTAATTAAATTTTTCTTACTTTTTTACCATGCTTATCAAACGACCCTCGTGTATATATATATATATATATATACACACATAAATTATTCATGGAAGACTAAATACTTTTTAAAAACATTTAAAACTTTAGATTAAGTAATGATAAGTATCTATTGTTTAAATAACCCTGAGTTTGTTTGATACATGTTATTTTTCAGATAAAGTACAATAATATATACAATATTTTAATATTTAAACACAAGATAAATTTATTATGAATTATTTTTGTACAAGTGAAAATGTTTTCTACTATAATTCAAAGTACAAGAAATACAGTAATGAGATAATTAACTATATAAAATCAGATAATTTTTATTTAATAAATGTTCCTTTTTAATACAGCTTTTTGCATAATTAATGTGAATGTTTTTTTGACCTCATAACATACTATCTGACTTGCATCCATATCTGTGTGAGAATTTAGTGAAGCTTGTGATTTACTAACTCGTCCAAGCATCATTAATAAATTTATTATATCTTCCACTAACGGTGGAAAAGCTTCACATATTCTTACTAATGATGGCAAAACTGGTAAAAACAGTTCAGTTCGAGTATCATAAGGCAAAACACCTAGTAATGTAGATAATGTATTGATTGCTAATCGTGATACTGATAATGCTTTAGGTAAAGCATATTGTAAAGTTAAGTGTGAAACTAAATCGACAGCAAAAATTTGTTTTTCTAATGATGGCTGACTAAGGAGTTCAGGTATAAAATCTAAACAAATATGCATTGAAGGTATTCCACGAACAGTGACATGTAACAAATCTCTAGGGTATCCTTGAAAGTGAACTAATTTTGCTAAAGGTGGATCTGATATGAACACTTGATGTAAATATGAACAAATTAGACTACGGATTTCTCGTAAAGCAAAAATCTGTCCAGGTTTTATACGATCTTCTTCAATTTCAATACATGCTTCTAATAAAATTTGCACTGCTGCACTTTCTTGTGTTGCAATAAGAGCATTTTTCAGTTCTTCTCTTTCAGCTTCTATTGGTGTTGACTGGCCTACTTTATCTAAAGCAAGTTCATCTAATAAATGTCTCGATAACTGACTTCTAGATGCAGCTAAACTTGCTTGTAAAACACGTAACACTATAGTTAAAATAGGAGCACAACGAAAGACACGAATATCACAACGAAGTACTTGTAAAGGATCAATCAGCACATTTTTCTGTGCCACTGAAAGATTTTTTTGGTAAGAGTTTTCATGTAAGGCATTGATAGTCATTGCCCATAAACAGCGAGGAAGTACTGTATTTAAACGTAACCAGACTTGTCTATAAAGTTCTTGTATATAGCGTGGTATATCACCTAACATTTGTTTAAAATATTCAGTAAATATTTCTGAAAATGGCCATATGTCGATTGGTTTCTTTTTAAGCATTTTTTTAAGAATATTTTGTATTTTTGATGGGCATGTATAAATTTCTTCAAAAGCTTCAACTATTGAATGATTAGATATAAATATTTTGTTTTCTGAATCAGAATAAGTTTCATCATTATTTATCCAATCATCAACTAATGATAAATGAGGAAAATGTGTAGCTAATAATCTTAACAATGGACTGAATAATCCTGCGTAACTTAACTGATCTTTCTGTGCTTGTTGAAGTAAATATTTTATTGGAAGTTCACTTAAAAATTCAGTACTGTAACATTTAACTTTCCTTTCAGATGTTGCAATTGCATGTGCATTAGTTAATCTTACATCTTCATATAACAATAAATAATATAATAGTAAAAGTTGTGCTGTGAGAGATGGCTTTAAATTTGATATATCTTCAATACATTTTGTATCTATATCCATATCAGAAATACTGTAAATCTTTTTTTTTGAATCAAAGTAGGCACCAAATACAGAATTTTGAAATACAAATCTTATTTCTGTTTCACTAATAGGTTCGTTTGTATGTTCTGTAGCAATTTTAGAATTTGGTACTAAAATAGAATTTACATAAACTTCCACCAGTAATGGTAAAACAGGATGTAAAGGTGAAGTTGAATTGCATATTTGACGATAAATCCAATTTTTGATCGGAACTTTATGTTTTGAAAACGCTCGAGATTTAAGTAATTGATATATGCAATGTACTGGTAAAAATCCAGGAATATTTGTATTTAAATTAGCTGTGACTGGTACTTTAACAGCATGTGATGCGACCACCTATGAAAAACAGTATTGATAAAGATTTTAAAAAATAAATTTCTATTTTTTTAATACATAAAAGAACAAAAGCAAGTAATTAAAAATAATTAGTTATACCTGTTCAGTAAATATTTCTTGTGTGAAAATTTGTTTCATTCTAGTCATATTATTAGGTCGTATCGGTACCTTCATACCTAATGTAGAGCAAACCAAATCACAAATAGCACTCAACTGATTACTATGAAAATGAATTGCCATTAGCAATAACATTTCACCAAAAGAAGCATTTACACCACTGGCACTAAATAAAAAAAAATCAACAATATTTTCTTACTAAATTTATTAGTGATTTATAAACTCACCACTCAAAATATGCTTCTTCTTTAACAAGCCACTGAACCCATTCAATTCCTCTTCTTTCATGTTCTGGTTGAGCTGCTAATGCTGGACAAGCAAGTAACATACATAATCCAATTGACACAAAACGAACACCAGCTGGTGTTGCAGGTGGTCTTGATGTTAATAACTGAATTATTAAGTTTACTTCATCATCTTGAAATCTGTAGAAAAATTTATACAAACTAAGTAAAACCCCTTCAGGATTATAATGTTTTAATTAAATTTGTAAATGACTAATAATTTGAAAAGTTATTCTTCTATAAATTTTGTTATAATAATATTTTTGTCTATTTTTTCAAACCTATTATATAAAACAGAACTTTACTACTTTGTTATAAATATATATTTTTTTATTTTAAATGATTAAAAATGTAAGAATTAATAACAATAAATATATTACTCACTTGATTCCAGCAATTCCTCTTAAAGCACAATACAATCTCAAAAGTGCAGATGCTTGTACTACATAAATATCTAATAACTGGCCATCTAATGAAGCCATTATAATATTTTGCAGTCGCCTTATTAATTCATCTCGTAGTTGTTGTAACGCAGCATGACATTCTCCTTTACGTTTTTGACCAGTGCGAACAAACAGTGTGAACCAATTTCTTATTATCTGATCATTACTCAATAATAAACCAGATATGAAAGGAACCTACAAATGATTTTTTTTTTAAGTCATTATTTATTTAATTGATTATTTTATGTTCAATAAATTGAGCAGTAAAAAAAAGAAAATATTTCTTACTATATCACTATCTGTATCTGATTCTTCTTGAAGGCTTAACTGCACAGCTAAAGCTGGCAGTCGATTTAATTCTATGCATTTTTGCCTAACTGCCAATGAATATCCAGGATTCATGTGACAAAGAGATAATAAAGCTTGTATTCGTATTTTACTACTGGTTTCATCGTTATCTGATTTTAATATTAAACTTGTATAAACTAAAAATACATGTTCATTAAATTTAGCATATATATTTTATCACATTTTTGGTAGATATTTTTTTTAAGAAAAAAAATTGAAGTTAAAAATATTTATTAAATGAATACCATTTTTAAATATAGTATTATAGTTTACCTTCTCTAAAACAGTATGGAAAATTTGCAACTATCCAACATACAATCGTCGGCCCATTTTTAACATGTAATAATGTTTCAACAACATCTTGAATATTAAGTAACGTTGGTAATTCAGCTAGGGCAATACATAAAACATCAGATATCTCTCCTAAATAAACTATATTATCAAATAAATCGCTTTGTTTCATTAAAAACTCTGGGTTTCTACTCTGTGCATTTTCATGTATCTGAGACTGAATAAATAACAATTCACTTAAAACAAGGCGTAACCGCCTTGTTGAATCACTACGTTCAAACTCTAAAGCTAGCCCATTTTGTAAATTTTCTATTAAAATAGAGTCTTGTTTTCTGGTACAAAGTTTTTGTCTCAGCTGTTGTTCTTTTCGAACATCTGTTTCTAATGCATGAAAATCAATAGACAACAAAGCTACAATTGAATTTACTAATTCTATACCAGAAAGTAAGGTTAAAATTTCTTTACGACCATCAGCGCATTTTTTTGTTGAATCTTGTGGAGAAATTAAACTCATTCGAACTAAACATGGTAAAATTGGTCTAATTTCGCGTTGAGAACATTTGGATAATTCAGCTATATCAATATTTTGAAGTGCTTTAAAAACACGAGCAGATACTTTATCACAAAAGTTCATTTTTTAATTATAAATTAATTTAAATGCAACTATTATTATGTGTTTTTCATTCTCAAATAAGAAATATGCTACTTGTTACATTAATATTTTAACAAGTTTTCGTTAATTATCTATTTGTATACAAATATTTCAACAGTTAGTTCTCATACAATAATATATTGCATGAGGAATATTTTAATGGATGTTTTATTTAACTTATTTTTTTAAAGAAATATATATTTATTTTATAAAATGATGTTGAAAATAAAAAAAATAAAAACATTTTAATTTCACGATAAAATTTCAAAGACAATAAATTTCGATTTTATTCATACAATAAGTCAACATTAAACTAGGACAGTATAGTAATAATAAAATTACCTTAATACTGATATAGAAAAAAATATTGTTCTATTGTAAATGTTTAACATTTATAACATTTTTTTATTGTAAATGTTATAGTTTATGCAATTAATTAGTAATAAGTCATGATATTACTATAATTGTGTCCTTTAATTCTTGAAATCGAATTAAACTCATTTCTTTAAATTTTTTAAGAAATTGAATTATGGGTTGTGTACTTGATTTGTATAATTATGATGACTTTACATTCACAATATTAATCACATAAATAGTATAAACATACTTTTTTATGGATTAAAATCTGAAGGTTAAGATTGCTCTATGTTATATTTGTTAAAATTTAATTTTAATATACATACGTACATATATATATATATATATATATATATATATATATATATATATATATATATATATATATATGTATGTATATGTATTTGGCATGATTTGAAGGCAATCTTCAAATTTATTTGAGGATGAAATTAATTGTTGAAAAGAGTTTAATACAATAAACAGCTGGACAAGAATAAAAACAATTTTAACTGATATATTTTTAATAAACATTTTTTTATTAAATTGTTTGCAAAAAAGTTTATAAACCAAAAAAAGGAATAAACATATATATCCAGTAAAGATATCTATTATGATGTAAATGAATTCGTATTGTATTTTTAAAAATAAATTATATTTGAAAACTTTCATGTCATAATCATTTTATGTGGAATGGACTATTTTCTGTCAGGGAATGATTATTATTTAAAGTAGGGCATGTGTGTTTGACATTTTTCATTGTAAACACAAAATTTAACCTTTTTGAAAATGATGCGTTTAAAAATAAAAATTTATGTGAAAGATGAACTATTGAGTTTAATTTATGTGACTAAAAGTAATATTTTAGAAACTACGAATAAATCAAATACGGTTACAAAATTAAGTGGTGATTTAACCAAACTTCAACTTCATAGTGTCTGTAGTGGCGACTTTTCATCATATACGATAAAAAAATGTCATAGTATTAAACTTCCGTATTTTATTATCGATGGAGTATTCTTACAGATTTTTGTTAATGAATTAAAATTATCTCACAATTATAGACAGAATATTTTAAATACATATACATCATATCAAAATGAAAGGAGCCATCCAAAAACAATATTTCTTAAAATTTGTTTGAAACCACGCGATAAAGAATTCATTGATTATAAATGGTAATTTTTTATTATGAATAACAATAATTATAACAAATTTGTTAGGTTACAATGATTTCAGGAAGTTTATTTACTCTATGGTTATTATTTTTATTTGTTGTTAGTTCATACAATTAAGATTGTAAATATAAATGATGTATATATATATATATATATATATATATATATATATATATATATATATATATATATATATAAATGTATTTTTGATCTGAAGTTAAATATAAAATTTTATTCTTATGTTTTACTTTTGTGTATGATTAATTAAATTTAAAATAATGAAGTGATTTAATAAATAATTTTAAAAAGTATGCAGGGCAATTTAGTATTTTAAAATTGGAAAATAAAATATTTTTATTTATACATATACTATTCTTTATATTCCTGGTTTATTTATTAATAATTTTGGTACATTGATTTATTATAATACTGTTTTTATAATTTTGCTGTGAATTAGTTATTTGAGTTAAATGTCAAATTGCTATTGATTTTAATGTACTAATAATCAATTATATCTGATTCTTTTATTTATTTTTTTTATATTTTCTTCAAAATTGTTTTCCTGAAACAGAAAGTGTATCTAAAAATAGATCTGTATTTAAAATACTTTTTTAATTTATTGATATTTATATATATATATATATATATATATATATATATATATATATATATATATATATATGTAATATAAATGTTTTCCATTAAGTATACATTTAATTTATACTGAAACTAATAAATTAATGGACATAATACATTTAACATATGGTATATGTTAAATGTAAAAATAAATTATTGTTTTAGGAATCAATACATTAATTTTATGATAAGAGAAAGATGTGAATTAGACAATACAATGTCATGGTTATCAACTTTAGGTGGTGCTTTTTCCGCCTTAGGAGATGAATTTTATAATTGTGCTGACATTGCTGGGAAAATTTCAATACACCAATTTCAACTTGGATTACGTTTAGGAGATCCATTTACTGTTGCAAGATGTAAACTGTATTTAAGTTTGAGTTTAATACAAACACAAAAATACAAATTAGCAAAAAGACTGATTTTGCAACAGTATGAATTAGCAAAAAGTTGTATTCTTGTAGACTCAAGGTTAATAAAAATGTGTAGAGGAATTTGGTCAAAAATGATATATGAAAAGAAAATTAAAAAACAAGGTAAACTATTACAAAAAAGGATTAATGAGGAGATTAGAATAAGAAATATTAGTTAAATTGTAATGTTTTAATTAATTTGTATATATTTTGTTAAAATATATGTTATTTATTATAATAGTTTTATATTTTAGTATTCCTCTTTTATAATCAATCTGCTTATTTGGTTTATTAATATTTAGAACTAAATATATTTAAAACATATTTGTAGAAAGTTATATAATTTCACTGGAAAATAATGAAAACTTATATATATTTTTAAATTACTTCGTAACGGTTTGTATATATATATATATATATATATATACATACATACACATATATACACACACGCTCAAACTCTTATAAACTTGGTCAAAAATCTAATTCCATATGTCATATGGAAAAATATAAACAATCTGTAATACATATAAACAAATCAATACACATATTTCTTATCTTATTTACTTTTATTGAAATCAGTAATTTGTACTATATTCAATATTAAAGCGATTTTATAAAAGTTATACAACATAAACAAAACAGGCCTTTAAATATCAGTTTATTACATGTAATTATGACACAAATTATTAAAATAGGATTGAAGAACAGTCATTGCAATAAATATATATTGAACATTCCATTTCGGCAGATATTTGTTTGTCAGTGAGCTAATGTGCCCATTGGATCCCAAGCAGGTAACACTATAGGTTCTTGTTGAAAAACATCGAGGACAGATGGTCTGATTTGTGTGACATACTTTTTGTCAACAACAACTTCAAATACAAATTCCTTAAACCATTCTGCAGTCATAACTAAATAACCTTTTTCTGCTTTATCTTCTCCCCATGAATTCTCTACCCGGAATTTTGTTATTTCACCATCCTGCTTCATGTAAAAAAGATATCTTATTTGAGGCTGAATGTATTATGTACATTCACTGATAATTACATATACTTGAAAAAATCTATTTATTTATTTTTACACATACAATCAAAGCAAAACTTACGTTATAAGACACAGCTGTGAATGCCATTGCATGCGTCATCATTGATTCTCCATACAATAATCGATCTGCTTTAGTTAAACCAATTTGAATATCTGTACCGAATACTAATTTGTAGTCATGACTGTAAAAAGAAATAGTATTATCCAAATGTCACGCCTAGATTTGTTTTATTAAAAAAACAAAACAAAACTAAAAATTATACACGTTTCTTTTTAATGAAACACATCTAGGTATCACATTTGGATGACCCTATATAATACATATTAAAACAGTATTAGTTTGTAATATTTCATGAAAGTAAATCTTACATTTGTAAATCTTCAATACCAAGTTTTGCTGCAAATCTTTTACTGACTTCACATCCAAACCAGACTGGTTCACCATTTTTAATACTTTCGCCACATAGTGTCATGAGTAATTCAACAGGTTGATTATTGTAAATACACTTTCTGCCTCCAACAACATTACCCAAACAATCGACGGTATAAGCATGATTGTATGAATTAGTTGGTCTAGGATCAGTTACTAAACAAACCTATTAAAGAACAATAAATTCAATTTTGACTTAAATGTTAACGTATTAAAAAAGTGTAATTAATACATTTTACATAATAGTTTAAAATTTTTAATAATGTATGTATCTGCACACATCTATGTAAATATATTTAAAAATTATTTTAAACTTACTTTATCATCAACATTAAAATATGGCTTGACATATTTTTCATAAAATTCTAATCCAGTAACTGGTCCAACTGAATGATAAACTTTTAATTTATCATAATACTCCCAAGTAAATGTTTCACTAGGTATACCTAAACAGATTCCAACAATTCTAAAGACAACTTCCATCTGTTCTTCAATTTTTTGATAAATTTCTGTATCAGGGACATTATTTTCTACAAGTTCACGCAAGACTTTCGTGTACTCTCTTAACTAAAATAACATTAATTAATTATTTTTGTATAGTCATAATATTCTTGAATTTTAATTACCTTTTTGTTTGTTAACAGAATAAATAACAATTTTTCAAAAATAAAATTCTTTACAAAAAAATAATTTAAGTAAATAAATAACTTAAATATGCTATTTTCATATATTTGTATTTCATATTTTACATTTCATTCTTATTTTTACATTAAATTAATGATAAAAATAAAAAACCTGCTTTGTAACATATTTTTGGTGATAATAATAAAACAGTTAATAATTTTTTATAGAAAATACAAATAAAAAAAATAATTAAAAATGAAAGTAATAAATTTCAGATAGTTATTTTAATAACTGTAAATTTTATAATTCATTATATATAGCAGAACTCATGTTTTTCTAAAGATTATGTTAATAACTTAAGAAAATATTAAAAAGATAACAGATACTAATAACTTGTCACAATAATAATATTTATGACATTTTTGTTTGTTAAATTTAGTTACAAAAGTAGATAACATTTTAAAACCTTAAGAGAATAAAAAAATATATACTAAAAGTAATTTTCTTTATATGATTTAAAATATATTAAATAAAAACATAATAAAATTAATATTTTACCTTACTAGTTAAAATTCCATTCATATGGTAACTCGATTCACAACTAAATGATTCAGGGAAACATTTTTTAGGCATAAGCCCATGTTTATTTATTAAATTACAAACCATGTCCCACTGACCTCCATCACAAACAGGGTCCTACAAAATACTTGTTAAAATATAACAAATAAAATTATCAATCTAGATATTATTAAAATATGTTTCGAGTCCAAATAAGTACAACTAAAAACTCACTTTAAGTAAAAACGATACTAATCTACCATCGACCGGTTCATTTCTACGTGCTGTTTCAACAATATTGTTTAAAAAATAGTTGCATCGTTCGATTTTATCCCAGAAAAAAAGGTAACTCTGCGAAAATTCAAACTCTTCAATATTATACCTTTTCATAAACGGTTGTCGGATGCAGTTCAATGCAGCAAATAACCAACATCTACCCGATCTCTTCTGATTTGTCATCGGTTTACCTTCGATTTCGACCTAGATATAAATACAGCTTTGTCATTCAATTTTTTAAGGTTATGCTTGATAAAATATTCATACCTTGTTTGTAAATATGTGTTGTGTTTCTTCAAAGTTTTTTCGAGATAAACATACTTCAAACGGATCGATCCGTGAACATACATTTTGAGCGAGAACATTTTTTTCTTCAGCGTAGAATACTTCTCGAAACTTATTAAGGGTTTCCTTTTGAAGACCGGCTGAAATTTTTTTTTCGAATTATAAATATATTTATATACATTTGTATGTAAATAACCAATTGTCATTTCCAAAAATAGTGTCATTAATGTAAATTAATGTCAATATAAATGAAGTGATTTAAATTTTAAATACTACTATTCTAATTTATATAAATACAATTCGATTTATTTATAATGTAAGAATTTTAATTTTGAAAAATATATTTATGTACAGATTGTAATAGTATTTTTTTATTCAGTAAACATAGTGTGAACTACTTACAAGCCTCCATTTTTAGTATTTAATTGTTAGAGTAAGAGCTGTGCGTCACTCAAAAGTACGTTGATAAATGAGCCTTAGAGTAAACCAGGACAGACACTATACAATTTTCACCAACGTTTTGTCATCACAACATTAAAAAAAAAAAGTAATGCTAGTGATAAAACGTGTGCGAAAAGAAAGTGCAAATATAATGTATGAGGTAAATGTAACGTTATAATCGCAACAATAACACATGATTGCACGCTGTGACGTATGTATTCGAGAATAAATTATTTATTTTTAATAGGAGGGATGATTTGAGAAGCACTGCTTTACCCTTATACCACATTTTTGTTTTCAGTCCTATATCTGAAGACAGACATTAAAAAGAAATGTATTTACCTGTACCATGCCAAAGATTATTATCTTAAGCTATTTATGTACACTATTTACTAAAATCTAATATAACAGTACTAGTAACAATGAACTCAATAATATAAATATTTACAGTTGATAATTTTTGCAAATGTATTTAAAAAAATATTTTTTAATTATTATTTTTCAATATATCTATGTACATATAATGTATGGTTTTGTAACTATTTGACCTCATTGGACATTTATGTATTCTGTTTTGTAATAAAATCATTTGTGTAATTAAATTAAATGATCAGCTTTTTTTTACTTTTAAATGCTGAATGATTTATTGTTGGATAGATTTTGTATAAAGAGCATTATTTATTTTAATTTGAAAAAGGTTTTTTCTGTAAATATCTAATATATATATATATATATATATATATATATATATATATATATATATATATATATATATGAGGATCTTTTGATAAGTATGGTAAAAAAGTAAGAACTAAATTGAAAAATTTAATTAAATTAAACAATAAATAAATTTACCATACTTATCAAACGACCCTTGTGTGTGTGTATATATATATATATATATATATATATATATATATATATATATATATATATATATATATATATATATATATATATATATCAGAAAAAAGTTCATATTATAAAGTCGAATATTTCTATATTTTTAAAAGAAAATATTTTTAATAAATGTATATTCTATCTGTTATCATGTATAATAGTGAAACATCGATCTTAAATGTTAGAATAATTTAGAGATTTCAGACAACACAAAGAAGTATGAAAATATGTATGTTAGAAATAACACATAAAGGTAGAAATAAAACGATTAGATAAAAAAAATCAGTTACGAATGTTATAGGAAAAATGAAAATGGGTCGGCGGTTGGGCATATAACAAGAAAAAAAGATCACAAATGGCCAAGAAAAGTTATTGATTGAGAACTCTATATAAAAACGTCTAGGAGAGGACTCACGGATAGATGGTACAAAGATATTAGAAAATATTTGTAAAATTAATAAAATTGTTTTTTTATTACAGTAAAAATGTTTATTTAAAAAATCCAGTTAATTTTTTAAAAGAACATCTTATGATTTAAGAAATAATTATTATTCTGTTTTAATAAATATTTAAAAAAAGAAATCGTTATCTACAAATTCAGATTTCAACATGATAGAGGTAGAAAAGACAGTAGTCTTAAAAATAAAAATTCATTATTAAAAAATAATAGATGTTAACATTTTAAATTGAACTTTGTTTTTTTTTCAATGTTTGATTAATAAATACTCAAACCATAACATCTACCCATTAAATATTAAATAATATTAATATGGTTATATACGTAATATAATCTATATTTGAAGTCAGGTTATTCCACTTTCTATTTTTATTTTATTCGTCCGTATGTATTTAGGTTAAAAACTGAAGGGTGAAACCGATGCCCATTCGCTAACACCCCAGCCCTACACTCTAGAAATCCAGTGTTAGATTTACGGATTTCGAATAAATATTTTTTGGCAAAAAACGTAAAAACTTCAAAGGGGGGGGGGGTTATGTAAATTTCAGGAAAATTTCGAATTTTTTTTATAATTTTTTGTTATATTCGTATTGTTTATGGTCCATAGGTACGTGTATAAGCATTAGAAAAGGGCGCCGACGCTTATTAAGCTCGCAAACGGGCTTTGAAATTTTGGATTTTTGGCGGTCCGAAAAAGTCCAAAACAGTAAAACTTCAAAACGGTGCTACGACGCCATTATGCGTATTAGGGTAAAATCGACACCCGATCGCTAACACCCCGGCCCTACACTCTAGAAATCCAGTGTTAGATTTACGGATTTCGAATAAATATTTTTTGGAAAAAACGCAAAAACTTCAAGGTGGGGTGGGGGGTGTTATGTAATTTTCATAAAAATTACGAAAAATTTGATATATATATACAACAGACTTTTGAAATAGATGTGATATCTTAGATGTTTTCATGTTGTCAAATTTAAATAATATTTTAAAAAGGCGTGTATAATATGTGCGTGGGGAACAATAAATGTTTTGCAGAAAACAGCATTTACATTCATAACGAAGAATTCTATTTTTTCATCAATTCTATTTTTATAATGGTCATATATATACATATGTTTATATTCTGAAATTATTTGGCTGAGGATTAAGATTCTTGTTTTATATATAAATTGATAGTAAATAAAATGTAGTATTTCATAGCATGTTTAATTTTTCGTTTGTTTTAACAGTGATTTGCACAAATGCAGTCGTATACACGTGTGTGTGTGTATATATATATATATATATATATATATATATATATATATATATATATATATATATATATAATTTTCTCATTTCTTCATCCAAAATATTCATATTTTTTTAGACCTTTGTATATTTCTGAGTTTCGATCAACAAATTCTGTTGTCTGTCGTTATTTCTAGCAATATAACTGACCTATTTAACACTACTTTTAATTGAGTCATTTAATGCAGTGAAAAATTATTGTGTTATTTTTATTTCTGATTTTTATATTTTTATTCAATTAAAATATTCAAGAAGAAACAACATGTATCAATATTGTATTTTATACGTTTTCATATAAATTTCTTAATAAATTAGTGTTATTGTGTCTATATATTGGATACATATATTGTCATTTATCAAGTTGTTGCAACAGAACTTAGTAATTAGATATAAATAATTATGCTTTAATACCAATTGACATTGTATTATATTGTATGAGTGGTTATTTACAATTCCATTAGTAATAAAGTATCTAATCTTAATACTTATATAATATTGATTTTATGTTTCAAAAAAAATTATAAGATAACGATTACCGTGTATTTAAAAAGTATTAGTTTAAATTACATATTGAATTTTCTTTCAATACATTTTAAATAATTGATTCGACTTTGTATTTAACAAACATTTTTAAATATACTTGTATGTATAAATATAATTTTAAAATGCAATTAGTATGAGAATATTATTTTAATTACTGATGTAAAAAGAGTAACTTTCTTACCTTAAAACTACATAAAATAATATAAATTCGATTTGATTTGTTATATTTATTTATTCTGAGATTATTTTATTATAATTTGTCATAAAATGATTCAAATTTTTTAGAAAAATGCATAAAACAGAGATTATCGATTCGTTTTTGATAACAATTTTGATATATTTATTTGTTCTACTTAAAAATTATTTTATCATAATTTGTCATACATTGATTAAGATTGAAAATATTGCAATTGTATGGTGTTATGACTTTTTGATTTATAATATTAATTACTAACATTTTTGTACAATTTATACTTTTATTAAAAAATTCAATTTTTAATCTAAAAATTAAATCAATGTTTTTTATTAACATAAAAAAACATCAAAATAATTATTTGTGTTTTAAAATGAGGTCATAAATTATGTAGTGGTTTAATTTTATGAAAACAGAAATATTTCTATATTAGAGTATAAAAAGAGATTTCTTATATAGGAGTGATTTCTTACTTTGAGAGACTATCTTTAAACTTATTATTTAAAGATGAAAAGTTTTTAATCTGATTTTTTATTTAAACATTAATATATAAAAAATAAAACAACGTAAAAATATTAAAGATTTTGAAATTATAATTTTCCATTTTCAAAGTAACAAAACTATATTTGGATAATAAATATACATTTTTTTACTTGAAAAGTTTATTTTACTTTATACTATTTTTGATTTTCAATTGCTGTACGCAGACTTTCTGCTCAATTTGTATGAATTCTTGTGTTTTCTTTTTAGTTTATTTTTTATAAATTGAAAATGTTTTGAATTTCCATGTATGAAAAATTAGTACTTTATAGAATTAATAAAAAATATGTTTGTTTTCAAATTTACATTAGTAAGTTTGTTTTTTTAAGAAATATATCCGTATTGATAGGTGTACGTAGATTTTTTTTACCCAGTGTATGTATATAATAAATGAATAAAAAAACAATATTTTTAAAAAATATGATAAATTAATCAAAAAATCGCTAATATTTTTTAGTGAGTAAGAATAATAATGGATCATCCGAAAAGTGAAACAAAAAAATTTAAATTTAATATAATAAAAAATATATTTCCAATGAAGTAATTTTCTATTTATATATAAATGTGAATCTTTGTAAATCTTATTTCATAATGACATACAAGTAGTCTTGCTAGAAAATTCTATAAATTATGAAATGTAAGTTTCACAGAATTTTTATGTAGTTTGCACAGTGTACAACTTGTATATAGATGTATGTATTTCCTAGAATTTTTAGTTATATAAATGAACTCTTGTTGTAAAGTTGTATGAAATACGACTTGTACTAATATGCATATGTATATTTTAATTATCGGACTACGTACATTAAAAGAACATTGTTGAAACCTTCCTTCTGCACATCTGTGCAAAGTTTATAAAATTTTTTGTTCAATTTTTTTTATCAGGGCGAAGAGCTCTGCTCATTGCATTTCCATGTGAAACAAGTTAATAGTATAATTAAAAAAAAAACATACTGTATATCACCTGTCATAATAGAAAAGGAAATTTAATAATAATTTCAAGATTTTCTTAAAAAAAAATTGTAATATTAAAATACTTTAATGGTGAATTGTATTCAGGTTTTAATATATGATGAGAATTTTTTTGATTGTAAAGAGAATATAAAAATTAAAAATATAATTGAATATTTTTATTTGTTCAGATCGAATTTATTAATATAAAATGAAAATATTATAAATGTAAATTTACTAAAATATATGAATATGCTTTGATATTCCTGCTTGTACAGTGCACAATTCAAACATTATAAGCATGATCAATTTGGATTAAATTGTAGTATTTTTGACTGAAGTTATAAATACATATGTCCTTGAATGAATATACATCTGCGAATGTGTATCTAAGTTGAGTTATAAATATATAGTACTTAAAGTACAATAAAGCAATATTTGAATTTAAACTAGTTAAAATAAAAAAAAAATGTTCTTCATATCATAAATATTTTACAGTGTATTTAAGCCGAGTCACGTTTAATTTCATTTATTTATACGTATTGTATTATATTTTCAACACTTCATAGAATTATTATATTAAGTGTATTCATTATTTTGAACAACAATGTTAATAACAAACTATCAAGTGTTTGTTAAATGATAACAAAGTCGTTCATCTTTCATAATAGAGTTAATTTTTGTTGCATAGTAAAAGACAATTTATAATGAATCTGTATATAGCGGAAAATTTATATCATGTAATAATAGGGGTTGAGTTCTCAGAAGCGTAAGTTTGACCTTTTAATATTAAATTTATTCTAATATAAAATAATTAGTTTCTATATAAATAAAGATATATGCATAACAAATTATATAGATTTTGCAAAACAAGGAAAACGTTATTTTTCAAATTAGAATAAATTGTATTTTATAAAATTAATTTTAGATTGTTTTATCAAAAGGTATATAGTAATAATTTCATTTTATATATTGTATAAATATTATAAGAAAGAATATAATATATTTGCATGTATATAAGCAATGCTCATGAATTAAATATTATTTTTTTATTAAGATTTAGTAGAAAAAAATAATAATTTTAATATTAAGTAAGGAAATTATTTTCAAAAGATTAAATTTAACGATTATTTTACAAATTATGAATTATTTTGTAAAGAAGTTTGTTAAATTTGTAAACAGATTCAGGGGTATAAAAAGATGTATATAGACATCGGTGGAAAAATTGACAGAAGTACAGTATTGTGGCGTGTAGAGATTTAATTATTTCTCAAAAAACGTAGTTATATGCTTTCCTATAGAGTTAATGAATGTTAGAATGTGTATAATTGATATTCTGGAGTTTACACTGAAGCATTACAAATTGAGAATTAGATAAAACTTTTTTTGATGCGTGATAATTTCCGTCTTCAAAGCGTAAATGTAACCATTAACTTTTTTCTTGATGAAGGTTTAGCAATAATGGACTGGCCTATATACAGACCTAATCTTAATCCCATCGAGCATCTCTGAGACATGTTCAGAAGACATATTACGCCTTTATCTAATCAACTGCAAGACAAGGAAGTTCTTACAATCACCTTAAAGGATCAATGGAACAACATTAGACAAAATAAGATGTAATCTCCGATATCGAGTATGAAAATAATGTATGAAGAGAAGAATGCATAGGAGCAAGAGGTGAAATACGAGTGATTTATAATAGTTTATACCAAAAATATAGGATGTTTTACATTCCTTCTTAAAAGTGTTTTCATAACAAATATTGTAATCGTTATAAAAATTTATATGTTAAATCAAGTAATAAAAGAGATATAGATAAATTAATATTTAAAATTATTAAATATTGAAAACGAATAAAAACTTAACAAATTTGGATATTTCATATTAATGTTGATGTTTTGAGTGAGAGAATAAAAACAGAAATTATAGATGTATTGAATGATTTTAAGAAGAAAAAAGGTCCTGTAATAAATCAGATATTAATTGAATTTCACACTTTAATGACATATTAAGAAGAATGAAATAGAAAGAATATTTATTTTTTAATCAAATAGCAATTAATAAAAAAATATTATTTTAAATGATGTTAGGAGAAAATAATTTATACTAATTAATAATCCATAACATTTTCAAAAACTGACATTAGACAAAAATAATGGAAGGAAGCAAAAATCAAAATAAAATTCTATCTATAAATTAATAAAGAAACCAAATAGGATGGAAAATTATTTATTGCTTAATTTTCAAATTAAAATGATGAAAACTGTACATAGCTGATTTAATTAAAATGATTATATTTCAAGTGGCTATATGTAAATATATAGGGTCATCCAAATGTAACGCCTAGATTTGTTTTTTATAAAAAGAGAACATGTGTATAGGGTGGTGTATACGAAAACATGTGTATAGTTTCTTTTTAATAAAATCCACATCTAGGCGTTACATTTGGATGATCCTATATATTCATATCAACAGTTGTATTGTATGTAATATGAATGAAGGTGAAGAATATTTTTTCTGATTTTTCATAAGATTTATTTGAAAGATTTTCATCACATTTCATACTAACATTGAATGGTACATTTAATAACTGTTCTTTTGCCGAATGAAGTTAATGATGAAAAATGATTTAATGCATTGTTATTTAATTTATATTCTTACAAAACTACTCGATTTTTTCAAAATCGTAATTTTTAAATACCGATCAAAAGTGAATAATGAGGTAGTCAATTGAAACATAACTCTTATAATAAACATTCAGACGAGAGTGATTCAAGTTTAATTCATAAAAAAAATATGTAGGAAAAAAACGATTTAACGACACGTTTATGACTGCGCAAAAATCTAATATTTCATTTTATAAACAATAGTTTAAAATTAGCATCCTTTTGTATTAGTGAATATTTTATCATAATTATATAATATACATTTTTTACAGGCAACTTCAGAAGCTAATTAAAAAATAATAAAATATTAAATTATTTTTTATGAAATGAAGTTATAAAACATATTTCTTAAACGATATGTATATATATATATATATATATATATATATATATATATATATATATAGGGTGTCCCAACAGGAGTATGCAAATTAATTTTGAAATAAAATTATTTTTGTCGAGTAAGCGATAATTAAGTTGATGGGGCAATTTATGAGACTCCTATATATTTAAAATATTTTAATTTATTTTGATTACTGTTATTAAATAAATATACTTTGACTAATGTTGAAAATCGTTAAATACTTCAACAAATATACCTACCGCAGTTGTCCCTTGATAAAAAATATTTAAATGATTATCTGCACCGCCTTAATACTTCTATGAATAATACATGTATAATTAATGTAAATAAATATAAATAAGTACATGACTACTGGAATTTGTATACAAGTTACTATGTGGGCAAAGTTTGTAAAAAATGTTGTCAGCGTTAAAAACACGAAGGCGTTTGTTTTATTAAGTGATAATTTTTAATAGTTTTTCCTAATACATTTAGATATATTGTAATTTTTTCTTAAAACAATAAAAATTTGCGAACTGTCGTTTTGGTTGCATATAAATAGCAAGAATTCATTATTTGTTTTGTACTGTTGCAAATCCACTTTAATACTATTATCTATTAAAATGTTCACTCGCAAATTTTCGTTTATCTATAAAACTTTTGAGATTTGATGGATCGTTTTGATTAAACAATTACACTTAAGTGTAATTAATTTGTAGATTATTGAATGTTTTTCACAAGAAAATATTATTATTGAAATATAATAAAGATATTTTTATATCATCTATTTTAATACATATATTTTATTTAAATAATAGTTGGACCAAAGTTTTTTACACGCCTTTTTTAAATAGTTTTTTATTTGCAATGAAAATATTTTTTTGTATTTAAAAACAAAAAAAAACTAATTTTTAATTACTAATTATTATTTTTTAGAAAATTTATAAAAAGTTTTAACCACTTATTGTCTGTTAAAACGCATTTCAATGGTAATCTCATCATCGTTATTGCATTACATAGTAAAATCTCATTTCAACAGATTTATAATGTAGTAATCTGCTGATATTAAATGTTGATGGTGTTAGAGTGAGTGATTTATTTGTATCAAAGTAGACAATTTATTGCATACTACTATATCACAAATGAGACCAAATTTTAATTAAGCGAAATTCGAAAATTCCATGCTATGCAATGTAATATTAACATTTTAATTGGTAATACTTTTATAAATTTTAGAATTAAGTTATTATTCATTGATGTCTATTTAGAATATTTCTTACATATTTGTATTTTTTAATATAATATATTTAATATAATTCTATTTTGCAATGCCTTTAAAACTGCTTTGTATTGACGTATACTTAATAATTAAATAATAAAATAGTATTAAGTAATTTGAAATTATTTTATTATTCAAAATACAATAAAAGATTAATAACTAGTATTTACTGCTTCATATAATAAGTTTTTATTGAATTTACTATCAATTATTTTGAGTTTTATTTGATTATTATGAAAGCGTTTAATATGTTTTAATTTTATTGTTATTAAAATGAATAGGTACTATTTTATGTAATTATATGAATTATATTATAATATAACATAGAGAAAAAAATTGTTCGTTATTTTGGTAATATAAATGAATGTACGTATAAACAAAAATGTTTTATATTAAATATTGTATTATATTATTAAATAGTTTATATTTAAATTGTATATATATATATATATATATATATATATATATATATATACACTGATTCACATAAGTTATGGCACACATGGGTAACATAAGCAATTTGTTGATATAATTCAATGAAGTCGTTAAATTAAAAAATAATAATTGAAAATAAATTTATTGACTATTTTATAATGAATAAATTTAATGAATATTATGTTTATTTTCAATTAAATATATATATATATATATATATATATATATATATATATATATATATATATTAATTTAACGACTTCATTGAATTATATCAATAAATTGCTTGTTACCCATGTGTGCCATGACTTATGTGCGAGTGTGTATAATAAAACATATTAAATTAATTTGAATATATTAATATTGATTTATAATTGAAAAAGTGACAATTATTATCTGATCTACCTTAATGAAGTACGTTAAAAATATTTATGTTACTCCTAAACATAGACTATGTATTTCAAAATGTTTTCAGTGTAGCTACTAGCTGTATTATACAATAATTATTTCCAGTGAATTTTTTTCATGCATGTATCCAGACATTGTATTCGTATCATTTTTTTAAAGTTTTATTTATATAAAATATTGTTAATTAGATATACTTTATTCTTTCATTGCAATATAAATTGTTTAATGTTGATACTGGTTAAATTCGGTGAATTCACTCAATATTGCTTTTTAAGTCTTATGTATAGAGTCATCCAAATGTGACGTCTAGATTTGTGTTTTATTAAGAAAAAACTTGAGTATAGTTTTTTGTGTTTCTTTTTAATAAAACACAAATCTAAGCGTCACATTTGGATGACCATATATTTTTTGGAAATGTATATTTTTTCGTAGATAATATGATTTCATGAAGAACGAAAATATTTTTCCAAAAAGCAATACTGAACAATTGCTATTGAGTATTATTTCACAGTACTGATAAAAATTCGATATTTGAATTTAGATTACTAACAAATAAGGACAAGTAAGATAAGGATATATTTTGCATATGAAATTATAAATTTTTAACATTCGTCTGTATTTTAATATTTTCTTTTATATTCCTTATAAACAAAGTATTTTTAAAGTCTCTCATTATTAATGTCACATTTTGCAAACAGTGGAATGGCTACTGAAATCTTTTTATTTTTTATAAAATTAAATTTGTCATAGTAGTAAGATTTATTTTGATATTCTAAATTTACTACAACATTATATTAAATAAACAATATTTAAAAGTTAAAAATAAAATTGATTAAATGTAGACGTGAGTTTAATACAATTTAATATCAACATTGTCGAATAATTTAACGTAACAGTTCCAAAAAAAGACACCATGAAAATTTAACTGTCCAATTTACTCTATGAATATTAATCTGTTTATTATTTTTATAATATAATGAACGGTTCAAGTCTTTGGAACATAATTGTAATTTTTGACACACCGTCTGTTGCTCTCATTCTCTCTCTCTCCATATATATATATATATATATATATATATATATATATATATATATATATATATGTCAGAGACATGAAAGCTACTGGTTAATTTTTTATTAAAATTTAATTCTATTGGTCGGTGAATTACTGGTTTGAAAATATCCATATTTCCAAACAAGTTCCGATTAGAGAACTAAATATTGAACGTTCTGATATTCAATGTATTTGATATAAATATTTTTTTTTTTGTTCTTCTATTAATAATCTTAT
Organism: Neoneuromus ignobilis; assembly: GCA_029203775.1. Taxonomy (NCBI): domain Eukaryota; kingdom Metazoa; phylum Arthropoda; class Insecta; order Megaloptera; family Corydalidae; genus Neoneuromus; species Neoneuromus ignobilis. Next base: position 26,402,481 of record CP092092.1, on the reverse strand, counting down.
TGATCGTAAATAATAATAAGATACAGAGTTTTCAAATATGTTTTTTGTTTAAAATATATCATATTATTGAAATATATGTGAATTATTTGTAGATTTATATTCAATTTCCAATTTTCAAAACAAGATTTGAAGATTGTTCATGTGTTGCTGTTGCTATGAGAATATATGTACGTATGTACGTTTACTCATACTTATTTGAACTAATAATAATTATATACGATTTGTATTCAAATCGTTGACAATTATATCGTCTGTGAACGATTCAATTGATTCAGAGATCATATGCGGAATTCTCCACAGGAAGATATGTGACGTCAAAATTAAATAATTGTTGTAGAAATGACCTATAAGTACTTAGAATACACGTGAGGTTTAAAGGAAGTAATGTAAAGAACGTGTTAAATGCCACGTATTTTTTAATATGTAATCTAATTTTATAGAATCGATGACTTATTGAATTATATATATATATATTTCATCAGGCTGTATTTATCTATTTATGGACGAAATCTTTCTTAAAACATAAAAATTCCAGCAATTCAATTTCATGGTTTTTATAAAATTATATTAATGCGAAAAAAATAAATTCTTATAAAAAATTAAAATAATGTGTCGAATATTCTTTTGTATCTAAACCAATGTTCTTCTCTCTCTCTCTCTCTCTCTCTCTCTCTATATATATATATATATATATATATATATATATCAATATATCACCATTATCTGTCTCTTTTGATTCATTGCTGGATGAAGGCCTCACTTAAAATTTTCTTTCAGTGGTTCAATGCCTTTTTTTTGAATTCCACATTATATATATATATATATATATATATATATATATGTCAATTGGTGGTGTAGTGGCTAGCATCACCGCCTGTCATGTGAGAGAATGCTTTTGATCTCCGGTCGAAGATATATAGAGCAAACCTTAGTGTAAGCAACCTGCTTAAAGGTAAACCAGGAATAAAAAATTCTCACTTATCAGTATAGTTAAGGTGGTGAGTATGACCAATAAATGGTAACATTCATTGAAATTTTAACTTAACAATAAGCTGATATGATTATATATATATATATATATATATATATATATATATATATATATATGTAATATGAGTAATGCTATTTAAGCAATTGAAAAATAGTCTTTCTTCGTCTTATTTAGCTTCATGCCAATTTGATTTAATACTGCATGTACGTGTTATCAATCACGGTATACTATAAAGATTTTGCATAAACTCATGATCAATATAATTGTCAATTCGATTACAAATAGTTAATTACGCTGTGAATATACTGAACACGTTTTTAATATATCTTTGACAGTGAATAAAATTTGAATGTAGAAATTCACATTTTTGATTGAAATTTTCACTGAAAATCGATTTTAATTAATTGGATCTGTTAAATTACTTTCAATTAGTAAACTCTCTATCATAGTATTAAATTTTAAGTAAAAATATTATTTTTATAATACTGAAACATCTCGGAATTACTGGAAGTTATTAAAAGTTTTGTTTCATTTTAAACGAAACTTATTAAAGTGTTTGCTCATTATTCGTTGTAGTACAAGGGTAAATGTATTTTTATAGGAATGATTTATTTATATAATATCACTAGATTATAAGAAAAGGAGGTAAGGAATTGAATTATGTGAAAGGTACCTTTGTTAAATTTATTAATAGACTTAATTTTGTCTATTTATCCAACTTTGTTGATTAGTTGTTTTGGAACTGTGGCTGATTCACTTTACACAAATGAATTTTAACCTCAACACCACAATAATTTAAAGTGTTCAATAATCACTTATTGTTCACTTGTTATTTATAATTATATAATTATATCGGCCGATGCATTTCGATGGCGATGCCATCATCGTCAGAGCTTTCTGTCTTTATTGAAATAAATGTCTGATGAGTATAAATATTTCAGAATAGTATAGGGTCATACAAATGTGACTCCTAGATTTGTGTTTTATTAAAAAGAAACAAATTAAACTATACATATTTTTCCTTATACACTACCCTATATATACATGTTTCTTTTTAATGAAATACAAATCTAGGAGTCGCATTGGGATGACCCTATATTATAATAATTATTAATAAGGTATGATTTTTAAATATTATGTGTCAAGTTTATGAAAATCAAAATTTGTAAAAAGAACAATAAAGAGATATAGCACTGCAGTTAAAGATATATATATATATATATATATATATATATATATATATATATATATATATAATTAATATAATATTAGATATATAGATGGAATTTTTCGTTAAAATAATCATGGATCACATTTACAATTACCATTGTTACTATTACAGAATGTTAATTTAAATTTTTATTTATTTAAACTCGTATGTGATGGAAAGGACAGATTGAAATTTGATATATTTGAATATATTCGACATACATATTTATTATTCTTTTTTAACTATTAAGTTATGTAATATGGAACGTCGGATTATTAAATTGAAAATAAAATAAAAATCCGACATTTCATATTACACAACCTAATACATTATTAGTCTTCATATCTAATTATTTAATTTTTATATCAACGAATCTTAAATTTCTTAATTTCAGATATTTAAAAATAAGTTGAAATATATTGTAACTCGAGAAATGGAAACACCATCACAAATTATGAACAATTGAAAATAAAATGAATATGCAATTTCTTAAATAACTAACACAGTATAGAGAATAACATAAAGTATATATATATATATATATATATATATATATATATATATATATATATATATGTATATATGTATACGTATATGTGTACATTTCTATATAAGTATAAATTAGAACGGTTTTCGATATTTGTATTTATTCTTAATGTAAATCATTTAGTTGTTATATTAAATTAAAAACATAGCGTAACTGATATTTAATGTAGAAAAAAATATTTTATTGCCGTATAAATATGATAAATTGAGTTTGCTATCGCATTTCATCTGGTTTATTATTCAATGTGAGGCCGACTGATTATATATACTTTGTTATCGTTTAATTTTTTTGAAATCAATACGTTTTTAACATTATGATCAGTTTGAATTTATATAAAATTTGTGTGCTTGTTTCTGTGTTATTTGTGTTAGTATTTGAAGTGGTTAGTATTTATTCATATTTTTAATTATACAAGTTTTTTTTACTTATTTAAATTATCGTATCAGTGGTGAAATATAAATAGAAATAATTAACACTTAAGTGATTTTTATTTTTATGTTACAAGTTTGCGTTTTGAATATAAAATCATTTTGTTTGATTTCATTTTTTTTTTTTGATAATTAAAAATACAAATTAACGTTCAATTAGTTATTATTTTAAAGAAAAAAAATATTTTTTTATTATATATATATATAAAGGAGGGTCGTTTGATAAGTATGGTAAATTTATTTATTGCTTAATTGAATTAATTAATTAATTAAATTAAATTTTTCAATTTAGTTTTTCTTACTTTTTTACCATACTTATCAAACGACCCTCGTATATATATTTTTCTTAATAAAGTTGTAAGCTCTTCCTGTGAAAAAGCTGTTATATGCGAATTCTTGGAAATTGTATCATCTAAAATTGTTTCAATACATTAAAAATGAAATTAGGCACGAAAATGTGTTTATTTTATTCTACTGATTCATTAATAACTTGAACTTCTTTTATACATTTTACATATTTTAGTCTCTAAAATTATTTTTTTAGTGTATATACACAACAGTATATTAATTTTATTTTTTTGGAAATATTATTTCAATTTACCACTTTTTATTGTTCTAATTTATTTTGATATATTTTTTATTTCAAAGTATTCTTTTTAATATTTAACATTGTTTCTATTAAACGAGATTTTTTCAATAATATTACGAGTTTATATTCTATCTTTAGTTATTGTTCTGAAATTAATTTTTATATAATCTCTTTAATCGTTTACATTGAATTCATATTTGGATTGTTTTTGGATTAATGATAGGAAAATTATTTCATTTTTTGTAATATATGGATTAATAGAAAGGAAATATACTAGAAGAAGAAAATATATAAAGTGTTTAATAATCAACGCTTTGTTGATGATAGTATGGCCATCGAAATGTACATCAGCGAATAAAGTGAACAATAAATGATTATTGAATATTTTTATAAAATAATATAGTGTTGAGGATGAATGATTTTTGTGTGTTAAATGTAAAGAAATATATTTTGTAGAAATTTACATAAAAATGATTATGAAAATATCTTTGAAATATTAACAATGATTACAAAAATCTGATAATAGCTTTTTTCGTGTACAGTAATATATGTTTGTCTTATTTTAAGAGAATAAAAAAGAATTGAAATATATATATATATATATATATATATATATATATATATATATCAAAATAATAAATATTTTTAAACTTTTATGTAGATCAGAATTGTTTTATATCTCTAAAAATAGTAGTTTAAAAAATGTTAATAAACTATCCTTGATCAAATAATCAAAATATGATTTTATTAAAAAAGTACCCATTTGATTGAAACATTTTAAACATGGTTTGAATAAACATTTTTTACATACACGATACTACTTCAAAGTATTATAAACTGTTAGAAAACGGTTTGTTGAAGTGTGTTTGGACGAATCGATGAAATATTTCTATATACATTTTGGAAAAGATATTTACAATCTAATTATTATTACTTAAGTTTATTTATTTTTAATATTTTATAGTTGTTTGGAATATATAAAAATAGATGATTGGAGATATATGAAATGAAAAACAATTTTATTAGCTGTCTATTCACACACACATACATACATACATACATATATATAAATTCTATTTATTAATGTATTCATTACTTTATTTCACATGTTTTGTGTTTTTCCAAAAATTCGATTTTTTCATTATGACAACACAATAAATACTCGAAGTTATATTTTAGATCAACATAACGAGTGTATTTCGAATTAATGTTTGAATTTAGAACTATTGATAAATATTTAATGATCTTATTTAATTTGTTATCCTTAACTCTGAATGAAATTATATTTCCAGAAATGTAGAGAATGTAATAAAAGTAATTTTTAGCAACAAAATTTATGTAATAAAGTAGTGAGTAATAAATCAATGTAAAATGAAAACGCGTAAAAAGGTCTAATTTAAAAGTTTTGTGCATTCAAAAACATTTTTTTTTCAAAATAAATTTGTACTATATTTTTTAATAAAAAATATTTTTTAATTTTTCATTTGAAAAAAATATAATAAAAAATAAAATTTATACAATGAGTAATTTAACTAATTTATATGTATTATCACATCATTTAACCCATTTTACATCCATGAGCGGAATAGTCCGCGTACGAAGACTGTCACTTAGCACCAGCCGCGGACTATTCCGCTCTCAGCAATATTCTCCTGTCGCCGTAAAATTTCTTAAGTGTCTTATGAGCAGTATAGAAAGATTTCAAGGCTTAAAAATTTCGGAACATATAGCTCATTACCCTCAGATTTTTCCTTATTCATTGATCTTCAGACCTCTTTGACCGCTGTTAACACAGTAGGTATTTCTAATCTAAATACAAATTTTAAAAACAACTTAATTTTATAACTTAAAATAAAATACAATAAAATTTTATTTGCACAATGAATGGCAACCATTTTTTCGATTCGGAGTCCAGCGTGGAAAGAGGAAGAAGTCGAAAGCGTGTGTATCTTATTCCACACAGTGATCATTTTTTTTTATAAATTATGTGATTCTCAAACAAGATATATACATTATTGTTGTTTTGCAACTGTGGCTGATTCACTTTAACACAAATGAATTTTAACCCCAACATCACAATGGTTTGAAGTGTTTAATAATCACTTATTGATCACTTATTATTTATAATTATATCGGTTAATGCATTTCGATGGCGACGCCATCATCGTCAGGGCTTTTCTTTTGAAATCTGATGGCGTCGCCATCGAAATGCATTAACCGTTATAATTATAAATAATAAGTGAACAATAAGTGATTATTGAACACTTTAAACTATTATGGTGTTGAGGTTAAAATTCATTTGTGTTAAAGATATATACATAACCTCAAAATATACATTGGGAAAGACAAGACTGATCCTGGATCTGCTAGTAAAATGTTGCAATGAATTTAATGAAAGAGAGTGAACTATTGCATCAATGGTACTGCTTTTATATAGATAGCTGGTACAGTTCACCGACTTTATATCGTGAATTGTATAATATGCAAACAAATGTTTGTGGTACAACAAGAGTAAATAGAAAAGAGATGCCTAAGGAACTAAAATCCGTTAGAGTAGAAAAGGGAAAAGCTACTATATTTTCAACAGAAGATATAGTTGCAGTAAAATGGAAAGATGTGGTTGTGTTAATAATACATTCTTTAAATTTTTCCGAGACGGGAAAAGTATACTGATGCAGTGGAGAAAAATGTTTGAAACCAACAGCAATAATAGATTATAATAAAAATATGGGTGGAATTGATATAGGCGACCTCTCATTCTCCGCTTTGTGCAAATTTCACACAATGCAAGCGTATAAAAAATATTTTTTTTATTTAGTGGATATGATGCTATTTAATAGTTATATCCTCTTCAAGAAAAATAAAAAGGATCGAGCTTTCCACATTTACAAGCAAAAACTAGTGGAAGAAATTATTGCTAAATATTTAAAAAATAGAAGGATAAAGAAGATATCATCTATAAATGATTCAAAAACAAGGTATACTAGCCGGAACTTTCCCACAAGAACACCTCCAATGGAAGCAAAGGGAAGAAAAACATTAAAGAGATGCAATGTATATTTATTTAAGTCCCTTAGAAGAGAAACTGTTTTTCAATGCGATATTTGCGATGTACCGTTATGTATAGATAATTTTAAAAATTACCACATTAAAAAAATCTAAGAACTATCTCAGTTTATTTACTGTATAAATGTATACTAGTATCTTTTGTCTAATCATTACACGTAATTTCTAAGTAAAATCAATAATAAATAAAAATACAAGAACTATCGTGGTGCAGTAATGCGTGGTGATAGGGACGGCTGTCAATTGAATGATTTTAAAGCTGTGATGCAAATGGGTTAATCTGTTGTCTAAAAATGTAATTATTTTGCATGTTCCTATTCTTGTTCTCTCTCTCTCTCTCTCTCTCTCTCTATATATATATATATATATTTACACGTGTTTGTGTGTGTATGTATATATACATATGTATGTGTATGTAGTTAAATATAAATTTGTATTAATTTCATGCTATGAAAATGATTGAAGATTATTTTTATTTTTTTTAGTGTTAATTAAATGTTGTTCAAATACGCAAGTGTAAATGTTTAAATGATTGTTTTATAATTTTGTATGTTATATCGAAATTAAAACTATGATGCAATATCGTAAATCTTTTTTTCGGATAATAAAATTAATTAAAAACATTTTTAATAAATTGTTCACAATTTTGCAAATACGTATATAATATACACAATTATAAATTTATATGTATATATATATATATATATATATATATATATATATATATATATGTATATATATAAATATAAATACATATATATATATATATATATATATATATATATATATAAATATATATACATTAAATATAAATTATTATTTATTTTATATATTAGTGTTTTCCTATTGTTTCTAATTTAAGGTATAAAATAAATCAATTAATATAATTTTAAAATTCATTATTTTTATTTTATATATATATATATATATATATATATATATATATATATATATAAGAAAATAAAAAAATTAAAGTTATTATAATACTTAAAATTATATTAGAAACAGTTATGTGCAATACAATAATTTTTGATATTAGCTAAATAAAAGAGTTCTGTTGCTTTTGAGATTAAAATAAGAAAAATTGTTTTTTTTTCTAGAAAAAACAGTTTTAATCATCAAAATAGCCATATTTACATCCATTTTTCCCACTGAGATAATAATTGATATTTCTATTTTTATAAAATTTAGAATTTTTATTTTTAAAAAAATGTCATATTTCTACTTTTAAGGCTCTGTAACTATTAATTTTTTTATACACTCATATTGTTATTTAGATACAAAATAAGTAAAAATCCTATGCTGAAGTATCTTGTGAATACGGGGGATAAGAGAGAATTTCCCATCCTTAATTTGATTATCAATTGATTTCTCTTGTCATTATTATGTGATTGAATTTACTTATATATACATATATATATATATATATATATATATATATATATATATATATATATATATATATTTATATCTATATCTATCTATATATATATATATATATATATATATATATATATATATATATATATATATATATTTGGTTGCATTGTTTACTCGTTACTCAAGTAAATCAATCATTTATAATTAAATACCTTGTTTAACTTAAACCATTTCATATTTTTAAATATCTAGAAAAATGTATATAAAATAATATTAAATATACAATAGCGTGAAATATAATGGCTCATATGTTTTCAATAATAAAAACTTAAGTACATGGCTGAGCCTATGTTTTAGTGAAACAATAAATGCATGTTTATATTTTTTTGTTTTTCTCAAGATAGCGTTTAAAAGTTTTTGCTATTGATAATTATCGTTTTTTTTTATATATATAATTAATACAATCGTTTTGATTTTCATTAAATTTGATCTGGACATCATTTTATATAATTAGAATTTTTTTTTCTGATCATAAATAATTTATAAAATACTCAATAATTATTTTAATCATTTGTTTTATTTCGTTTTAAATCTGTATAAAAGACTTTATTGTTTAATCTTTCAATCTATGCATTACGATTTTATAAAAAATAATTACTATACAACCAGAATTTAATCTGTATACAGTTATTAATTTTGTTCGGTTTTTAACTTATATCAATAACAATGCTCTTATTTTGTTTCATAATTTTTTTTATAGTTATTTGTCATATTATTGATTATTATAATAAAAGTATGTTTATTGACTTGTTGAAAAAGTAATAACCATTTTGTAATTCCTATTTCAACAACTTATAATTAATATTTTAACAAAGATTATTAATGAAAATATTATTACTAAAATCTACATATTTTTGTCAAGTAAAATTATGCTTATTTATTTTTATTTTTTATGAAAAGATGAAGTTACAGAGCTAATAATTGTTTTAAATTATTTTCTGTTTCTTTACGATTATTTTTTTTTTGTAAGAAAATTTAATAATGGGTGATAATTCATTTATTGGAATTATTATTATTGGAAATGATTTTCAAACAATTCTGTCTTTGAAAAATTTATTGATTCAGAATTTTTTGTAAATAATCAAGCATTATTTCCATATTTATTTACTAACTGCAAATAATCTTGATTATTTTACTACCTTTTTTTACGTAATTTAATTGAAATATTATATTTAAATTCATTAATTTTTCCAGTGATATAATATCTATGTATTTGATAGCAAATTTAAATCAACTTATCAAATTTTAATTTTAATGAATTCAAATATTATCAATTATTATTTGAGATTATACGATTATATGAAATAACTTTGGACTTGTGGATAATTCATTTGTATGTAAATAAATCACTAAATTAAATGTTACAAGATTTTATAAAACTGTTTAATAATAATTTACTGTTTATTGACACTTATTTGGATTGTTATATCATTATCAATAGAGTACTATAATAATGTATTGTAACATCTGTGATTTTATAATGTAATATTCTAATGGCAATGGTATAGCCATCGAAACGTGCTTTAGAGACTAAAATAAACAGCAAGTTACTATTGAATAGTTTTATAAAATCACATGCTTTTAGCATAAGTGATTTATTTGTATAAAAATACGTTAAAATTGTTATTTTTATAGAAAAAGAGTTTTATGTAGACATATAAATTTAAATGCAAATGTTTGTTGGTTACTTTATGAAAGTTATTTTAAAATAATATTAATCGTTTGTTTTTCTAATTTATTTCAGAATAAGGTGGACACAAAATCAATTGTTCCAAGTGCCAATGAAAATAAAATCAAGCGATCTTTAGATGACCAAACGAGTATTGAAACAACGGAATCAGTATTAAACGAAAATGGTAACATAAACAGTGATCAAACTAATATTTCCAGCAATCAGAAAGTTACAGAAGATAAAAAGATATTGGATATTATATCTAATAGTTCCACAGAATCGTTGGAGGACGCTTTAAAAACACCTAATGAAGAAGATAAACTTGAGAATGAAACGAAACAAGCACGAGAGATTAACTCTTTTGCACTCAATAAAACAACAAATGAAAAAAATAGTGTTATCGAAAATAGCAATAAAGAAATTATAGAAAATGAAAACGATGAAGCAAATGAAAACGAACTTGTGGTACAGACACCGCTCGGATACAAAGTTGAAGAACATTTAGAAAAAAGTAAAATCTTACGGGATAATATTCTTAGAGCATTAGAATATCTTTTGTATCATCAGAGTTTAGAATCGGATTTTAAAATAACAGATGCTTTGAGTGTATTATATATAAATATACTTAATAGAAAATATTGCGCCATTGATCTTCTGCCGATTTTAGAAAAAGTGAAAAAGAAATACGCGAAAGATCAAATGATTATTTTATTGGATTTTCTCGAGACAACGTTGCCTGATAATATAAAGGGTGTGGCTAAGACTTGTTTAGATTTAATTATTGAAGGAAAATGGGATGTCGTGTTATTTTCATCTAATATAAATTTAGCAGCAGGTATCGAACATCATATGGTAAACAATGTAGACGAGTTGAATTTTTCTAAATTATCTTGTAAAGAATTTTTGAACATGACAATGAAATTGATGAATGAGAAACAAGTGTATGAATCCACAATACTTTTAGCAAATTTAATGACACACATACCTATTAAAGGGTTTGAGTCGCAAGATGTGATCGATGCAGAAAATGCTATCTATTATTATTTAAGAAATATTACTTTAGCATCTGTTCTTGATAAGAAATTCGATAATGTTCATGGGTATATCATGCACGTTCTCAATAATTTATACAATGTGACTCGTATTGAGTACTTGAAAAACGCAGTGTTTGTTTTGTTATCTTATTATGAAAATAATACCGAACTAATTACCATTCGGAATGTGAAACAATACATGGTTAATAACGCTAATGATTTTTCTGATCTTCTAAAACATTTCTTTAAAGATAATTATACCAATGATATAATGCAAGTAGCGTATTATGCGAATTCATATTCAGACATGCTTACTTCTTTACTTCCGAACAATTATAACAGATATCAATTCAAATCTTCAAAATATATAATAGTTGATAGTTTATATAAATTTTTACAGTTTAAAAATTTGCCTCATCACATAGAAAGTGCTTTAAGACAACTTTACATATATAGTAAACTATCTATATTACCAAAATATGCAAAGAATGCTTATTTGAATATCAACGAAATGTTATTATTATTACAATCTTATAATAACTTTAACAGTTTTGATTATAACAAATTAAATTTCGTAGTGCAATTGATGAAAAATTATTTCTCTAATAAACATTCTAATATAAATTGGAATCACTATAAAGATTTTCGTTATAGAAATTGCGTTAATCCCAGGAAGTGTTTAGTACAAATAGCTTATAAATTATTGTTTTCGAAATATCAAATCGACATTGAGTTAAAAGAAATTCTACAGAATTATTTAACTTTAGTCGATAAAGAAGGCGAACCGATTACATATGTTACTAATTCGAGACGCTTTGGGTTATATTCAGATAAAGTGGACGATTTCTATTCTAAAAGCGAAAATAAATGGTCGAATCATTATGAACCAGAAAACATTTTTCAGGGGACGTTGAATGGCGATTTAGAAGGATACTTGTCACTTGATGATGTAATGAATAGTTATGCACAAGAGCCATCATTCGCTGGCACAGGATTAGAACAGACTTGGCTAGAGAATTATGATCAAATATTAAAACAAAACGTTTTTCCAATTACAAGAATGATGCCGCAAGAAAATCCAGTCGTACCGATTAATCAAGATAAAGAATTAGAAACATTTCCTATGAACGAACATTTGGATGTATTATCTGGAACTATCGATAAACAAATCGAAAGAAAATTTAATAATGCTCAATTTCAAAATCATTATCAACCTGTGAAAGTTGATAATAAAGTTCTTTCAACAGTCCTTAAATCTCATGTCAATGAACTATCTGATGATATTTTTGCTCATACTACCGATACTGCACAAAATATAGACGAGTTATCTGATGAAGACATTTTGAAAATAATTTGTGAAAAATATCAAGATCTTTTATTGGAACAAGCTGTGAATTATGTACAACAACAACTACTAATACAATAAATTTAATGTCTCATTTGTGTCAATAAATATCATTGGTTATCGTTGTTTTTTTTTTAATTTATTCGAGAGTTAGTGTTAGTCAGTTATATATATATATATATATATATATATATATATATATATATATATATATATATATATGTATATATATGTCATATTTACTTCGATGAAGAATACTAAATAATATTCATATTTAATAATATTTTAAGAACTAAATATCAACAATGAGTAAAGATTTCTCATAATTATCACACTACGGTTAAAGTTTAATCTTTGTCAAATATTCAATTAAACGTTCATCTTTAGTATTTAATTTAGTAAGGTGAGACTAAATCAATTTCCAAAGTCAACAATTTTTTTTCTTTTGCATATATAATTTTTAATTGCTTTTTTGATGTTATTATTTTTTTACAGATAAATAAATTATTTCAATAAGAAACTGGTTACAACATTTTTTTAATCAAAATATTTAATAATTGTTTAATTTACTTCATGATTTTTATGCATATTTTGATTAAAAAAATAACATTGTTCGGTAAACAATAAACAATTGTTGAATTTATTGATAAAGAAAATATTGTGACATTTGCTCATTCATTGTAAAAATGAAATTAAGATACAATGTTAAATTAAAATTGTTATAGTCTTTTAAAAATCTTTTACAGAAAAATAATCTTTACTATCGGTATTGGTGAAGTTTTGTTTGTTTGTTTTTTTTTCTTTTAATAATAATATTTTTGAAAATTGCAATATATACCATAAGATTAAAAATGATTTATTGGATACCAATGATTGTATTAATATTTTATTATACTAATATTATTATACATTAATATAATAAAATATATTATTGCATTTTCATTAATGTAAACGATGCACAGAAGACGTATATAGTTAAATTATTCAGAGGGAAAGAATTTAAAATACCATATTAAGTATTCAATTTAAATTTATTGGAAAATTATGTTTGGAATATATTTATTGTAGACCAAGCATAAATTTATACTTTATTTCAAAATCATTTTAGAGTAAAAACACAAAGTGCAATTGCGTATTACAAGAAAACCTAGTACTAGAATATGTCTAGAACAGATTTTTGTAACGTATCTATAAATTTTTGAATAATTTAACAATTAAGTTTAATATAAAAAGTCAAGACGAACATTTCAGTAATATATAATAGTCTAATGTTTATTTATAAGTTACATATTTATTTTATTTACTAAAATATATAATATTTTATTATATACAAACACACTAATAAAATATTTTAATTGTATAAATGATAAATATTTTTTTAATGATTCCTAATATCAATTTTAAGAATAAACAATTATTTAAAATTTTATACCATACATCTTTTATAATAGATTAAATTCTGATATATAAATCTTTTTATAATTAGACACTACCCCTTGTTGTAAATAAACATATTTGTTTTTTTTTTGTCCTTCATTTTTCCATAACCTAAAATTTACTTTATTCGTTATTTATAAAATATTTTTCTTCGAATTTTTCTACATTTTAAAACAATGATTTTCCAAGTATTATTTATTAATTTATGATATCTGAACAAATACTTAATTATTTTTTTCTCCTTTTTACGATTAATAGTATATCTCTTTTTATATACAATTTTCAAAATAAATATTAGAAAACTGGCTGTAATCAAATGATTTTTAGGCTAAATGACATTCTGAGTAGAATAAGAAAATTATATATAAATCTTGAGACATAAAAACGTCTAAGGAATAAATTGCTACATTGTATGAGGTAAATGCGATCCATGATATGATAACAGAGCTGTACATATTTAGGAGACAATATATGATTCTATAAAATATTTTATGATGTTTTATTTTATAGTGAAAATATTTAACGTAGCTTGAAAGGAAAATTCAAGATGGGGTATATGCGACATACATGGCAAGGAACGTGTTTAAATTCGAATATTTCATATATCTATTTATATTTGATATTTGTAGTCTTCATGACAATTTCATTGGACGACAATTTGTCGATTTTCTTATGCATTTTTGGTTTTGGAGTTAATGATCAGTAAAATTTAAATTTTATCTAAATAAATCCACCATTCCTATCATGAAAAACGAAAATTATTATATCTGTTCCATAAATGTATATATATATATATATATATATATATATATATATATATATATAATTATTATCATTAGCCTGTTTCGAACAAATTGGCAGATGAAAGCCTCTCCTAATTCTTTCCAATTCTAGAGATCTAAAACTTTTCTTTTCAATTTCACACTCATGAATGTTTTTCCATCACTAATTTATATATCTATGGACTGTTTTATATTTTTTGGTTTCAAATCATAATTTTTATTGATCAATGGTGGTGTTTTCATCTTGCTATATTACTACTATTCATTCATTTTAAAATTTTCATTTTTCTTACAATACTCGCTACTTTTTTTACTTCAAGTCCACTAGTTTATTTTTCTTTTTGTCCCTGTGTGTTATTTTTAATATGGAATTATTTAGAGAATTTTGTATACAAATTGGAAACATGTAAAATACATTTACCAAAGTCTTCTTTTTGTATAGCAAAATATTCAACTTAATAATTTAGACATCATATATGTATAATATATTATATATAAATAAGGTTACTCTATTATGCATTGATATTATAATATTTTATAAAATGTAATTTTCCTTTTTCTTAACAGACAATAATAAAGGAGAGAAATATTTATAATGAATTCTTTTAATATAATATTGTTTTGTAAATTTTATATACATAAATAAGTGTGTTTATTAATACACACAACATATTGAATTTCTATTTATTTGTTCATGAAATAGAAATTTTGTTACAATAATATTTATTAATTAATTTACGTTTATTTAGTTTCTATATATTGAAATGTTATTGAATATTACGATAGGAAGTGACTATAAGAGCGTGTAAATAAATACTAATAAGTTATGCAATTATATATATATATATATATATATATATATATATATATATAAAATTTATGTTTGCATGCAAATTCACGGTTAATGTAATTCACTAAATGATATAAATTGGTAAGTTCAATGTGAATTTATAATTAGTATGTATAAACTACATTGCTTGTGACATTCATTGATGATTGAAATATGTTGTAAAATACATGTGTAATATTTTATGTTTATTTAAATGTTTAATATCCAATTGTGATGTTTAATGAAGTCCAATGAGTGTAAATAAACTGAACTTTTGTATGTGTATGCATGACAGACTTCACTTGTAGACTGCATTATGCGAAAAGTAAAAAAAATGTGCCGTTATTTTTCTGTATATTTATCGGTTGGCAGTTGTCATTAATGTCAAATGTAAGTAAAAATTGTGAAACGCAAATATTGGTTTCCAACACTTTGAAATCAATTTTTTTATTTTTCCAACTCGTATCAATTTTATACTGCCATGGCTTATAATGCAACGATGCTCTGCAGACGGTAAGAATCGAATGATATATTTTATTTTTATTGTATTATACGATATATACGACTGTTGATTATTTTTTTAAATTTGGATTACATATGCAAACATACACACACACACACACACACATATATATATATATATATATATATATATATATATATATACACATGCTCGAAAATGTCTGCATACACTTATCAATACGGATATATTTCTCAATAAAACAACCTTATTAATGTAAATTTAAAAACGAACATATTTTTTAATAATTTTATAAAGTACTAATTCTTTATAAGTGGCAACTCAAAACATTTTAAATTTATAACAAATAAAATAAAAAATAAAAAACACAAAAATTCATACAAACTGAGCAAAAAATGTCTGCGTACACATTTTATTAAACGGTAAATCATCGATTTTTTTGCAATATTTACACTTATTGTTGTTTTAAAATTATCACAGTTTCATGTCCCAGTTCGTATGTTGCAATTGAAACATTAAAATATTATTTTTAGTAACTAATAGTAAAGTTTTTTGCAAAAAAATAAATAAGATGGAATTCAAAAAAAGGAAATTTCTGTTAGTGAGTGTAAAATTATTTTAAAGTTAGGAAAAGAAGGAACAAGTTTTCGTGAAATAGGAAAGGGTGTTGGAAGACAACATTCTTTCATTCAAAGGGTAGTAATCAATTTTATATCTACATTTGAAACCTTTTTCTGGCCAGACGTCGAAGTTAACATTTAGAAAAATGCATAAGATTGTGGCTTCAGTGAAAGAAAATTCCCGAATAACTAAAAGGGTGGGTATCATGAACGTGTTGCGTGTAAGAAATCATTTATTTCACGTATCAATAGATAAAAACGGATTGCATATGCAAATGAATACATTAATAAACTAATACAGTTTTGGGAAAACATGATTTTCTCAGCCGAGAGCAAATATGGCATTTTTAGAATAAAAGGACTCAAAATTGTATGTACATTACTGAATAAAAAAAATCTTGTTCCTACTGTGAAACTAGTTGGTGGTAGAGTAATGATATAGGGGTATATAACAAGTAAGGGCGTGGGACAAATGGAGTTTTTAGAATTCACAATGGATAAATTTGCATACTTAAATATTTTAAAACGAAATATAAAGTAAAAAACTGAAAAATGAAGTCTAGGTCCCGATTATAATTTTTGCATGACAATGATTCGAAGCACACGACAGAAATTGTTAAGCTATAGATATTATATAACGTTCCAAAATAGCTGCATGCACCTCTCCAATATCTAGACCTAAACCCTATAGAATATATGTGGCATTTTCTCAAACGTAAATTCGCCAACATGGCATAACTGCAAAAGAAATGTTGAAAAAAATTATAGAAAAAGAGTGGAATAAGATTAATGCTAAGGAAACCATAAAAATTGGATCATTCCATGCAAAAACGATCATATGAGGTTCTTAAAAAAAGAGGCTATCCAATCAGTTACTAATTCACTTGAAAAGCATATTTTATTTCATATTATTTTTGATTTCCATTTGTTGTACGCATACTTTATCTGCTCAATTTGTATGAACTCTTGTGTTTTTTATTTTTTAGTTTATTTGTTATAAATTTAAAACGTTTTGAATTGTCATATATAAATAGTTAATAGTTTATAGAATTGATAAAAAATATATTTGTTTTCAAATTTACATTAATAAGTTTCTTTTATTGAGAAATATATCCGTATTGATAAGTGTACGCACACATTTTCGAGCATGTGTATGTATATATATATATATATATATATATATATATATATATATATATATATATAATTAAAAATGTCTTTAAATTATTTTTCTGTGTTTTTTATGTATTGTAAATATTTTTTACCATGAATATTCGTGATAAAAATAAACAATAAAACTAAATATGGAACTCATATATCAGATAACGTCAAATATTTTATATATTTTTAAAAATATATATAGCCATGAATTTTTTTAAAAAAATAATTATTTTGTATCGATTTTACGTAAGTGTATACCTATAATTTTCTAATATAAGCATTTCAAGCTATTAATTGGAGAAATATCTGATCTGAATCACTTCTTACACGTGTAGTTACAAATCTGAAAAGATAACCTAAATGGTCTTATCGTAGCAAATACAAAATGTTTTAATTTATCTCCAATATAAATTTAATGATACAATTGAAAAGAGAGATTTTTGAATGTAACGAGTAAGTAAATAATTTAAATATGATTATTGAAATAGAGAATATGTTCATGCTTGTATATTTTTGTCTGTTGTATGTACATAATGATTTTTTTTAAGCGTGATAGAACTTTAATAATCCTTATTGAAAGTTTTATCTAATCTAAAAAAAACATGTTTTATATTATTTTTATATATACATACACATATAACACACACACACACACACACATATATATATATATATATATATATATATAATGTTTTTTTTAGGTTGGATAGAACTTTTAATAGAGATTCAATTTAAAGTTCTATCGCGCTTAAAAAACACCTTTCAGTTAAAAGAATTTATTATTTTCATTTTCTAGTAAATAAAAAATAGAGTTTATCTAATAACTCTTTTAAAGAGTAAATGTGAACTACATTTTTAAATTTTCTGTGTGTTAATATAGTCACATATTGTATTATTTTGATGAAAAATTCTCTTTTTGTTAACAAAATGTAGTATTTAATATATGGTGTTTTATTCAGTCCAGTCATTTGTCGGTACTAGCAAGATAAATTATGATTTGATCGAGTTTTCAAACTATTACGACCTTGCATTTTCATTAATTTAGTATTGGATCATAAAGTTTTTTCCAGCAACCTAACAGTATTTTGTTAGATTCACAATAATTATATTATTCAAAGTTAGGAAGATAGTTTTGGAAAAATCTTTTAATAAAAAATTATAATATCAATCAAAAAGTGGCAAGTTATTTTCTAATCAGAAATTTTTTTTTGGTTTCTTTTAATTCAAAGAAAAATATTTGTTTTTAAAAAAATAAAAAATATTTCTTGAAGTAACTACGATAATTTTTTTCTTTGCTTAATTTGAAGTGATTAATCTAACAAAATAGTTTTATATCAAAAGTAAAAAAAATAAACTATTCTAAAAATATATCTTATGAAAATAAATTACTATGTAGTTGATAAAAAACACTAATATCAATTACATATTTACTCATTTTTCAACTATTTATTTAAACTTAACATTGATTTTAAGCAAGGTTATATTCTATTCTAAAAAATAAATAAATGTATAAGCGAAACTTAATGTGTTGCATGTATTCTATTGAGTGATCTATTGACTAATGATCGACTTTTAAATAGACACACTGAATCATTATATCTAATAATAAAACTTAGGCAGGCGTTATTAATTATCCATTTTGGTCCGAACGTTGAAGAATTCTTTCATGTTAAGTAACAACGAACTATTTTAAATTATTCAAGGTTAATGAATTAAAATAATCTTTTTTGTCAGTATCGCCATTATTAGGTCATAAAGTTGGAATTAGGTTTGTTGATAGATTATTGACATTTTTAATTAGAATGGGAAACTTATAGACGTATGAGTTCAAAAATGAAATAAATTTAAAATATTTGTCGCGTTCAGTTTACTATATACTTTAGTAGAAAAATAGATTATTTTTTAGTAAAAAAAACTATAAATAAAATTCCTATGGAGCATTTTTTTTCTTGTTTTAAAAATGATTTAATGTTCAACACAATTACAGTGAATATTTTTAAAATTATTTCAGTGATATTGCTTAGAGGATATAGTATATTAATTAATATACAACCTAATGAAAAAGCTAATATGACTAAGTTGTAACATGGATTGTAATGCTGTCTTTTTATCCCATAAATTCAAATATCCAATTAGTTTGTAGTAAAGTTATTTTAAAACCAAATAAAATAGAATATATATATATATATATATATATGTGTGTGTGTGTGTGTGTGTATTTTGTTGTAATACAGAGTAGCTATGAGTTTATTGTGGATATATAGAACTGGAAAATCTCTATACGTTAGATATTTAAATATTTCAATTTTACAAATGTTTTTTTTAATATTAATTAGTTGTTGTTTTTAAAAATAAAAACAATTTATTTGTATAGTCAAGAAGAACGAAAATCAAAAAGAAATAAGTATATTTTTTTGTATCACTTGGTAGAAAAGTCAAATCATGTTGAGTTAAAAACGAGATGGGATCGTACTATTAGAATTAAATTCAATTCAAGTTTTTGAAATAATTTCTTAAATTAGTAAAACAAGTAACAAGAATATATTTAAACGATATTGTAGATATAGTATAATAAAAAAAATGAAACAATATGCGTTTTTTGTTAAAATTCATTAGTATGCATCTAGTTTAATGGTATTAAAAGCTTCCCTAGTAATTTTATTAATTGATTTTTTCTGTAGATGATATCATTAATAAACACTTATTCTATCAAGAGATTAGAAGAAAAATTGTTATTTAAACATCTAGTTAATAATTGAATTTAAAAGGAAGTCTTAGATTATCCTGCCTACATCCTTGACCTTGTATAACTGGATTGTTACAGCTTAAACTATTTAAAAAAATATTAATTCTAATAACGATTTTTTTTTTAAAAAATGACGTATTATTAAAATTTCTAACTAGTAAATATAAAATTATAATTTATATTCTAAGAAAATTAATTGTTAATAAAATTGCAATTATACTCAATATTTTTGCAAATAGTATAGTGTGATTAGTATATTAGTATATAATCACACACACATTCAATATATATATATATATATATATATATATATATTTCGAAATGCAGATGTTCTTTGTAAAATGCAAATATTTTTATATAATTAATTGTTTGTAATTAAATGCACGGATTTCATAATTACGCGATTGGTTTTAATCTGACGCATTAATTGATTACAAAGTATAATACTTAAAAGGATATTTTAAAAGTGTTAATTACGAATTACTAAGAAACACACACACCTACATATATATATATATATATATATATATATATATATATATATATATATGCAAATATATACATATAATTGAAATGTGTTAATGGATGTCATAAAAATAAATTACTTGTAGATAGTTTTAAAATAATATTATTTATTATTGGATTCTTTTATTGTTGGTTATTTTGTATGGAAAGCTGATTTTTAATATAAATAGTGTTAAATTTGATAATTAACGTCGTTTTCTTTGTAAGTACTTATTATATTTTCTTGGAAATGCTATATTAGTTAAATATGTATGTTGTAAATAATTTCAGGTTTTTATAATATTTTTTATTTTAATTTCATATACCAAAAACATTTTACAGCTAATTTAAATTATTTAATTTTTTTTTTGTTATTTCATATTTATATAAATGAAAAAATGTACATTACAAAAATTATTCTAAGGAAATACTATTTTATAAATTATTTATGTCGTTAGATAAAAATCATAAATCCTATAATGTTTATTTGAATTTAAATTTTAAAAGTTTTTTTTTAAAAAAATATATCAATTTTACTCTTTGTTTTGTGGAGTTAATCAATTTGTCTAAGAGCGACTCATTTTAAAAAAATAGTGTTTTTATATATTTTTTTCTAAAAGTTAACATAAAATAGTTTTGTGGATCATTGTAAATAATTTATGGATATAAATGAAAACTTTTGTAAGTTCAATCTGTGTATGCATCTAGTGATTTAATTTTTTTTATTACACAAGCAATTCTACTGATAAAATATAAAATTAATGTAACCTATTTCTCAGAATTAGATTTAGAATATAACAACCAACACTCGACTGACATAAACTTCTTTGTTTAAAATACAAAGTAATTCAAAGTGCTAACAGTGCACTTTTCTGTCTTACATATCCATTTATAACTCCACATTTTCCCAATGGATCAGACATCCGAGAAAAAGTAGTCTCCGATTCTTAGATATAACCTACTTCGTATGACCTACTTACCTTATATTCAACTATAAACTAACCGACAACAACAGAAATGGTATTAGTTATAAAAAAAACTATATACACACGAATGAAATTTCTCAATTTGCATTTATAATTAAAATATAGGTGGTAATGTTTAATGTAAATTTTATTTATGCATTATAGACTGTCGACATGCTGTCTATGATTGAAATGACTAATTGACGATGGAATTTCTTTTTTGTATAAGAAAGATGCATGTTTATTTTGATTGTAGATTTTATTGCGTGGTTATTTGGTTTGTATATTTGATAGGCAGATAAGTGTAGTAATTAAAATGTTTAGAAGAAAATTATGTGATAATTTTTGATACTTCATTAACATATTTAGATAGTATAACCGTTCGTAGTGTAAAATATTTGAAGTTTATGATTATATGGTAAAAAGTATGCATTATGAAATTCTTGGAGTAGTGCCAAGACGAAAAATTTAATTAAGTTAATGAATATTATCAATGTTACTAAAATAACTAAATACAAATATTGTAAAATTTATGTCTAGTGTACATTCTTTTTGAGAAACGGAATTAGTACTATTTTGAGATTAATTAAAAATTTACATTAAAAAGAAATGATTTTACAAAATTAAAAACATAGATATTTGTGTTAATATAGCGGATCTTTTTTTAATAATTCATAATTTATTTCTATAGATTTCCATATTACCTTTTTTGTTTATTACCGAGAAATATTTCTTTACTAAAATGAAATCTTATTCCAAATACTATAAATTTTAATTAAAGAATTTATTAAATATTTTATCAATTCTTGATTTGTTCGCCAATAAATATTTTATCAATTCTTTATTCGCCATATGGGTAACATAAGCAATTTATTGATATAATTCAATAAAATCGTAAAATTAAAACAAATATATTTAATTGACAATAAATATAATATTCACTAGAAAAAAATACAAAAAACCATAATTAATTCTATTATATAGTAGAAATTATTAAAATAAAAACAGTAGGTTACATTTTTGCTGAATAAAAGTATTTGGCACTTTTAATATTATACAGAAGAAATATCAACAATTTTTTTTTTAAAAAAGTTTAATATATCGTTTTTTTCCCTTTTCTTTTTACTATTTCATTTAAACGATTTGGCATTAAATAAATTATTTTTTTTGTTACTTCCAATGTTATATTTGCCCACTCTTTTTGAATTAAAGATTTAAGTTGTTTATTGGAGTTAATATGGCGCTGTCGAATTTTTATCTAATAAATTCCAAAAATGTTCTATGGGATTTAGATTGGGAGATTGTAGTGGTGTTTTCAGTGTATGGTGAGTATTGTAGAGAACCCAAAGCTTCACTATATGAACCCAAAGCTTCACTATATGAACCCAAAGCTTCACTATATTCTCTCTCTGTCTTTCTCTCTCTATATATATATAGAGAGAGAAAGATGTTTATTTGTAAGTTTCTCTGATATTGACAGATATGTGAATATTTTTTTAAGAAATATGAAAAAGCAAAAAAAAAATATAAAAACGTAAAATTAAGTGTAGGTAAAAATGGAAACTTTCTATTTTCTTAAAATAATTCAATTGTCTTATTTTTTTAATAAACAATTAATGTAATAAATTATAAGGAAATTAATTTAATAAAAGCAACATATTTTTAGTGGTTCTATTTCTATGAGAATACGTAAGTACAGTATAAATATATACATACTTATATATATATATATATATATATATATATATATATATATATATATATAATGTATAAGTTCCAAAATTTATATATAAACATTATAAATTATAAAATAGTTACCAATCAAATTTTGAGGTAATATATAAATTAAGTATGAAGCTTAATCTTACACGTGTTGATGTTATTTATTTTTAGATATTGTAATAAAACGTACACGTGTATAATTAAAGAATTTTAACGAATTAATATAAAAATAAAAACAGATAATGTTAGCACATAAACATATAAAATAGAAATAGATATTTGCATAGAAATAATAGTAATAAAATATTTTTCATACAGCACATAATACAAATACTTTAAGATTAACAAACAGACGAAAGAGTTGTTTCTCTTGTAGACATAAAATACTAATGATCCATGAAATCAATTATTGTATAACTTAATAAAATTGTATAGCGAGCAAAAACACGTGACGAAAATTATTCTTTTTTTAGTTGTATGATGTTTTAATTTACTGAAACATTGTGCGTGTTGTAAAGAATAGAATTGTAGCCTATCGTATTGAAAAGCACGTGGCTAAACACGGAAATAGAAGATTGACAGGTAAGCGGTACGTTGATTTAAAATAAGCTAATATTAGATTAATTATTTGGAATAAAGTTGTTAAATAACTTTCTGTTGAAATTGATCTTTTGCTAAAAATAATATATGGTTCTAAAAATGTTATTGATGGCGGATTTAACATTTACAGACTATCGTGGAATACTGATAGTTATAATAATGATAATCAATATTATTTTGGCACCGTGGCTAATTCATTATAATTAGAAATTTAGGGTTATCCAAATATGACGCCTAGATTTGTGTTTTATTGAAAAGAAACTATACACATGTTTCCCTATACACATATTTCTTTTTAATAACCACAAATCTAGACATCACATTTGGATGACTCTATATAATTGAATGTTCTGTTACAATTTCTTAATAAAATTTAGTTGAATGTTATTTTCAGACCGATAAAAAAATGTCGGACCGATAAAAAATGTCGGACCGATAAAAAAATGTCGGACCGATAAAAAAATGTCGGACCGATAAAAAATGTCGGATCGATAAAAAATTGTTGGACCGATAAAAAATTTCGGACCGATAAAATGTCGGACCATTTAATGTCAGACCGTTGCTTCCTCCGGTGGTGACTGAGTAGTTCTCGGGTGTCATTTTGAAAGTTTATTGAATTTTATGTGGTGTTATAAAATTATCAATTATCTATAAATAATATCTAAATAGATGCTATTTATTGCAGTTATATATTATTTATGAGTATTTCCTTTAATTGTTTTATTTTTAAAACATTGATCAATTGTATATTATATATTATACAATAGTAATACTCGTATAATAGTAATTAAAAAAAATTTTTTTACAGTCTTTAAGATGGTAAAGTCCAATGCGCAAAAATTTTACATATCAAAAACCAATTTTATCGTTTATACCTATAAACGATAGTCACCACCGGAGAAAGCAATGGAAATCGAAAAAATTCCAAACGAAAACGAATAAATTTTCATAATTCATAATTTTATAAAAGTTTTAATTTGAAAATAAATATTAATCTTACTTAACACATTGTATGCGTACTACGTCTCGACGACGTCTTTCGCATACTATTACTAGAGCACGAAAGACGTTGTCGAGACGCGTTGTCCGCTTACGATGTGTTAATATGAAATAATTGTAAAAATGTAATTTATTTAATACATTGATCATTTTCTACTTAAATTTTTATCCCGTGTATTTACCGCTTCTCTCCCTACTACATTTCTTCATTTTGTTACTTGCTTTATCCTGAAGAATTTGTTCATCTACGAGTTTTAGGAATGCGCTTGTCCGTGTACCTTTTTATTACTTTACTGAAAAGAAGTTTTACTTCTGGCATGTGTATATAAGTACACATACCCTTTTTTTTAATAGAGTTGTAAAATTATATTACAAAATAAACATAAATGAGTGAAATACTTTTAAATTTGTATTCAGCAAGTTTTAGCATAATTATTGGACGTTGCATCCAAAAGTAGAATTTTTGTTTATTTTTGCACATAATCATATACATATAAGTGAATAAATATGTTAAAGTTAGTTATGAACGTATTTAAATATTTCAAAACTGTCTACCCTATATGTTAAACGTTAATTTTCTTTTCTCTTCAAGGTAATTCAAAATTTAGTCACAATATAAAACTGTGATCGTATACGTGAAGAGAACACTATAAACTATGCAAAATCGTTTAAAAAATTTGAACTCGAGCCAAATAATCGCATAAATTTGATGTTGAAACTGTTCACAAAGAACCGCATACACAAATCTCATTAAATAACTCTACGCAATTGAAAATTTAATGTTTGCAGTTTTACAAACGCACAGACATATGTGATTATTAGTGGAAACGGTGTGCCGAAAAGTCACATACTCAACTCAATCTACATGAAACGATGACGTTCGTATAAAACATTAATTTGTTTGAATATTTCTTTTCATACATTATATATATATATATATATATATATATATATATATATATATATATATATATATAATCTAAACGCACGTAGGCAAAAACACGTTGCTTCAAGAATTTTTCATATGTATAGAGTTACCCAAAAGTGATGCCTAGATTTGTTTTATTAAAAAGAAACAAAAATAATTATACACATGTTTCTTTTTAATAAAACACAAATCTAGGCGTCACATTTGGATGACCCTAGAAGGCTAGAAATGCTTCGGCTTAATAATATTAAAAAAAGTATTGATATGGAACAGCAATTTTTATTTTTCAAAATATTTTTTAGAATTGTTAATTCATTTTTCTATATCATTAAAATGTGTGTCTTTAAAATAGGTTAAAACTGCAAAACGTGTCTTTTTTATCCTTTTCATATAAAATCATCAAATTTTAATAGTTATAGATAGATTTGGCGACTTTAATAGTGTTTTTTTTACATCTTCAACCTTTTCGGATTTTAGCTTCTCTGATAATGTTATCTGAATAGAATTTTATGTAGGATTATTAGTTGATATTATTTTATTTTTAATCAAGTAAAATTTAATAAAAATTCGTTTTATTATTTTCAAAAAACACATTAACACCGAATACAAATTATTAAGTGGAACCAGTCAAATCACAACCAGAAAAAAATTAATTTAATAAACGAAGATTTATCAAATAAAAAAACACATTTATTGTATCCTCCCTCTATATATATAATAGATAGAGAGGAGAGATTTAAGATAAAGTTTCTAAGTGAATTTCAATAAACTGGTAATGACCTCTTCAAGGATAACATTTTCCTTAACACTTGCTTTCCAAATCTATAACCTTGCACATATTTCTATCACATATTTATATTTATGTTATTTTCTTGACAGCATTATATGTTTTACTGCGTTTTTTCAACGTCTGCTACATACTTTTGTTCTGACGAGTGGTAAGAATCGCTGGATTAAATTTTGTAGACATAAATATTTACATTTGGTAGTTGCGTAATGAAGTTCTAGACTGTTTAATGCAGTTTAATTTGTTTTCATTCCATTTAATTTAACCTATTTTCATTTTATTGTTTTTATGCAGTTACCACTTTTCAATAAAATTTCGATAATTTGTATATTTTTCTTCACTAATATAGTATGAGCAGAATAAGACAAGATTTTTATTATATTTATTACAACAAATACATATGTTACATTATTTTATTGGAAATCAATTTTTTAAAAAAAGATTGAATATATAGTTAAAATTTTACTTTAATTTTTATTTCACTACTTATTCATTTTATATCAGTAAGTTGTTTAACTATTGTATCTGTTAATTATTTTTTTGGATTGATAATGTTAAGTGAAAAGTGAAAAATAATATAATCAGTGCTTGTTTTAGAAAATTGAACATAAATAAATCGTTTATTTTAATATAAAAGTGTTTATAAAATATTATGGTATTAAAATGAACTTCATTCGATGATGCGCATTTTGACAAGCATCTTATAATCGTAGTTTTGCACTATAAAATTAAATTTTATGGCTATTTATCAACTTGCATGTCTATCTAAATGCATACTTGTAAATAAAGCGAACAGTAAGTAAATATTGAAAATTTCTAAAATATTTTATAGTGTTGTGTGGCGTAACTTACCTGTGTTAAAGTTTAAAAATGATCTTTTGTAGCAAAAGTTGTTGAATTTTATACATTTTTTTTGGATAAGTATGTAAGTAAATACATAATTCAGCGGTAATTTCAGAAGTGAGACATTGAGAATTTCAATTTTTAAAATGAGATTAGGGAAAGTAATAAAAAAAAATGTTTGGAAATAATGTAATTCCTCAAAGAAAATAAATATGACGTTTCAAATGAGATAAAAATAGAAGAAAATAAACATGATATTTCAGTGGAACAAAAATAAAAGATAACAAATGTGAAATTTAAGATTTTATCATTGTTTCATATTAGTATTTATTTACCTAACGATGATTTTAAGATCGAAAATGGTGGTGAAGAAATATAAAAGCAGTAATATAACGATGAACAGTAGAGGAAGACAGTAAATTAATGAATTTTCAAATATTTAAAAATGTATACAATATGTATACTAATTTCTATTTCAGTTTTAGTAAAAAAATATAGTAAATATATTTAAAAATTTTAAATATATAATAACTTTGAAGCTTTACTTTTATAAATTTATTAACAACACAAGATTTTTGAAAAATATATTTTATCAAGGAAGTAATATGTATATAATTTGTTATATGTGAGAGGAATAAATATATTATCTATATCAATGTCAAATATGTCGAAAAAAATGAATGAATCGTGTAAATACCCTTGTATAATAAAATCTCTAACAACTTTGAAACTATTAATAACATTCGAACTATATTTAATAGTATCATATTAATTAATGTAATGAGTGTATGTATGCATAACCGCACCTTAGGGCGCAGGAAATCCACATTTTACCACTATAAAATGTCCTCGGGTAGATTAAAAAGTGGTTTTGTGATTAATTTATCCGTTTGGATTGTTCTCACGTTTGATTTTTGTGTTTGTATACATTTATGGTCTATGAACTATAAAACAGTTTCACAGCTGAAATAATTGAATATAAAATATTTTTTATCAATAATTTTCTTGGAATTTATATTACAAAAATATGGTTTTTAGAGGAATGTAACAGGTTTTTTTTAGAATTTGTGTTCTCTAGGATAGATAATTTTAGTGAAATGATAAAGCAGCTCAGAATTCGAAAAATAAATATAATATTATATAAACTCGAAATTTTAGTTTTTATGTTTAAAAATTTTATGGAGTATTCGAACTAGGAAGATTTAAATTAAAATACATTTTCTTTTTTTTCTGTAGTAGAAATGGCGATAAACTAAAAATAAAATTGGAAAAAATAACAAACAAGTATGTGAAAGTTTAATTTTCTATTGAGGTGCCTAGGCTTTGAATATTCTTCATTCCAATTTTTTTGAAACATTATTTTTGTTCAATTAAGACGTTTGAAAATCAGATTAAGAGAGGAAAATGTATTAATGTAAATATTGTTTCGAAATTTTAATTCTCAACACCAAATTTGCAATCTTAAATAGATCCACTCGTATTATAATTACTTAAGTGTCTAACTTATTTGTCTAATCCTATCAAAATTCTATCATCGATTCTATTTATGATATTTTTATTTATTACTGTGCTATTTATTTTGATAATAATATTTTATATATTTTATCATTCATATTGATAGCTTTAGTTGTTTTACATTCTTGTGGTGTGTGTCTAACTTTTCTTTCCCTTATAACATAATTTTTTTATTTATCATTTATTTTTTTTGGAAATTTTTATTTACATATATACATGTACTATTGGAAATTTTATTTATTTGTATAATAAAATTGTCATAATATTTATTTCGTCATGTACAAAATATATTTTTTAATTTTGAATAGATATTTAAAAAAAATATTTATGTTGATATTTTCTAGTAGTTTAGTATAAATACTTTTTATTTATTTAATTAAAATCTTAATATATTCAAATTAATTACTTTTTACACAAATCACCTGCGGTAAGGTTAACTGTGAAACAAAAAAAATTAAACTAACTCTTAGTTAAATGGTCCTATAAAAAAATATACAAGTACATAACTACTTGATAAATTCCGACCTTAATAATTAGGAAATAAAATTTCATACTTCATACAAATCTCCTTTCCAAGAATTGGTGTACATTATTTTCCCATCATTTATCATGCATCGTCAAACAAATCCAATATAAATGCAAAACGGATTGTTGCTCACTAGTTTTTTTACCGGCGATATGAAACAACAAAAAATAACCTTGCTCGCTAATTTGCGAAATAAAACAAACAGATACGAATTCAGGAAGGAAATTGTCGAAGCTATTGATAGAAATTGCAATGACAGCACGGAAAAAAACCATCGTGAACCAACCAGGTGTCAATAAACAGAGTCGAAATGTAATCCATGTAAATTATGTTGGCAGGTGGTGGCAGTTGAAATAATACGTTAGAAATGGTCGCACACTATATTAATATTCTCTTCTATATTTTATTTTGTTGTATTCGTTGGATGCTCAGTAAAATATTATTTATGTAAATACTTAGTTTGATAGTTTATTTATTTAGAAATAAACACACACATATATATATATATATATATATATATATATAAGTTTATGTTTTATTTAAGATAGATTTGTGTTTTATTTAAAAAAACTATACACATTCTTCCCTATACATAGGCGTCATATTTGGATGATCCTACATAATGTCATTAGCTTCTTTTTATCTACTACTGGATGAAAGCTTCTCCCAAAACATTTTATTTATAGCAATCTAATTTTTTCATTTCACTTCAATGAATTTTCTCATGTCTATCTTATTTATTTATAGATATTTTCTTTGAACTATTTATATTTTTGGATTCCTATTCAGTAATTTCTTTTGTTCATCTATGATTTTCAATTTTTGTCATATGATTATCTCATCTCCATTTTAAATTGTTCCTTCATTTTATAAAATCCATAATTTTTGTTTGTTGTCAAATATATTCATTTCTTTTCTTTCTCTGCGTTTTATTACAATAATACATTTTCTATATTTACTTATTTTATCCAGCCGCTAATTATTTTTGAATTTAAAATCTGTGTTTCACTACCATAAGTGAGAACAGGTAAGATGGATTGATCAATTTTTTTTCAAATATATAAAAAATATTTGGTTTTATAATGTAAACATTTTTTTTGACATGATAACATCTTATTTTTTCTAAGTTTACTTTATTTACATTTTGAGTTAATGAGAGATATCTTAAATATATATAGTTTGAACTATTTTTATTTTTTATCCTTAAATTAAATTTTTTTCTGAGTTACAAATTCATTGTGCATTACCTTTGTTATCTTTTTACTTGCTTTGTACAATTTTATATTTTTTAAAAGATCATCTAAATGTATACACACACACACACACACACACACACACACATATATATATATATATATATATATATATATATATATATACATACACACATGCTTGCCTGTACAATTATTATGTATTGAAATGAATTTAATTTTGTAGAAAATTGCTAAAAAAAAGATAAGAACATGTATATATATATATATATGTGTGTGTGTGTGTGTTATTTTAAAAATAGAATTTTAAACATGAAGTTTTACAGTAAGAAAATTCGTAGGCTGTGTTGAATTGTTTTAAAACATTTTTATATGTTATTTTTTCTAATCGTATATTTTATTTTAATTAAAATTATTTTATGTATTTAATAAAACAATTCGATGTATACATTTTATATGATTGTTATACTTTACATAGTTTATAGCACGAATAAAAAAAATCAAACAGTTATAATTTAATCTTTTTTATTTGTTCGTTCATATTTTAGTGTGCATTGTTTGGAAAATGTCGGTACTTTGTTTGTTACTATTTTGTATTCAACAGAGTTGAATGTATTCTTTCGATTATGATTGAGTTAATTACCGAAGGCCGACAGTTACATTTTCTGCAAACAATAGTTCCGCAAATTCCCCACTCGAATGAGTTCTGTGTCTGTCAGTGGATCCGTTAACTATACTTGTCGTGAGAATTACATGACCTTGCACGTATGTGATAAGCATTTGCTTTTTTTAATTAAAATTAGAATTCGCACTGGAAACACTACGGGTTTTGTTCATACATGCATATAAGTTTGCATTTCAAATGGAATTTTTAACAGAAATCAGTTTATAATCGATTAAGTAATTCTTTATTCGAAATATTTAATTTAATTTAATATCGTCGTTAGAATTTGATACAGTTTTAGTTTTTTGTATTTTTTTCTTTATACAAACTCTGAGTAAAAAGTCTCTTGCTTTTTTTTGATTGACGCTATTTTCCTTGAAATTGTTTAAAAATATACAAAAATAAGAAAATGACTAAGTGATACGAGAAATTAAAACTATTTTATTTTGAATGAAGTTAAATGAATATTTCAACGTAAAAAAATTCATTTCAAAATTTCAGAAACACGAGATTTTATAAACGTGTTTAGTAATCATTTATTTCTCATTTTAATTGCTGATACGCATTTAGATATGGCAATGTTATCATTGTCAGAGTTCTGAATTATAATGATATGATCACCGAAATGAGTATTAGTGAATGAAATGACCAATGTGACTATTAAAACTTTTATAAAATCTTACAGTACTGGACGAGTAATTCATTTGTGTTTATATGAATTTGACAATATCAAAGCAAATAGTGATCAATAAATATTAAGATTAAAAAGTAATAATATTTGAAGTCGTAACAATGAGATATTTTTTTAATAATGTTTTCATATAATAGTTGTTATAAAATTTACATTCAGTGAATATGGCATCGAGTTCATGACACTGATTTTGAAACAGTTATTCTGATGTTATGACATGATTTTTAGTTTTCACAGTGACAAAGATCATACCATTCAATGTCATGATCATAAAAGTTATGACAATATCAAATGTAAATACTTTCGTATATGGTATTTTCGATGAGGTTGTAAAATTCATAAATAATGATAAAGAATATTAAAGTGTTTTGAAGACATTCGTAATTTTTTTTTAATGTAGTACTTACATTCATCCAGTAATGATACTTGTAATAATCATTTTGATTTTTCATTTAATAGATATTTTAGTTAAAAACCTTTTTGTTATTAAGATTATTTTTTTTAGTTTAATTAA
Organism: Neoneuromus ignobilis; assembly: GCA_029203775.1. Taxonomy (NCBI): domain Eukaryota; kingdom Metazoa; phylum Arthropoda; class Insecta; order Megaloptera; family Corydalidae; genus Neoneuromus; species Neoneuromus ignobilis. The sequence goes on along the minus strand of CP092092.1, from coordinate 26,369,634 downwards.
ACGACGTGTTATAATAAAAGAAACATATTTCTTTTTCAACAATTATATATTAGCATTAGATATAATCATAAGTATATCTACACTATTATTTGTTTGCAACGTAAATTTCTTTGATGTCTTGAAAAAGCCAAGAACGAAAAGTTTGTGTGTGTTGAATGTCACGAAAACTTTCATTTGGGTTCATATAAGACGCACGTGTCAACAATGAGATAAATTTCTTAACATACGCACAAATTTGTGTCGAATATGACGCACAACGCAAATATTTATTAACTTAGACGCAGATTTAAAAATATTTTTCAAATAATCAATGAAAGATACAAATTCTTTTTTTTTTCAATTGGTAACAAAGTAGATAGAAATTGTCATCTGTGTATTTTTTGGAAATTTAAAACTAATCTTTTATACATATTTATATTAATAAATGCACTTTAGTAACTTTTTAACATAGATATTTTTTTGGAAAAAAATATTGTACAATTTTATCAAAAACTTTATATCTAAAAAAGGTATGATTACAAATAGTTGAAAGATAATAGAATGTATTTAAACAAATAAATAAGAGTCACAGCTTTAATAAAAAGCAAAGAACTTAAAGTGGAAATGTATAATGGATAATAAATACTGTAGAAAGACACATTTTAGATAATAGAAATGATAATCAAGAAATTTAAATATATTAAGAAAATTGCCAGTTAATAGGTAGAATAGAAATATTACAGTTATATATGAATATCTACATAAATTTACTGTTGTAAATTTTGCACATATTTTATTTCATCGTTTTGAATATTATATTTTTTATTTATTTTAAATAAATGAATGTTATGACAACTTTTAAATAATGTATTAATTCTAAAAATATATTAAATAAAAACAATCAAAGCCAATGGAGCTTTTGATCGAATAAAATTGTATTGTTGAAAATATAGCGTTTTATTTTCATATATAAAATCGGTGATTTTACAATAATAATAAATGATATGCACCATTAAAAAATAATAAATGGTATGCATCATTAAAAAATAATAAAAACGTATGTGAAAAATTAATAAAATTCCAAGCTTGCAGTTCGTATTGAAAAAATGAATTATTGCGAAGAAAAATTAATTGTGTGTTTATTTATTATTACTGTGAATTTTGTAAGTGTTATATTTCAATGTTTTATTTTATTATTGTTCTTGGCAATATACTTTCTATTTTATTAATATAAAACATACATATAAAACACATAAAACAGTACATGATAGACGTATAAAACTGTTCAAAATAAACAAATTAAACACCGTTTTATTTATAATTGAGTAGATATAAATGTTTATTGTATTATTTGTATAATTCTATAAATATTTATAACAATTTTCAGCTATAAAACCACTTTTGAGTAATATCTAACAGTGTTAATTATTTTTTTTAAATATTTAACGTTTGTATACATATATGTATGTATTTTACAAAATCGAAATGGAATTTATATATTAAAAAAGACATGATTTTTAAGATAAATAAATTTCCATACAAGTCCTGTAGATGATATCATATATAAAACGGTCGATTTGTATGAACGTTTGAAGGAATCTATTTACTTTTCGTCATAAATATTTTATTTGAATTTCGTACATCGTAAAATCGATGTTTACAATATGTCGAAATTGTACGGTTAAATTTTTATAAATGGCAATTGTGTTTTCTGCGAAATCTATTTTCGTACGCCACTTAAAGTTTTTAATTGTAAGAGATTTATTTTTAAACGGTGAAGTAATTGACGTATTCTCGTAGATGATCTATCATTTTATTATATTTTTGATTTATAGTTGCTTGGTATCATTTATATAAATATAAGTTTATATAAATGTATATTAAAAGAAATTACAAGTAGTTATAAAGACATTCATTCGATTGTTAAATTCTTCTCAGAATACTTATATTAATAAAAATAACATTCATACATTAATTGCAATTATTATACAAAAATTACAGATTATGTACTAAAGTTATATTTTGAATTTATTTGTACAAGTTGCAAAATAAATACTTGAATAATAATAATACACCTCCTTAGGATAAATCCAATTCAGTGAAAGATTTTTTATAAGAAATAATCTATTTATTGTAATGTATGAGGTTAGTTAAAAAATACCAAGACTGCGTCATAAAACTTTATTAACAAAAAAAATATTCTAAATTAACACATTACCGCCCGGTCACTCCTAAACATGTATTTCGTGTTGAACTACTATATGTCCGTTCACGCGTTAACGCGTGTTTAGTTGTATGAACTTTTGATGCCAAAAAATATATATACAAGCTATATTTTTTTCTAATTATATCAAAAGATAGTGGTGTATATATTAAAAATATTGGTAAATTATAAAAATTATGAAAAATATTTCAGATATTCTAAATAAAGTAATCTTTATCCTTAGCGAAAGTTCTGGTTTTTTGGAATAAAATGGAAATTGGTTCTCTTATTTTTTTTCTAACAACTTCTGTATATAGAATATATGCTTTACGTAATTTATCATATTTTTATGCCTTGTAGATGCTTTTTTACGCTAAAAAGTGTTTTTTTATAATAAACTACATTTATTATAAAGCATCTCTTTTTTGCACTTTATCACGCAGGTACACTCATTACAGATTAAAAACCACTATTATATTTACATATATCTATGAATTGAACCATTTTTTAGGCAAATATGAAATTTCATTTCAAAATATTCATTGGTTTAAGAATTACATCGATTTTATAAAGAAGTTTTTTTTGTGCATTTTTTGCGAAATTCGCCGGACTCTAGATGAAGTCTAGCGCGAAATACTGAGGAAAGTAATGTGTTAATATAGAAGTCTTTCTCAAGATAAGACTCTGATTTTTTTGTATCTTCTATTATTTGAAAAAAATCTCTTTTTAACAAGCTTTTTAGTTTTGGAAATGAAAAAAGTTACATGGAACTTAATTACGGATTTTATATCAAAAATGAGAAATTTGAAATGGAAATATGCTAGTTATATAAGAAGAGAAATTATTAATTGATAACCTAGATATATAAAAAGCTTCAGAAAGTCTATGTATAGACAGAACAGATACAAACAGAGATATAAGGAAATTCCTCGAAATGGACTCGAAGAGAAAGGTAATGAATTGGTCGAAATGGAAAGTTTTGGAAAAGACCTTCATCTAGTAGTAGATAAAGAGAGGATGATGATGATAATTTTTTGATGTAAGATCATTCAAATTTATTTATCTTAAAAAACACTGAACAAAAATTAAATCCGTTTTTCTACCACGTGACATGAATTAGATGTTCTTTGTAATTTTTTTCTTCCTGTTAAATTTAAATATGCGTTCAATGTTTTTAATAATCAAGGTTATTAAATGAATCATAATTTTATATTGCAATTAATATTGTTTTATGCTATTGTTGAAACGAATTTTGAATACAAATTATTTTATTTTATATTAAATACCTTTTGTTTGTTTAAGTATAATATTTAAGTATATTAAAATAAATGCTTTTACTTGTTGCTATTAACGAGTAATCTTCTAGTAAGTTAAAATTTAAAACATAGGTTTGTTTATGATCATTTTAACATAGCAAAAAGAAAAAGTTAGTAGTTAATGATAATTGAAAATCATAATGATTGTTTTTACTGGAAAGTATTGAAAAGATTTAAAAGTGATTTAAAACTAGTTTTTACTGTAACTAATGCACTTTTATTAAATGAATCATTTTCAACGCCATAAGATTTTTTAAAAGTATTTATTAATCACTTATTGTTCATTTTATTAATTAGTTCAGATAAAAAGTAAACAATAAATGATTATTTAAGAGTTTTATAAAATCGTGTAGCATTGAAAGTGATTTGTTTTTAAAAAGAAGTAATTTATTATAATATTTTTAAACGATATTCAAAATATATATTATACTATGAAGTTAAAAAAATAATAAATACAAAATGGTTCTCACTCGTATCACACACAATCGTTACACAGTATTCATATAAGAAATATTTTACTTATTACACATTATTACTTAACTTAGCCTAGAGTGACTTTTTGGTTTTTAAAATTGAATTTATTAAAAGAACAATTTTTAAATGACTGAAGAGATAAAAAAACTTTGAATATTGATCTAAAAAAATTCTAAAAGTTTTACAAGAAGTGCTTCCAGAAATGTAAATAGAGTATAGTTGATGTAAAAAGATATTTCGAAGGGGGCCATTTTAATTTAAAATATTTTTTTATTAATAGATTTTAATGATGTTAGTCAAAGTATTTTTTTATCAAATTTTATATATATTTAAATTCAGTATTAAAATTTTATCAGAAAATTATTAAAAATAACTAAGGAAGGAAAAGTTGTTTAGAGGGAAAAGTGCACTGCTGGATGAAAATTTCTCCTAAAGCATTCCACTGTGATCCAATATTTTTTCTTCTATTCTATTCCAATGAACTTTCTTATGTCTTTGTCCATTCTATCTATGAGTTTCTTCTTGTTTTTTATTATTATTTTATGTCACCAATCAATTTTTTATCCATTGGTGGTTATATCCTATTTTTATATGATTATTCCAAAAAATTATATATATATATTTATATTATTAATAAATATACTCTCTTTTATTTGCTAGAATTTTTTTCATTATAACAATATGTATATATTTCTTTTTATAGACCTGTAATTAGTTTCAGAACTTATTGTATTCAAATATTTTGTTATATTGATTAATAATAAAAAATAAATTGTATTTAGTTTTACTGTAAAATATACTAAATACCGTATTTTTATCTTACAATAAGAATTATTAACTGTTTTTAAATAGATTTGTATGTTTGTGGTTTTGACACAACGAAGAGATTATTTGAAAAAAACTGAAATATACATTCGATTTCCATAAAACGTTGGTCAAAACAATAAAAGTAATAAAATTTACAGTAAGAATAAAAATCGTTGTATATACATATTGGGTGGTACAAACAATTTGTACATGTTTATGGGTGGTACAAATTTGAATTCAATTCTGTACTTGTAATAATTATACGACTTCAATTAAGGAAAATAAAAATGAAATAAAAAATATAATAGACGAATATTTACATTTTGCATGTATCAAATTGAATGACAAACATTATTAGCTTATATATATTTTAATGACGTCCTCTGCATATAATAAATGCATTATTCAAAGTGGGTTTTAAATTATTTTCAATTTTAACATGACGTAGGGTTTGAAAATATTTTACCGTTATTTTGACCGATGCTGAGAAATTTATTGTTAATTCTTAATATTTAATTTTAGACTGTCATCTTATGTATATTAATTTTTAATTAAATAATTTAAATTTTATTTAAAATATTTATCAATAGAAATTATTTTACATAAAAGAGTATTAAATATTGTAGTGCAGTTTGTGTTTTAGATTTTAATTTCTAATTAATCGAGTATTTATTAGAAAATAAATAATTATTATAATTTGTAAATATTTATATAATACTTATGAACTTTTTTCTATTACTATTTTTTTTATATTAATTCACAACCAATTTTGATATTAAAACCATTTTATACATTGCCATCATTCAAAGTAAAATGAAAGATTTTGGCTGTGAAATCCTTACACACTCTCCATATTCATTCAATTTAGGACATTTAAATTATTATCCATTCTGATTTTTATGAAATTATAATAACAGGAAAAATTCAATTACTATTAAAAAAATAAAATCGCGTAATGAAGGCTTTTTGCATCCAAACAATTCCTTTTTATGAAAATATAACCTGACAAATACAGTTTCGAAAAGATGAAACAGTAATAAGAAATTATATAATCCATAGAAGTTTTTTTTTATTTCATATATCAAATCCGAAAAGATTTTTCTATTAATCTAATGTATGTATATAAGTTAAATATTTTGAAAATATCAATTATTGAAAATAGAAAAATAAGAACAATTTTATGCAAATATCGTAATTATAAACTATTGGATCGAAAATAATTGTAATTTTTTTCCTTAAAATCATTTAAGTAACGAAGAGAATGTTTTGCATGAGATACTACAGCAAAAAACAATTCATCTGTTAACTGTAAATATGGCTTGAAGATAACATTTGATTGATTTTTCATGTCAAACATATATCCTATATAGTATTTAAAATCTCACTAGATATTATCTACGCAACACAAACGTATCCGTATTAATGCTAATATTAGTGTAATGTCCTCGACAGAGTATTATTATTATTTAAACATTCGTGGATTATTGAAATCTTCATTAATAATAAGTACTTCGTTTAACCTTCGTGCATTTACAATCTGTCAATCAAACCAATTAGAGTAATAATTTACTCGAAGGATTCTTTACTTATTTGAACATAATTTAGATATAAATTTAGAAGGACTTTTAACGGTTTGATATTTTTACATTTTATTTTATTTTAATAAGAAGGTTGAACTATTCCTTTTACAGTTATGTATGAATTTTATTTCTATTTTTAACATTTTTTTTGTACACTTATTGATAAACATTTATATATATATATATATATATATATATATATATATATATATATATATGCATCATTAGATGTGTGTGTCTGTTGAGAATTTATACAGTGTACATCCATTTTAAATAAGATCATTTAAATATCTTATTAATAGTTATTTTTAGAGTTATTAACTCTTTGAATGTGTTGTTCATAAAGGTGGTCAGAGATTTTGTATTATTAATTTATTTCTATTATCATTAAATATTTTATATTATACAAGTATTCTTTTATGAGGTGTTTTAAAATCTTTATAATCCTGTTATAATGAATGGAACATTTTGACATTTTCTTAATATTTAACAAACATTTAATAATGGTTCTTCCAAATGTGACACCTAGATTTGTGTTTTATTAAAAAGAAGTAAAAGAAACTATATACAGTGGGTCAAAGTGAAACTCATACAGAGTTATGTTTCCAATAATTTTACTCATATATTTTAATATAATAACAATTTTCTTAATTTTTTTGCTTAATTTCTTTATTAAGGTTATTTTTATTATATTTGAAAATTTCAATCGTAAATTAATACTTTTACTCTAGAAAAAGTAACAATTTCTGAAAAATGAACAAAAAATACATCAAAATGAAACTCATACAACGAACAAATTATTTATTAAATTAAAATTTACAATGGATTGAATTATTTTAGTACTTAGTAGAGTAGCCTTTATTAATTTTTATAGCCTTTAAACGATTCAGGATGGATTTAACTAATTTTTCACAATAAGCTAGATCAATTTTTTCCATTTTTTAATACCCCTTTTTTAAATCATTTTTATTACTAATAGTGTGTGTTCTAATAGCAACTTCTAAATGATTCCATAGATTTTCAATCGCATTTATATCAGGTGATTATGGTGGTGTTTCCAGTACTTTGGGGCAGTTATATAACAATCAATTACGTGTTTTATAAGCTTTGTGCTTGGGGTCGTTGTTCTGATAAAAATTAAATGTTTGTAAAATCCCAAGTTTTTGAGTACTAGTTTTCAAATTTTTTTTAATAGAACAATATAAACATTTTACTTCATAATACCATCTATAAAATTAAATTTCCAACCCCTCTCGTAGACATACACCTCCATACCATAACAAGACCGCTTTTATATTTGACTGTAGAATGTGTTTCAAAAATATTTTTGTATTTGGTTTCTGCCATACATTATTTCTCCCATTGGATTCAAATAAATTATATTTGCTTTCGTCCGTAAATAAAACATCTTTACAATAATCAAAACTCTTATTAACATGTTCCCAAATGAAGCTTAACCTTTTGTTGCGATTAGCTAGATTTATGGAATATTTCTTCCTGGCAATAGGAGAATGAAACCCATTTTTTTTGTATATTGCGAATTGTTTGGGAGCTTACTTTTTTATTTAGATACTTTTTAACTTCTAAAGTCAATCTGAGCGCGCTAATTTTCGAATTTTCTTTAATTTTTCGTAGAATCCAACGCTCGTCATAGTCATTAAAAATCTTGCGGAGACTTTTTTTGACTTTATTGTTAACACTTTGACCATTTTGAAATCTTTTTATTACAGATTGCATTGTAACGTGGTTTTTATTAACTATTTTCCCAATTTCCCGTAGAGTTTTTCCATTTTTGTAATGAAAAATCATTAACTTTTGCTCGTCCGTCGATGATTGTCCCCTTTGTCTACTCAAAGAGAAAATCCAACTTATATTTTTTACAAAATGATTATAAACGACTTAACAATAGGTTTTTTTTATAACCAAAGTGACCAAACACATATTTGAAGAGTATACTTTCTTAACAAAGCAGTTTTCAAGCGAGAATAATTCGTTGTATGAGTTTCATTTTGATGTATTTTTTGTTAATTTTTCAGAAATTATCATTTTTTCTGGAGTAAAAGTATTAATTTACGATTGAAATTTTCAAATATAATAAAAATAACCTTAATAAATAAATTAAGCAAAAAAAAATAAAGAAAATTGTTATTATATTAAAATATATGTGTAAAATTATTGGAAACATAACTCTGTATGAGTTTCACTTTGACTCACTGTACATATTTCCGTATACACATATTTCTTTTTAATAAAAAAACAAATCTAGGCGTCACATTTGGATGATTCTATATTAACTCTATGTTTGAGGTCAATAACGCTATTTTGTTTTAACATATTTTTAAAACAAATCTTTTTCGTCTATTAATTAGCGATTAAACAATTAAATTTGAACTTGTATGTAATTATTGTTTATGTTTTACTCTCACCGTTTTAATTCAACTTTTCTAATGAAGGTACATGCATAAAAGCTATGAACATTATTTTAGTTGCAGTAACAGCCCGTATAATGTATTATTTAACGATTTTAGTTACTTTTATGTTTATATACATATATATGGTACTTGTTTTCTGTATTGTTTTCTTTATATTATGTATAAAATATGTTGAATGTTTTGAAATGTGTAGTTTTTTAAAAGAATTTGTAATGTAGTATAAAAGCATTAATTATTAGAAAATAATGACCAACACACTTATTTCTACCAGGTTAGTACATTCTTAGTTTATAAAAATCTAAAAGACAGTTTGTTAGTAGATTACAATAGGTCTTATTAATATATTAACATGAAGGTTAGTATTTGTTTTTTTATATATGACCATTTCTTGAATTTTATGTAATTATATATAACGTTAAAAATAAGACACATATATGTTTATACATATGTGTGATTATGTTTTATATCATGTACGTTTCTACACTCAACGATTTTTTGGTACTATTGTTTGAATTTGGTTATTACTATTAAATTGCTTATTATTCACTTGCATTATATTCAAGCATGTTCAAAGGTTAATATGTTAATTAAAAAAATATATATTGCCGTCGGAGTGGAATGAGGGGGGTTGGTTTTAGAGCATTTTAGAATATCATATGGAAAAGATTTTAAGTATAAAATATTTACAATGTTTTAAAATATGTAATAATTTTAAAGAATCTGTAATATAGTATACAAGTATTAATTATTATAAAATAAAGACAAACACTTTTATTTTCACGAGGTTAGTATATTATTAGTTTATAAAAATGTAAAAAACAGTTTGTTAGTAAATTAAATCGTGTTAATATATTTATACGAAGGTTAGTATTTGTTTTTTATTTATAACCATTTCTTGAATTTTATACTTTATATCTGTGTATAAATTTAAAAATTAAGTACAATAATTAATCCATAAATATACATATATATATATATATATATATATATACATATGTGTATATATATATATAATGAATGAAGTTATTTTCAAATGGTTTTTAAATGACTGGTTCATTTTGTTATGATTAATAGGATGTTATTTTTCATCAAGATATTGTTTTATTCATATTTTAATAAAAAGAAGTATATTGGAGACACATTTTACAGTTCGAAGAATGGAATGGTTGTTTATGATTACATTTATATATATATATATATATATATATATATATATATATATATAATTAAGTAGCTTTGTAAATTTTATAATAAAAAAAATCAAAAAAAAACACCGTTCTTTATGATGTTTCTTTAATTTATTTGTTTTAATTATAAATTGTTTTTGTGCATTTTCAAATAAATGAAACCAATTTCTATGTACGTATGTGTGTGTGTTTTTTAATTTACAGGTTTTAATTATAAGTTAATTATGTATTTTTGCAAATAAAGAAACAAATTGACTTTTATGTTGTCTTTTATTTTCTTTATAGGTTTTAACTTGAAGCTTTTTATATATTTTTTAAATAAATAAACGAAAAAAATGATTTTATGTTTTTTCTTTAATTCTACAGATTTAATTATAATATTTATTTGTATTTTTTGAATAAAATATTAAATAAATGAATTGATTTTTATGTTATATTTTTATAATAGATTAAAGTTCTCCTATATGTATATTTTTAAAAATAAAATTCATTACTATGATATTTTTAAATTGACAGATTTTATGTGTACATTAAATGTTATTGATCATATTTTAAATATATTTTGTATGTTCTTTTTATATTTTATGCATGTTTTGTATTTTCTGATTTATATTATACTGTTTGGCATTATTTCTTCAAAGAAATGAATTTTTGTTATATATATATATATATATATATATATATATATACATTAGCATAAAAATAAAATATTTTTTTTGCAACTACATGTACTACCATTTCCGCAATAATAATAAATAAAATATTCATATGATTTCATCATTTTGATTATATGACACGAATAATTAAGGAATTAATTCATATTGTTCTTATTATATGAATGTACATTGTGCCATATATTTCAATTATTGTTCTGAAAATTATATCTTTTCCTTGAATATTTTAAATATTGTTTAATAACAAAAACAGTGGCAGTCATTGTGACGTATTTTGTATGATTAATTAATGATCAATGGAAAATAATAATAGATTTAACACTAAAAAAGATATTACTTTTTTCATTTGTGAATAAATAATTAAAAAGCATCTCTATATGAAATATATAATAAATATTTAATGATTTGATTTAGCTACAAAAAATATAAGAAATACCAAGCAAGTTTTTAAATATTTCTATTAAGAAGAAAAAACAGCGTAGTAAATTAGTTTTATATTTTAATTAATAAAGTTGTTTTGTAATTATTCTTGGAATCAAGTCGTTTTTAAATGATTCGACGAACTAAAAGCAGTATTTGGTTAATTTCTTTATTTTAGCAAGAATATTTCAAGATTAATTTATTTATTCTAACTATTAAGTCTTTCATTTTTGAGTATCAATTAAATACCTGAAGATGATACACGTTGAAATTGGTTTTAATAAGATATTAAACATAAAGAGTGATCTTAAGGTTTTGATAAAATATTTTATGAAATAAAATAGAATCATAGAAATGGAGAATTATAGAAACTATAACAAATTTGGAATTTGATGTATTCTATGAAAACATTATTTAAAATACTTTTTTTTGGAAAATTGTAAAAAAAAATACAATTTTATTGACTAATAATAATCAATTAATGTATTTATTTTTGTTATCGTTTTAATGATTATTATTTAATAGTGATTGTTGTTTTAATTATTTACATCTACATAAAGAATGTCAATATCACAGAAAATTAAATAGTCTATCTTATCTCAGTATGTAAGAAATAAATGCCTGAATGGATTAATAATCATTGTCAAAAACATTGAAATAAATACTAGAGTATTATAAAATTTTCTCAATCATGTTATTCAAAATTAAAGAAATATGAATTATGTTTTTTAAAAAATGTTTGTTTGTCGTTAAAACAAATAACTTGCTTGTAACCCCATATTGTATAAAAATCTACAAAATAGCACTATCATGTGTCAATCTTAATTCAAAAGCAATAAAACGTATTGATTTTTTTCATCATCTAAAAACATTACGACACCTCCGAGACTCGAACGAGGAGACTAGAGTGCAATATGTGCTTCGTGATATGTGAAATACAGAGCACCGATGTAGAAAAAAAGTGGTAATATTTCATAGTCAAGAAATATGTACTCACGAAATCACTTACATTCGCACTCGTTCGAAATAAATACAGAGCTATATACGAAAACAAACCAGTTCATAAATTGCATTTCTTTTTATTTAATAAGAATTTCTACTGGTATATTCGCAGTTTCATGTTATTTTCTTTTAAAAGTAATTGCTTTTCATTTCATGTCATGAAATATTGTAGCGTACCGTGCTCATTCTTTGAATAAAAAATATATTACCTTTGTTTTATTGATGTTTAAATTTTTCGTGACATTATGAATTTTTATTTCTAATTTAACTGAACAGTACTTGAAATATAATGATAAATTCAGGCCATTTTGTTCAATAGTTTACGATAACGATTAAAGACAAGTAGAGAAAATAAATTATTTAATAAATCGTAATATATAAAAAAATTCACTGTACAAAAATATAAAACCGTCAATTGTATAATAACATACGAATCGTGTATTTGACAATTTATACCAAATTTAAGATCTATATATAAAATGAACACTAAATATAAATAATATATTTTTACATCTTTGATAGCACACAATGTAAATTAATTTTTGAATGTATTTATTAAATGTTACCTTGTGATGCTCAGCTAAATTTAATAGTTTATGTGTACTATTTTTTTAATTGATACAAATTATAAATGGAATAAGATGATAAAAAATCTTATTGCTATAATTCTCTTCCATAAATAAGGTATTAAAAAAATATATTTTAATTTTGTAACCATTTGATATTACCCTAATGTTTTTTTTAGTTTGAAATTATTTCAGAAAATTAGTGAAATAAGAAATTACTAAAGATTTGGAATACTACTTACTGTATGGATTTCACAAGCAATTAAAGTAGTTAAGGCTATAATTAACTGAAATTCTCTGAAATTAACATACATACACAGACGCACATAAGTCATGGCACACATGGGTAACATAAGAAATTTATTGACAATTCAATGAAGTCGTTAAATTAAATATATTTTTTTCATTTAACGACTATTGAATTATATCAATAAATTGCTTATGTTGCCCATGTGTGCCATGACTTATGTGCAATAGTGTATATAAACTTCTAAAAAATGAAACTTAAAAAATATTTTTTTAATTAAAAATTAATGTAATGTTATAACAGAAGCTGAATAATTTTATTTATAAAAAAATATAGTTTTTATAAACGAACAATTCATTTAAAATAATTTATTAATGACAGTACTAGAAATAAAATAAATAATCAATTATGTTTAACGCCAACGATGAACTTTGATTTGAATATTTTATCCATATTTTATCTTTATCTATTACTATACAAAACAATTCGATAAATTTACAAATACGGGAAAAAATCAAAACCACTATTTGTAAATCATGTAAGATAAAAACAGATGTAAACATAAACGTTTCGTCATTGAAAGTATGCAAATTTTATCTGAAGAACATATGTTATCCTATGGCCTGTTTTATTAAATAAACAATATCTGTTACAATAATATGGGCTTTTGTTTATGAATTTTGCATATATTTAATTTAATAATACGTTCGGAATGAGAACGTTAGCATTTTTTTAAAAGTCAAGTAATTCTAATAAAAATACCTGATGCAAAATTCCATGAATTTGTTTTTTTTTCGATAGTTTCGCAATGTAATTATAGTAATTTTTGATCAACATTTACATTTTATTAGTAAGTTTACAAGAAATACAGCAATAACAATTATGTATATTTTTATATATATATATATATATATATATATATATACATATATCGCCCATGTGATATAAATAATACCAGTATATATTTTTTTATATTTCTTGTTATAAAAATGACAAGATACTCATTTAGAATTAAATACTATAAAATTATATATATATATATATATATATATATATATATATATATATATGTATATATAATAAATACTTAACATATTTTAAATGTTTTTATTTTTTTGATATAATTTCTTTTGATACCAATGCAATTGGATCAATGGATATTTCAAAACTATTTTATCAGCATGAAAGCCAGACTTCTCAAAGTCTGAAAAACACCATCTTCTGATTTCACTTCTTTCCTTAGCGAAAATCTGTTCCCACCTAGGAATGTTTTCAATCATGAGAACATCTTATTAAAAAATAAAACTAAATAAACAATTTAAAGAAAAATTTATATTTATGATATCATAAATCATAAATTAAAGATTATATATATAAGATTTATATATATATATATATATATATATATATATATATATATATATATATATATATATATATATATATAGGGAGAGAGAGAGTCCTCTTAAATAACATATACTGTTTATTTTGTTTATAAAAATAGAACAAACGAGACTAAAAATCGATGGACTCTTTTATAATTAAATATTTAATCGTTTCCTTCCATTAATCATTAATAGGGGCAGTAACTCTGATTGAAAAAAATATATACAAGTTGTTATGATACGTAAGTTAGGGGAGAAAATAACATTAAATATTTACTAGTGAATAAACTAGACAGGTACAGTGAACTAACGGAACGAATTCAATATAATTATTCGCGGCACCATTGTAAAGTTAATGAGTTCATATAGAAAATATAGTGTGTAGGTTCAAAGCGGAATTTTATCGCAAGTCACAATTGCATATAAATAATTCAAAAAATGTATCAAACGTACATGACAAGGGTGGAGGCGAAACGAATACTTTACTTCAGAACACTTTTGACATGATCTTTCTTTTGTATTTGTACGTGTTATACAACCGAATATATTTATTTATAGAGTCCATTGAATTTGTACTGGCCTTAAAGTAAATGTATTACATTAGGAGACATCCAATGACATATTGAAAGGGTGGGCGGTATGGTATAAACGACAGTAAGTGCGTGGAGGTGTTGTAATATCCTCTGTGAGATGAATAATTAATTTCGTATGCATACAAATATCAGTACTTTGTATTTAATGCACAATATATTTTATTAAATTATTAAGATAAATTATTTATATCTTAATAATTTAAACATTTCGCTTAAGATAAAATATATTTAAACACACATGACAGTATAATTGATCTTCAGATTTGGTATTTATATATATATATATATATATATATATATATATATATATGTGTATGTGTGTGTGTGTATCATTCGCAAAGTATATGCTAATTTTCAACAAATACATTTAATATATATATATGAATTCTTATTTCTGTCTTGTTAAGGTTTATCATAAAACCGATTTTTATTTTTATTTTGTATAAATTTTCCATTCCATTTTCATGTTCATCTGTGCTTGTTGCGCATTAAAAAAATAAAATATTGTTAGATAATTGTAAGTAATTAAGTATCTTATCCCTTATGTTTATCCTTTCAGATTGTCAGTTTAGTGCCTTATACATTTCTTATAGTACCTCTGGAAATAGCTTTAATGATATTTCATTGTCTTGTCTCGCTTGTTTCATAATTTAAACTTTCCCATTTCTGTGTATATTTTAACCATTTTACTGCGTTCGACGTATATACACGTCAATCCAACACTTTACTTCAATACGTTTGACATGTATAGTCATCGTATAATATAAAAAATTACCATTTACTACAATAACTTCAAATTTTAGTAAAAAGGAATATAAATGCCATTTAGTAATTTGTTTCCTTTATATTATCAGTAAAACTGTTATGTATTTTATAAAAAAAGTTTGATTATTCTCTTTGGTATATCGGTTATTCTCCTTATAATATATTGCTTTTTACAAACTGAGTTGATTATTTTACCCAATGTATCGGATATTTCCAAATTTGTTTTATGTACTTTACTGTGTATATTGGGTATTCCAAACATATATTGCGTCCAGAAAAAAATTTTTACTTTGCAAATTTCTACATTTTGAAATTTCTCCAACTTTATACCAGCTACATTATCAAAAGCAAATCCACTTCAAAGATGTGCCATCTGCTCAAAAAATGGAATCCATAAGGAGTCATGATACTGGTACTCGACCTGCGAAGTTCCCAAGTTCCCAAGTTAGTGTCATATCTGACATCTTTTTAATTCTTTATTAAGATCATCATTATAATTTTAATGTACCTAGGGACGTTTGATGCCCCCGCCGCTCATTATGCGTCTTCTTATCTTTTTATGTCTTAATATCTTGTTTCGGTCTATTATGTATTTGATCTGGGAAAAATTGACTAAAAAACCCAGATATCTTGTATGTATAATAGTCGCTGCCTTAAATTGGCAGCTCACCCACCCCCTTCCCGGCCGAGGTTATTGCTTTCTCGACCAATAGAACTTGTCTGACTTATAGTTTGTTTATTTGCGTACCTAGTAGTAGTTGGTCGCTTCTTTGCTGTATCGTAGCTTTTCGTAAACACGTACAGCTGTTTTGTAACATTTCTTCTACGATGTTTTCCTACCCGGCTTTTCAAGGGTACAATCATGGGTCTTCCAAGGCCATCTATCAGCTGATTAGTATGGACCTTTTTCCTCTTGTAGAATCTCCATCCTGACTTGTTGATGAAGTCTGCAACCGTATCTATGTTGGCTTCTTGGTGCAGTACTGACGTCTTGTATCTGCAATTCTTGTTTAGTGCCATCTTTAAAATCTTGTTCTGGGTAGTCTGCAACGATTTGATGTGGGAGTAGACCTGCGAAGTGCCTCTTTATGTGGTATCTTGCTTTGAAAAGTACCACACTGAAATCAACTGAATTTCTTAAATTTCTCTTGCTTATGAATTTTATTATTTTTTGGCAATTTTTAAGTTTTTAGTAACAATAACTTTTTCAACAATGAATTGTTATTTATTTATGGAATAAAACTATAATCCTTCTTCGTTTTGCTTTACTTTTTTGATAACATTTATAATAGAAGCATTTACTTTGCCTTCGACGTGTATACTCGTCATTGCTTGATTTTAATTACGCACTCCGTGATGGATTTTTAAAACTAAATTCTGCAGTTAACTGGTTAAATAGGGGATGTAGTGTTTTTACAGATATTTGTTAAATGCTCGTTTTTAATTATTTGGTTTTTCAGAAAATTAAATATCATTAATGTATTCACTGAGTTGAAGGTTTTTTGTAAAAAAATTATAAAATAATAATTGATAAATATTAAATAAATTAATGATTTTTGTTATATATATATATATATATATATATATATATATATATATATATATATATATGTACTTAAAATACTGTAGTGTTTTTTAATTGTAACAAAATTTATTGCAATTTTATCATTTTATTTCAGTGTTCAAATACCGGTATCATAAACAAATTTTATCAATTCGTAGATACTTTCAATGAAGAAAGTTGACCTTAAAGACCTTAAAATGTATTACAGTATTATCAAATAGCATACTGACTAAACATTTTCAATGACTGTTCATAAAAAATATCGAATTAGAAAACAAACACTAGCTTATTACGAAATCATGAATAGTTCAATGAATAATCAGAAATTGTATTACGTACAGTTCGTTGACCATAGCTAACACTATGGCCTGAAATACCTGAAAAATGAATAAGGATTGCTTCACGGAAACTAAAGGTTATCTTATTGTCAATATTACAACAGATGCGTTTGATGTTTATATTCAACCGTGAACTTAACTTGACACTGGTCTAAAACTACGGGACTTATCATAATTTTATTCAAAATATATTCTACTGTTACTCATCTACGAATAAATGCATTTGTGTATGTAACATGTATATGATTGTAAGTATGTATTATTTACTTATACATGAACTGCTTCCGTTTAAAATGAATACATCGTGATATAAAGGACCTCGTCGTAGATGTGGGAGAGTCATGAAGAGTCCTTATAATGGAATATTCACCTGTTGTTCTTGTAACATTTAAATACCTTCCTTTGTTTCTAGTTTCTAACGAGGGACACGATTATTAATTAAATAGGTTATTAGAACAAACTTATTAGTTGATAAGAAGTGGATTTCGAAATTAAAGATAATCGTCAACAAATATGCATTTGTAATGCAACGATTATCACATGACAGAAATTACGAGCATATGTTATATGTTCAATAAAATTCTTTGTTCAATCATATATATATATATATATATATATATATATATATATATATATATATATATATATATATATTGTCCTCAATTTTTTAGTGTTAACATTTCAAAGAATTCATCTTTTATTTTTAACTTCCATATTGTCAATTGAAATTAGTATCAAAAACCAATTTTAACCCCAACACCACAATAATTTAAAGTGTTCAATAATCACTTATTGTTCACTTATTATTTATAATTATATAGTCTATAATTATATCGGTTAATGCATTTCGATGGCGACCCCATTATCATCAGAGTCTATTTGGATTTTAACAGAAAGGCTCTGATGATGATGGCGTTGCCATCGAAATGCATTAGTCGATATAATTATAGACTATATAATTATAAATAATAAGTGAACAATACGTGATTACTGAACACTTTAAACTATTGTGGTGTTGGGGTTAAAATTCATTTGTGTAAAGTGAATCAACCACAGTTCCAAAATAACAAATGTATCAAAAAATTAAATTTAAGATAATTTGTTGATCTGATATTTTTTTATCTTCTATATTTCAGTTATAAATAACTCAACATATGATTTGTATTTATTCTACATTTATTTATTAAATCTTCAATTTTTATGTTTTTATATTGTATATTATGTAAAATTAAAAAATTAAAGGAAATTTATAAGTTTTTATATAGATTCTATAGTAATATTAAAATTTTTTTTTCTATTTAATGAATCATTTTTATTTCAAATATATATATATATATATATATATATATATATATATATATATATATATATACACACACATATATATATATATATATATATATATATATATATATATATATATATATATATATATATTTGAGGGAGGTTTGATAGGTATGGTAAAAATAAGAAAAACTAAATTGAAAAATTAAGTTTAATTAATTAATTTAATTAAATTAAACAATAAATTAATTAACCATTCTTATCAAACGACTCGTATATATATATATATATATATATATATATATATATATATATATATATATATATATATGAAATTAAAATATTCTTAAAAAAACATATTCATACTTTAATGTCTTTATTTTTTGACTGTTTATCTTTGAAATTAATTTACACTATCGAATTAAAAAAATAAAATATTAAAAATGCAATATTGATAAGGTATTGATTTATGTAATTATAAAAAATATACAAAATTTGAATAGTAACTAACTACAAATAGACTTAATTGAAAGATAAGTTTAAATTTTCGATTTGTTCTATTCAGTTTCTTTCTTCAATTATCGCTATTCAGGAATTAACTGATAAAACACTAAACGCGCAATGAAAGTAATTGGGATACTATTATGTAATTATCGATAATTATCGTACGTTTAACAGGAAAATGAACTTAATTCAGATACACTATTTAGTTTATTGCAGTCGTAGAGCAATTTAATAGCCTTTTTCATTAATTTTCAATGAGAGATACTTCTCATATGATGGTTCGTTACACTCTATTCACAGCAATTACTACGTGTTTTCTTGTTATACCGGTCTATATATTTATTAACTTTATATCGAACTGATAATATATATATATATATATATAATATATATATATATATATATATATATATATATAATTCTAAATATAATTTTTCAATGGTTCAAATTTAGTTAGGAAAATTTGTATATATTTGCAAAAACATTTTGATTTAAGTAAAATTAATAGGAAATGATGATTATTTAATACGAATCGTAATAAATACACATAAAAAATTATAAATATTTAATTCAAGTTAAATTAAGTAATCTACAAAATGGAAAAAATTCATATAGTCCACGCAAATATTTACATATAAACTATTTGAATTTATTTTAAGGCATTGCAACATTAGTAACACGTGGTTTAAATTGAATTATAAATAAACAAATTAATTTATTTAATTTCTATTGCCGTCAATATAAACATTTATTATATATATATATGTATGTGTGTGTGTGTGTGTGTGTGTGAGTGAGTAAGTGAGTGTGTGTGTGTATGTATGTATGTATGTATGTATATATATGTATATATATATATATATATATATATATATATAAAACAAACAGTATCATTGTTTCTTAAATTTATCAAAGTAAATTTCGGAATAGTTACACAATCAAAAAACCTTCGTCGATGTTTAATTATCTGTTAGTGATATTCATCTTCAATACGTTCAACTCGCCACATAATCCATGTTTTTTATAGGGTGATTTCGTACGAAATATGTCTTACTAGTGTAAGTAATAAATCTAGTTGAAGAATTTAAATCGGTAGAGAAATAATAATTATATATATATATATATATATATATATATATATATATATAGAGAGAGAGAGAGAGAATGTTTGTTTAAGCGTGATAGAAATTTAAATTGATTTCAATGTAAATTTATATCACGTCTAAAACACCCTATATGTATAATACATATAAATATATATGGGGTCATCCAAATGTGACGCCTAGATTTGTATTTTATTAAAAAAAATTATACACATGTTTCCCTATACACCTCCTTATACACATGTTTCTTTTTAATAAAACATAAATCTAGTTGTCACATTTGGATGATTTTTTTTAATTATCATATATTATTATCATTAATAGAATTATTATTATGTATATTAGAATACACAAAAAAGAAATCTACAACTTTTATAAATTACATATATTTATTTTGTACTATTACTTTATAATTATTAATGTTTAACACAAATGAATTTTTATCCCCAACACCACCATGGTTATAATGTGTTCAATAATCACTTATCGTTTATAACATTGTTGGCTGATGCGCATTTCGATGGCGATGCCATCATCGTCAGAGCCTTTTTGTTTTGTTTTTTTTCAAAAAAATATTAATGAATAAACACCAAATATTTCATGAAACTAATAATTAATTAAATTAATAATAATACTAATATAAACTGCAATTATATTACTATTATTATTATATTGCTTTATTATAAAAGACAAATAAAATATATTTATTTTTTAATTTGAGAGTTGACTACTATCATCTCGTTGAAAAATACCAGTCACGGAACTCTAAAAAAATCTACTGAACTAATTACCAGAGAGTTCAAAATCCTATAAGGGCTATAGCTCAAAGGATGAAAAATAAATAAATATAATATTTATAGAATTACTCCTGAGATAAAGAAAAGATTAAATGTTTTTTGAATTCTAGCAATAAAAACAATCATTTTATTAAAAAATCTTATTGTAGTAATTCAAAGTATAATGATCTTTTAATATCCTATCATCCACTATAGATAGTGAATCTCAGAGTGAAGTTCATCTTCAAGAGTAAAATTATTTAAAGAAAATTTTTCTGTAAACCATCTATACTGTGTTTATAAATATAGTAATTGCACTAAGAATACGATTTTTCTGTTGATTCCATTACAAATATCTTCATTTAAAAAATTATATAAAATATAATACAATATCTAAGATGAACTTTATTACAAGATATGCTTATTGATTAAATCATTACATGTTAATAACTTTTTGATACAAGATTTAAAATAAATTTATTGATGTGAGTAATTGGTACAATACATAATAATTGCCTATGTGTTATATTAATAATTAAGTGTCTTAATCTTCGAATTTAATTTATATAGGGTGACCTAAATGAGATTGAAAAATAGTAGAGAAAATTAATAATAGTGAGCAAGTAAATGTATATCTAAACCCTTTAGTCTCATTCAAGCCAATATAATTTTAATTCGTTTTACTTTTGATATACAATCCATTGTATATTACTTTTGTCTTGCTTCAATACATTATAAAACAATCTTTTGATTTGCTTTATCTAATTTTGCTATTTTGCAAATTCATCTTGATTTATTGAGAAATGATACTACCACCAGAATATTTTAAATGACTAAATATCTCACCTTTCAATTTTATGTCTTCAGATTCCTAGTTTAGCATTTTAAATATTTCTTCTAATACCACATTAAATATTTTTGGTTATATTTCATTACCCTTTTCACTTTTTTAATAATTTTTAACTTTCCTGTTTATTCGTGTGATTGCATGGAAGGTGTAGCATTTTTATAAAAATTCAAATTAAATATTTTTTTTCAATTCCTTAGTTTTTCAATGTATTCATTACAATATATATATATATATATATATATATATATATATATATATATATATATATATATATGACGATATTTCTGCACGAATTTACATGCATAATTTTTACATAATTATCTCCATCCAATTTCATATCTGAGATGGAAATAATACGGTTATATTGAAATAACACCCATGTGATGATTTTCTCGTTGAGTAGACAAGCTGTGTTATTCGATAATTGCTAAACATCTAAAGATGGTAAGACAAGTTTTCATTGTCTGTCTCTGCAGAGCCGAGAAGTCTACAAAATTGAATGTCTAAAATGTTTGCATGTCGAGTTGATGACCGCAGTTCGATTCTAAGAATGCAACAACACTTGTTCTTTTGTTCCGTTTTGTGTTGAATAATTTCATGTAAATATTATCGAATTTTTAATTCGCGCGCGTTGCGAATACATTTCGTTAATGTACTTTCAATTTAGAATTCTTTATTTCGTCGTGTTTGTTTATCGTATGAATAGTTTTATAGCGAATGTTTGTTAAAAGGTTCAATTTATACACGGAAATTTATATTCGTTAATCAAATAGTTTTTTTTAAAAAAATAATTGTATTTAAATGATACGATTTTTAGAACAGTTTGGGTGGTTTGTTTAAGAAAAAAATATTCGATGAATCTTTTATTTCTAATGAGCCTAGATAAAATGTTTGTATATTCGGTACAGAAACGTACGTCATTCTTCCTACTCGATTAATTAGCATATTAGAATGACATAGAATAGTAAAAAATTAATGTATTTGAAAGTAATGAGTTTATATTAAAATTTATTTATATTATTTTATTTACTATTAAAACATTTAAATAAATTATACTATTAAAATACTTCTTTTTATTTAAATTATTTTATACTATTAAAAAGATATACAGTTAACCATTTAATCGCTATTGATAATTTGATTTATGATATTCATACCTTTTAAAAAATTTGTAACATACCTGAATTTCATAATCTGTTCGTCAGAAGTATTTATTGTTAATCTTGGTAAGTAAATTTATAAAATTTGTCCAGTTTTGAAGTCTACTTATGAAGATTGCATCTTTTATTTTATTATTACGTATATGTGCATAATTTGGTCGATCATTACCAGGAAATATCGAGAAAGTTCACTAGAAATAAATGTAAAAAAGTTGCATATAGTAATTAATGATTGTACGAGTTAAGTTTACCAGTCGTATCCAGATACAGTATGACGATACACTCGAAAATATTTTCTTTTTTAAGTGAATGACGTAATACGATGAGAAAAAATGTACGAGACACTGCTGCAACTTGAACTGCATACCTGCATAACAGGTGAACAAGGTAAGAGTATTTGTGCTGTCAATCAAATGGATTTATATCTGAAAACTTTCAAAATATTTCACTGTATCTATATAAAGATTAATCGACATTTAAGTGTATTCTTCAGTTGTATCTCTCGTCGCTTATGCGATTCGTAACAGGATGTAAAACGAGATTGATTTATAATGTTAACGTATTTATGTAGATTCCATCGAAGTGGAATTTTATTGATACGCTTTTATTTTTATTTTTTTACTTTCAGTCTTTTTATAAGATTTATATATGTGGTTTTCTAAGCATTTGTTATAAAAATAAAATAAAATGTACGTGAAGAAAATCATTAGATAAATCAGTAAGAGTTGTATGCAACTGACGATAAGAATAAAATACTTCTACGTTGTCTAATTAATTTTTTTTAAAAAAAACTAGTCTGTATTATGAGTGATTATTAGTTGTCAATTATTGATAATTGATTGACGAGTGATATTTATTATTGATTATTTATGAACTATTCGTTTCGATTATGTATAAAATATTCTTTCTAATGTTCAAATTACTTCAAGTAGAAAGTATGTAAAATTAATGCTTTTTATTTTTAATTAGAAAAAAATATAAAACAAATATTCGAAAAATGAGAAAGAAATACTATTCGATTAAAAACAGCACATATTTTTAAAATAAAAAATGGAATTAATTTAAAAAATGATATATGAATGTTATAATGTAAAAATATATTTATTAAAAAGTTTAAATTTAGTTACGTAATTTTAATTTAAATGTCTATGTAATTTGAGTTTCTGTCATATTTTCATAGTTTTAGGTGATATCACATGAAATGTCAGAATTTGATTAGGTTTGTTGACTCTTCTAGGTTATTATGATCTTAATTTTTCATGCATGCAACAGTAATGGATTGTCAATTAAATGTTCTGTCTTGTTTTCTTTATAAAATGTTTTTAATTTTTATTAATTGATTTTCAAATATAAAATTAAAAATTTCAATTCCTATTCGATTCTAAATATATACAATTACGTATGTGAAATTAAAATATTACAGTTTTAATACGCGTTAATGAACAAAGTCAATAATAAGTGATTATTGAACATTTATGAAATCTTGCTACGTTGATATAAGTGATTTATTTGCAAAAAAATAAATTAACTACAGTATAAAAAAGAACATTGTTTGTTTTATTTATCTAAGTATAAATGTGTAAATATAATTAATATAACTTTCCTACACGTTTAATGAAATGAAACTAAATAATCCATACTCGATGTCAGAAATGATCTTCATATATTTATATTGTATAACAATTATCCGATTCGGAGGTGAACAACCGCATCGGAACAGAAGTCGTTCTAAAATATTGACAAACGAATATTGGACACGAATATCGTTTGTTCAATTCAGTCACTTGAACCTTTCTCACCTTTACCATACACTATCTGCACAAAATTTCCTTGGCATTGAACGAATGGATACAACAACAAAAAAAAATATGTATGAATCACCAAACTTGTTTGAGTGCAAGCCAAACGACCAGCATTTTAAATGAGCTGAGTTACATGAGATCGTCACAGCTACAATTTGATTGTCTACTTGTATCAGTGGACGACTGTGGGAAGAACCGCAAACTTTTATAATTACCTTGTTTCAAATGATGATAAAATATATTTCTTACGCACTTCTGTACGGATACTACAAAAATAATCGTTTTATTCTTGTGGATTTAACATAAGAGTGCTGTAATTGAATTTTTCTGAAAAATGTTTTTTCATGTATTAATTAATTATATATATATATATATATATATATATATATACCGTGACCTAAAAAAAGTTTCATAAAAATTGGAAATTTGGAAAAAGCAAGAAAATTCTAGGACTTTAAAAATAAATGTATTTAAAGCAATATAATGTAAATATACCTCTAAACTAGCATTTCACTGTTTCAAAGTGGTAAGAAATTTTAAAAGAGATTTTAAGAAGAAGTGCTGCGATATTCTTTTAATATTGGTAGCTCTTACCATGCAAAGAAAGCATAGAAAATATTCTTGGCCAAAGTGAAGAGTTATTCGCCAACATGAAAATGGGATCAGCACGTTGAGTCATAATCCTAAACTTTCTAAAATTACAGATGGAACAATTCGTCTAGTAGTGGATAGAAATAGGTTGATGATGATGAAAATATAATACAAATTTTAAGTAACAATAATAGTTATTACAAATAAATAACATATCGTCTATGTATTCTTTTTTTACAAAATTCTAGTTTCATTTTCATGTGAATACTTTTTAACTCCTATGCAATGTTCGTTTCTCCTATCAAATTAAAAATTTAAAATAAAATCTCAAAAATCCTATCAAATTAATCATTTATTTCTTTATTTTGATTTACTTATAAACATAATTATGTTGCTATTTTTGTATAAAATTGATTAAGATGTTTTTTATTAGTTGAATATTTTTTTTAATTATCAAAAAAAAATTATATAAATTATAGTTGATAATTTATTTGAATTATGTTAAATTTTAATCAATTACAAATATAGTTCTTTATTGTACTTTTCTTTTATATAAACTATTAATTTTCCTATCAGCACATGTTATTCTATTTATTGAAATCTTCATTCATATTTGTTCTATTTTTGTATATGTTATTTATATATCAAAATATTTATGTCTGGTAATCATTTTTCTTTTAGTGCAACCTTTACACATTTTAGCGTATTTTTAATTAAGTTCAGTAAAGAATTGTTTTTGGACTCATTTAGGTTGTTAGTGCTTTATTCTAAATAAATAATAAATTGAAACAAGTAGAAGATTTGTTTAAATAATTATAAAGTTTTTCATTTGTATGATTTAATTATAAAACCCATATAAATGAAAAATTCAATTAAAGAAATAAAACTTTTAAAATTCAATTTAAAATCAAAACTTTTTTCTATATTATATACATTTATAAGTATTATATATATATATATATATATATATATATATATATGCATATAGTAACATCCTCTTTCTAATCCACTGCTGGATGAAAATCTCTCTCAAATTTCTTCACTTTCAATGATTTAGTGCCTTTTTGTTCCCATTGTAGTAACAAATTTTCTCATATTTCTATCCTATCTATCTATAGGTCTTTTTTCATGAGTTTTTGTAATTTTGGGTTCCCAAATAACAATATCTCTTGTAGCTGGTCTTCTTTTCTTTTTATATAACCGGTCAGATTTTATTTTAAACCTTTTACTTTCGTTATGATGTTAGTAATTTTGATTTTTTTTCATTCTACTCGTTTTCTTTGTGTTTTTACGTATTATTTCTAACATATACTTTTATATGGTCCTTCGTGTTATCTGAATACGTTAAATTATTATAGTATTGAAAAAGCATGTTTTTCTTAAGTGAAACAAACAGGATACATTAATCAAAAACATTTTTCTTTAAAAATTGAGAAATATTTGGTTTTATGATGTAAGTATTTTTTCCAAATAACCACAATTCCATTTTTTTTCTTATATTCACTTCATCTATAAATGTTCCTATTTTTTAATGAATTATCCTTAATACACATAATTATTAATTTGTATTTGTATTTATTTTAATAAGATTTTCCTCTAATCTACAAATTTATTATACATTATTTTTGCCTTGCTTCCAACAAATTTTACTTGCCTTATCTAATGTTTTAATTTTTTTTTTTTTGAGTTCATTTAGGAAAATAATAGTCATCAGAAAATTGAAGGTGACTAACTAATCCTTTGCTTTTCAATGTTTAGCAATTTAAATATTCTTATAGTGCTGTTGTAAATAGTTTTAGTGTTACATATATATATATATATATATATATATATATATATATATATATATATATATATATATATATATACAGTCACACACACAGTAATACTTCATTTAGCGCTTAGGATGCGTTCCTGACAAAAAAGCGCTAAATGAAATTAAACGAGGTCATTTTAACACACGTGATCAAAAGTAAACAAATTTTACTTTAATTTTAAGTTATTTTTATATTAATTTCCATAATAATATATGTTACATAACACGTAAATATATGCACACAGAAATATAAAGTTTATTTTTGTGATGAAGGCCCTGGCTCTTCTGAAATTCTTGATTTTTTTGCGATAAAGTCGTCTAGTGTCATTTGTCGCTTTCTTTTTCTATAGTTAAACAAATGTCGGTAACAGGAAATCGCATCCAAAACACCTCGTCTTGCTTTTACACCTCTTTCAAAATCTGGATCATTCGCTACAATTTGATCAACGATTTCGGTTATCGTTACCAAACTTTTAATAAGGAAATCTATAGCAAGTTCTTTAGGTTCTTCGTTTTCAGAATCACTATTGTCAAGTTCTACATGAATTCCTTGTTTTGCCATTCCTTGGTAAGGTTCTCGCCAAAAACCTGCACTAACTCCTCAATATCCTGCTCATCTACATCTCCTATTCCTGCTGTATCGATTAGTTTGACAATTTGGCCAATGATAGACTCTTCTCGTTGAGAATCCTTGGATACCTCCGGCCATACCTTTTTCCACACTTCGTTCATGCATTTACAGTTAATTCTTGCCAAGTGAGGTCGATATTGCTTATAGCATCCATGATGTTATATTTTTCCCAAAATTGCACAATTGATTCTTTATTTTCACTGTCTGTTTTATCAATAAGTTGTTGAAATGTGCGACGAAATATGTCTTAAAATTTGATATGATTCCCTGATCCATCGGCTGAATTAACGACGTAGTGCTGGGTGGTAGGAAAACTATTTCAACCGGAATGCAAGTGTTTAAGTCGGACAAGTTGGTGAGATGACTTGGAGCATTGTCCATCAGTAATAGAGCCTTTGGTTCAATTTTTTAAAATTCATAATAACGTTTTACGTATGGATAAAAATATTTTTTTAGGCTTCGAAGAGACCGCGTTATATCGAATCAGCGTTAATCAAGGTAGCGTTAAACGAGGTATTACTGTATATGTATGAAAATACCAGGACAATTAATTAATACGTGTAGCGAATACGAAAACAATTACAACCGGTATGAATTACAAATATTTTTTTATAATTATAAAACAATAAATATTACGTATAATTAGTTGAAATAAATAAAACGACACGAAATAAAATACGATTTTGACAGTAAACAAATCACATCTTAATGAAACAGTATTGCAGCAGCGTTACTCAATCCAAGAGCATCGTAATTCAATTTTCGTGATTACTCTCGCATTGGACAGCTTCCAACAACAATTATTATCGTACCGCACGCAGTTACTGAGATCACAGTGAATTTATTCCAGTATAATGTTTACAAAAATAACAAATCGTGGATGCTGTTGCCTCAGGGAATCTCGCGATCCGTTCAATTATCTTTCCGACGTCATAGTACAGAGTTCGTTCCGAGAAAAAAGCGTTCCATAACGTGTATATATGTGTGTATGTGCGGAGGACGGGCGTCTTTTTTGAATATTTCTCGAAAGTGCGACGATAAACGTCGGAATTTTTTTTCATAATGTGTACTGTGAACATTTCGACGGTACTTTTTTAGTATTGAGTTGTTATGTGGCCAGCTGGTATTTTTTTCTTGGCAACAAGTCATTGACTAATGTCCGAATTCACTATTCTGTACCGTGATTTTAATTGATTTCAATTTTCAGTATTACTCCCACGAAATTTATTTTCTATTTCATTTATCATATTACATGATAAGTATTATACTAAATAATGATTTTATTTTAAGCATATTATTATTTTTAATAAAAAAATAATTGAAAATTATAAAATACATAAACAATTCATTTATTTTCTTATTTTGATTTACTTATAAACATAATTAAGTTGTTATTTTCGTTTAAAATTAATTAAGATATTTTGTATTAGTTAAATATTTTTTTAATTATCAAAAAAATGATATAAATTATATTTGATAATTTATTCGAATTATGTTAAATTATAATCAATTACAAATATAGTTCTATATTGCACTTTTCTTTTAAATAAACTATTAATTTTCCTATCAGCACATGTTATTTTATTTATTGAAATCTTCATTCATATTTGTTCTATTTTTGTATATGTTATTTATGTATCAAAATATTTATGTCTGGTATATATACATGTTGTTAATTTATGATTTTTTATTTATTTATACATTCTTTGATAGATTACTTTCAGTTTTCTTTAGATTACATACTTCTTTATTGATTCAAATTTTTGTTTTATTATTTTTCAATATAATTTAGTATCTTTTTTATATTCAGTATATATTTTTCTACATATTTATCACTTAAAATGATAAATTTTTCTAAATATTTGAGTTCTTTTACAGTCCAATTTACTTAATTTTATATTAGGTTGATTTTAATATTTTATTTAAAAATTTGATTTTTTAAAAATATAAATACAGCAATGTTAATTAAAATTATTATTTTTTTAAAAAAAATACAACTTATCAGGACATGCTGTATAAAAAAGCACAATGAACCAATATGTGTAATTTTTTCTTAAAAAAATCATAGAATTTTTTAGCAAAGCTCATTGTTTTCATTTAAAAATTTTCCTCGACCTTAATCATTACTAGAAATGATGACAAATTGTCAGTGCGGCAAAATTGATTGAACAAACAAAGATATTGATCCGAAGGTCTATGCTGTGTATGGTGTTTTCGTTTCTGAAGAACTTGGGGAATCCTCACCGCTGTTATAGCGAATAGAGACGCACTTGGACGACATACGCTGAATACTAAAATATAATGGACCGATCGTAAATAAAAGGATAGAATTTATTATTATTCAAACGTGAACGCTATTATACAAACTTTGACATCTTATTATGGTCACAGGAAAAGAGCATACTTATTTATATAAACACATATGTACTTTTGGTCTCCTTTAAATATTTAAATTTAAATATTTGATGTATATATAGAATTTATTCAGAATGTGTTTCTAAGTGTAGAAAAATATTTCAAAGTAGAATTTTAATAAAATTTATAAAGCTTTAATATGTAACATCATTTAAGTATTTTATTCATGACGTGTATATATATATATATATATATATATATATATATATATATATATAATGTGTGTGTGTATGTGTGTGTGTGCGTGTAGGTATGTATGTATATATGCATGCATATGTGTTTGTATATGTATGTATATATATAGATAAGTATAAACACAATTATAGAAAATAATTCTGACATCTGCCATGAAATCATGTAGTAAATTTACTTTCAATATAATGTGTATGGAATGTATTTATTAGAAATAATAAATATAACATTTGTTTGAAATGGTTTAATGGTAATAACTATAGAAATGATTAATAGTTTCTAGTTTATTTTAAGTTTATGATATATATATATATATATATATATATATATATATATATATATATATATAATATCATTATCAGCCTTTTTATATCCACTGCTGGATGATGACATTTCTTAAAATTCTACACTTCGACCGATACAACCGATACTTTTTTCTTCCAATTCACTTCGACGAATTTCTTTATATTTCTGCCCATCCAAAGTTCTCTTCCTGGTCTTTCTTATATTTTTATATATCTTTCTTATAACCAACAACTTTTTTCCCAGATGGCAATTTGAAGTCCTAGCAGTATACAAAAGGACCTAGAAAAAATCATAAAAAGACATATGACGGAAGACGGGGTATGTTACACACCCCCTTAAGAAGTCACCTCGGTGGCTTGGAGCTCCTCCTGGTCAAACGCTATGCAACAGTTCCAGTGGAACACTTTGTCCCACTGGAATTCGAGATAGACTCCTCAGTGCTACTTCCTATCCACGCGACGTTCAGGCATTTGTGCGGCTGGAGTAATTACCCATTGGGTACTCTCCAACAACTGACCACATGGTCGTTGCAGCTTCTTGGTTACACACCCCTAGGTACGTCCCAGAACAGAAGCTCTCTTGACCAGATGACGATAATATCAAAGCACAAAAAATAAACAACAACTGTCCTTGTCTATCGGTGGTCATCTCTTCTTGCTATATATGCCTGTTTCAAACTTTTCAGTTTTTCATAATAACCGTATTTTTTTTATCAATTCAGTTTTATAGAAAATAGGATCTACCTACGAGGGAATTATATTGTAAGGAAATTTATATGCATGGAAAAAAGATTCTAATACTGTGAAAATAATGTTTGACACGATGGTAAAAATAATTTTTGTTTATGATGTACAATAGATTAAATGAAAACTGTTTAAGAGAGAAAATATTGTTTAGGATAGTTTTTTTTTCATCCAATGCACTAACGATAACTGTATGAACACTGAAATACTCATCAGAAAATAAAATAAACAATGAGTGATGGTCGTTTGATAAGTATGGTAAATTTAAAAATTTATGAAAAATTTAAAAATTTATTAAATTTTTAAATTTTATGATAATTTTTTACCATACTTATCAAACGACCCTCGTATGTATATATATATATATATATATATAGAGAGAGAGAGAGAGAGAGAGAGAGAGAGAGAGAGAGTTTTCCAATAAGCACTTCAAAAATTTAAATGGAAATAAAACAAAAAGTATTCAATTAATTAGATTTTTTTTATTATTAATTTTAAGCATATTCTATGGCATTAACGATGAAACAAAATTTGACTCATATGACCATCATGACTTCGCTTGACATAGTACATTAGTTTAGTCCAATTTTTAGTCACTCATATAATTATAGTCCAAGTTCATGAATTACACATTCAATGTTTATTTTTAATGATTCTGTTATATGTGGTTTATCAGCATAAACCAATGATTTCACATCATCCCACAGAAAATAATCCAATGGAGTTAGATCACATGATCTTGGTGGCCAGTTGATGGGTCCATTTCATGAAATAATGGACTTATTAAACTTTCGTTTTAAGTCTATTGAAGTTTTTACAATTTCTAAATTTTGTTAAGGTGTTAAACGTTCCATGATAATTTACCAAATTATACTAAGTTTAAATGTCAAAATGAGCTTAAAAAAATCAAACATGGCTGTTATCAGCTCTTAAAGTTCTGATATTGTTATTGGAAAACCCTATATACCACATTTTTTTCATTCTTTTTTTAAAAAAAACCCAAGAAATACAGGACTACATTTGGTAAATTGTATATAAATATTTTGTAAGTGAACAGTTAGTAATCGTTGACTAATATTATAAAAAAAATGTGGTGTTGGGTAGTGATTCATTTATATAAAAAGTAAATTCTTTCATTAAAATCATGCTAAATATCACGCGAGTTCCATGTGATTAGTTGGTGTCGACGTTATCAAGTATTGGTTAACTGCTTTTCGTATACATACATATATCAATAATCTTTATTTCTGTCAAGGTAAAAGAAAATGATGACATCATTATATTAAAATCGTTTATGATTTTTTGTTAGTTAATTTATAATTTTTGGAGTAAAATGTAATATATATTGTAAATTAAATATAAACTTGTAAAATTTTAATTTTTAGTAATATTTAAGTGAAGATTAGTTTGGTTTCAGAAATTATAGTATATTTTTAAATTAAATTTTCATATTTTTTAAATAAAATTTAAAATTGTTTACAATTAAATAATTTAATTCAAAAATAAAAAAATATTTATACGAATAGTTAATTATTCGTTATAAAAAAAATTATATTATATATATATATATATATATATATATATTTAAATATAAAGATTTAAAAAATAATAACACTATTTTATTGAAATAATTTATTATACAATTAACTAATATACTACTTCCTAACAAAAGAGGACATCTTCAGTAGCAAACAAGTGTTGGTTTTTCCATTCATAGCAACGAATTGAATTATAATGATTTATTAACCCGGAAGGGATAAGAAATAATTGTATTCAAACACACAAACTCTTTGTTTTGTTATTTTTGTATCTATGAATTATATCAGGTGTTAAAATTCCTAGAACATTTATCGATACATTTAAATTCGTTCAAAGAAATTAATTTTGTATTAGTAATTTATTTATATAAACATGTATAATTATGTAGGAGTAAAATGAATTATTGTGGTTAAAGAAACGATATATTCATTTTTGTATTAATATTTTTTATTTTTTAGAAGTTTTTTTTAAATGAAGAAATTGAATATAATTTTAAATCATCTTTTTACTATAAAAGTTCAAATGAAAACTATATATTATTTGTCACATTTTTATTTAGTCTGTACATTTTAAAATTAATTAAAGGAACAATATTTTCTATACTCAAATAAAAAAGAATTTTTTTAATGAAAACTTGAAAGGAATTATAT
This sequence comes from Neoneuromus ignobilis, assembly GCA_029203775.1. Lineage (NCBI taxonomy): Eukaryota > Metazoa > Arthropoda > Insecta > Megaloptera > Corydalidae > Neoneuromus > Neoneuromus ignobilis. The sequence goes on along the minus strand of CP092092.1, from coordinate 26,335,740 downwards.
TTTTTTTGTATAATTCGAATTTCCCATAAATTGGAGTTTTATTATGAAATATAATAAATTTAGTAGTCAATTTAATTTATTTTTTATAATAAAATCAAATTTTCTATTTTAAAAATCTTTTTAATCTAACTTTTTTATTTTAAATATATACGAAGGTCGTTTGATAAGTATGGTAAAAAAGTAAGAAAAATTAAATTGAAAAATTTAATTAAATGAATCAATTAATTAAATTAAACAATAAATAAATTTACCATAATTATCAAACGACTCTCGTATCTATATTTATCTATCTATCCATCCATCCATCTATATATTATATATATATAATATATGAATGATGCATAAGAATTTATGACCAATAACTAATATGATTCTGCAATGAAATTTTATGATTATCAAGTAATAAAATAACATTCTGTTATGTGAAACATTTAATAAAAACAATTACATATTTGATAATATTTTATTAATCGTTTATTTAATTCAACCTTGATGCAAATATTTGAAAAAGTTTTTTTATAAAAGTAATTATAACTAAGTAATTATTGCTTTGGAATGTAAAGTGATATGTCGTGAATAAGAATCCGGCTTTGTCGTATTATCATCTTCCATTAAGAAATCAGTTATATCAAACATTTAATGAGCATCAATCTCAATAATATTCTAAAACAAATTAAATAAATATCTAATTTAACGGTAAATACTTTCTCAATATGTGATAGAACACTTTTCACTAGCATTCTAATTTGAAATGTCCTTCTGATAATATCTTACTACACATATAAATCTTTTAGTTTCTCATTAGAACTTCCGAAATCAATTATACTGTTTATTATTAAACTTAGTTTAAAATTGTGATGTTATTATTGTAATTGTCTATCTCTTTATGTCACATCCAAATTGATTTTTAACATCCTTGAAAATACAACATTTTTAAATCTAGAAATAACTTATATTATTTTGTTCCAATTATTGTCCTCTTTAAAATCTGTTGATAACTGTTTTATTGACATTTTAATTTCTTTACTCTTCAAAAATAACATTTAATTACGTTTATTTACACGTAATATATTTTTTGTCACATCGTGTAAATCTAATAATATATCTTTCTACAACATTTTTATAGTATTTTAATTCATGTGAGTCATACAAATGTGCGAAAACTAATTTCGTTTTAATGAATATATCTTAACTTTTTTTTGGATATATAGTAGAATATTTAAATGATTCAGTATATATTTTTAAATATATGTATTTTTTGTTAATAACTACTTATATATTTAATTATTTTGTTATTTTAGGTTACTGTTTAAAAAAGGAATGTTTATAATTATTTAAATTGGTTTGATAAAGATGGAAAAATTCATATAATTTGATTAAAGAAAAATATTCATTTTACATTAATCAAGGAAAATATTTTTATTAATTATAGTATATTTCAAAACCAAATTGATTATTACAATATATACATATGTATGTAGCTGTGTCAATTATCTTTGTATCTATAAAGTGTATATCGATTTAAGAACAATTATTGATATATTATTCGCTGGACTGATTTTTGTTCATTATTCACGCTTCGTTGGTTACACTCGTTTTATGTTATTGGTACTAATAATTTTCTTTATAGCATATTTAAAAATATTTATTATTAAAAAAAGGCGAAATGTTTCAAATGTATTACAGAAAAAGGTATTTTTTGTTGTTTTAACAAATTATCGTTGTATTTACAGTTTAAGGCAAAGAAATAAAAACAATTTCATTAAATGTAAATAAAATTTTTTGTTCATCATATTGTTATTAATACTGTTTTTAAAATATATTTTTTGCATTTTAGCTCAAATATTTATAATTAAAAATGTATATTGCGATGTTTTGTATTAAAATTGTAAAATAAAAATGAAACTGGTTTGAACCGTATAAATATATTATCAGCTCCTTCTATCCACTGTTAGATAAAATATTTTTCCAAAACTTTTCACTTGGAGCGATTCAATGTCTTTTTTCCATTCTTTAATACTCCAACGAATTTTCTTATTCCCAGTTCCATCTAAACATCAATCTCTTCTTGGTTCTTTTTATATTTTTAGAATTCTAATTAGTAATTTCCATTTTTTGTCTGTGGACTTTTTTTTTCCTTATTTCCATTTTAAACTTTTTATTTTTATAACATCGGTAACTGGTTTTCTTTCGAATCCATTCGTTTCTTGTTCTCTATGTATTATTTCTAAAATGATTTTTTCTACGTTTTTTTTTGTTCGATTTGGAATCATTGAATTATTCTGGTAATTAAAACTCATATTTCACTGCTTTAAGCAATAACAAGTATGATACATGATTTTTTTAAAAATATAATGAAGTTATCGATTTCATAATATAATATTTTTTCCGAATTGACATTATTAAATTTTTATTTTATTCACATCATTTGTAATTTTGTCTGTGTGTTAACGAGCTATATTATATGTATATATGTATAGTTTTTAACTTTTTTCATTTCTATTCTTTTCAATTATATTTTCTTATAATTTACAAATTCATTATACATTATTTCTGTTTTTTTTTCGGTATATATATATATATATATATATATATATATATATATATATATATATATATATGTATGTATGTATTTGTGTGTGTGTATGCATTAAATGAAATGCTGTATTTATCTATCAAGTACGACTTGTTATATTCGATCTAAAGTCTGTTTCGTTTCGTCTTAAAATGGGTCAGTCCAATTGACCCCATTCACTTTCATCGAATATTAAATTTTTCGTCTTAGGAACACTTGAAATATTTTACAGTATCCATATGGACGCGATATGGTATTTTTAAAACATTCACGTTGACTGTTTTATTTCCTTGTTTCGTTTTTTTTATCGCCTTCATACAACGACACTAAAATAAATAAGAATAACGTAATCATTCTATCGAATATAGGTTGTATAAATTGATACGAATTTATAAATAAGATTCGAGAAAGTGGAATAAAATGACCTATAAAAAGCGTCAATGAGGTCGTACCATAAATCGTGTTTATGTTAATTACTCGAAATATTTTCGATTGATTCTTATTTACACAAACACATATGTACTTTTACACTTATATATATATATATATATATATATATATATATATATATATATGTGTGTGTGTGTGTGTGTATGTGTGTGTTCTCGTGTAAATACGTATAATGAGATAAAAAGCTTAATATAATATACCTAGAATTAAAAGTTACAAAAGCAATATTTTTTTTTAGATAAAATCAACTAAAAATGATATAACACATATGTTATTAAAAAATGGTTTAAATTAAAATAGAGTGATTTTTAAACATGAACGATATTTAAAAAATATTTTTTTATTTATAATAATGACTTTTTTTAAATTTTATATCACAAAACTTTCTTTTGGAGAATATTGGAGTCGTGAAAACACGATTTTTTTTATTAAATAATTAATCGAATTGGATACAGTTTTATTTATGCAGTGAAGAAAGAAAGAATATGTAAAATAATTTAATATATACATATATATTTTGTGATCTATCTGTTTAGCTTGAATTTTTTAGTCATTTTAGGAATTAAAAGTACTTACATTTTTAGGAGAGATGTTTACTAGTCATCTGCTCAACCGTTAAATCTGAAAGACCGGGATTTTTCTTTAGGATCTAAAATGACCCAATTTTAATGAACTAGGATTTCGATATTCGCTTTCTTTCTCTAGCATCACCAAATGATAATTTCTTGAATTTAAAAGTTTGACTAACATGCAGAACATCGACAGAAAGGAGTGGTTTATGAATTTTTTTTCTACTTATTCCTTAAAAGAACATAGAGTTTTCAAGATCCATTACTATTTTCATCCCCAATTATTGTTATTTTGTGTTGGATTTTTTATTTTCAGATATGGTTCTTTTTGGTAAGTTATAAAAGGGCTTCTATCAATTAATGAGTTCTTAGTAAAACTTTAAACATGTAATAGTAGTTATCTTAAACATCAAGCTACAATTTCCAATATTAATTTGTGTACAAATCAGTACAAAATAGAAAATATAACATAAAATGTTTCAAGTAGTATAGTTTTGGCTCTCTCTTATTTTTCTACTATATGTGATTTTTATATTACAAACTAAAATTCTAATATAACACAATGTTATTCAATAATAAAATTAAAAATAATAAATAAATCAATATAACAGTTTTTTCTGGAATTATTATTGTATTATAACATAAAAGTGAAGATAGAGTTATTCGTAAGGTCGATAGTAAACAATTTGATGTTTATGTCTGTTCGAAAAAGTTACTACGTTTTAACTTTATATAAAATAAATAAAATCAATCTTTTCGACAACACAATGTTAAAATTCAAGGATGAAAATTGTCTATTTGAAATATATAAAACATTGATTTCCAGTTTTTTTAGATAAATTACCTTGTTTTAAAAATATAACTTTTTTTGACATTTTGAAAGAAAATTTATGAATCGTGAACCTTGAAAAATATTTTCTTTAACATTTTCGAATTTTTTTTATGAATCATGTATTACATTTTAAGAGTTTATAGAAGAGTTTATTTGATCTATGTAATTTTTTATAATAAACAAAAATCTTTGTGTCACACTATATGAAATATTTTTAAATAATGTTAAGGATACATTTTGAAAATAGAAATGTCTTATATAAAAATAAAGTCTATTTAAAGATCTTGTATCAATATTATCATTTTCATGTTGAATGCTGAAACAAAGCTGAAAAACTTCGCAAGGTCAGAAATAAACACCATACTATTTACATTTATTTGAAAATATTCAGATACTGTAATATTGCAGACTTATAATAAATAAAATCAATCACGTTTCGAAAACACAATGTAACAGGTCAAGGGTGAAAATGTTCATCTTAAACATACGAAACATTGACTTACAGTTTGAGGCTGTTTTCCTTCGATGTCGTACGATGTTTTCATACGTGTTCACTTGCTTTGATCGTCCGGAGTTTATAAAATTCTGGAATAAATAATATACATTCGCACGTACAGAAAGGTTCGATTCAAGGATTTCATACGCTTTTCGTATTTATTTAGTTTCGTTTAAAGAATACATTCGTTTTCGTTTTCACGTTCTGTAACATGCATCTGATGTTTTATTTGTCTCATAATCTGGATACGATTCAGGTTGTCAATCACGTTTCGAGGAAGGTGTGTGTATCTAGTTTTGTAATTTAATGTTCAAGAACACGTGTCTAAAAAATTGATATCTCTACACTGACCTATATATTTTGTAACCTTCGTATTGCAGTCAAGAATATATATGCATGTGTATTCGTTCAGAGATGCATACATACTTATTATGACACACACACATTTATATTTATATATATATATATATATATATATATATATATATATATATATATATGAAAAATATTCGTGTCGATATTATATCCAAATTTCGAAAAACTATGATTTCTGAAATTGTTTGAATGTATAAAATATATATTAGACTAAAAAATAAAAAATATGAATTTTTATAATTATATATTTTTTATATAATATATATAGTCATGTTTTATACAATAATAACTAATTAAAATTGTTAAAATTTGCATATTTATTAATCTTTATGTAATTATAAGAAAAAACTTACATTGTTATTAATCTTATTTCTAATTATATTGTTATAATAATTTTTAACGTTGTTTGTTCTAATAATCTTATTCGATCTATTTTTTAAAATATTCAACATATATCTGATTATATTTGTTTTCTTGATATTTTTTCAAATTTAGGGTCGGTTTTTCTCTTTGTTCGGAAATTATTTTCCTTGTGTTCATTATTTGTTCATCTTAAGTTCAGACTTAATTTGATTTCATAATATTAACTGGATTTTTTTTAAGATATCATAATTAATAATATAGTGTTTTAACGTTGATGTAATAATGACATAAAAATAATTTTCATTAAAATTAAATTTATAATGTCTTTTTGAGCGCCTGAGTTTTATTGTTCTTATTATATGTTCCTCAAATATTCTTTTTAAACTGTGGTTTTCCCTCAAATCTTTCATAGTGCTCAATCCATTCTAACTAGTTAATTTTTATACTTTCAGTGATATTGTGCTGCCCATGTAGTCGATCAAGTTCGTGTTTTGCTGTTTTTATATTACAGGAATACCTTTAGGAAAAGCTTTACATTAAGAAATTTCCGGATGTAAATAAAAAAACTTCTCAATAAAATTCTATGAAAACTGCTACTCACATAAATACTTTTTCAGCTCATTGAATATTCAGAATTGCTGAAATAAATGATTAAGATGGCTGCTGGGTTACTTTTATTTAATTTCCCTTAAAAACCAACAAATAATTTTGTTATATCAAATATAGTATTTTCAAAATGATTTCTGTAAATTAAAAATTCATTTTTAACATTAGCTTTTGAATATTAATTAAAATACAAATAAATAAAAACCAATCAAAATTTTAATTAATAATTAAAACTTCAATTTATTCATCTATTCATTTTAAAAGAATAACAAAGATCGGTATATTTCTTGAATTACTAAAACATATTACAGGAATACCTCGCATAGTTCGGCTAATCGGTTTCACTGATTAGCCGGTCTATTTGAAACCGGACTAATCGAAACATTAACTCGTTACAAAAAACGTTAATTGGTTCCAAACAAATTTTTTTTCCTGTTTTTCAGTAAATAAAATGAGGGTAATATATTCAAATGTTTGTATGTATCAACAAAATAAAATTAGGGGTTTTTACATTCATTTTAAATACATTTTCAAATGGGTTATTAAAATTTAATTATCAAAAAATACACTTTATTCTAGAGTTACAAATCGAAAACTAATAGAAAAATAAAAAAGACCACAAAACTAAAACTGCGGATGCGTTGCGAATAATGTGCACATACGATTTCGGTTTTCTTTTTCATTATGTTTTCATAATAAAGGAGAAAACTTGAAAATTTGCCTATAAAAATAATTTTATGTAATAATTTTTTGGGATTTTTTCAAGAAAAACTTTTTAGCAAGATTTTTTCAAGTAAAAAAAATTGTTGGGAAATTTTAAACCGGACTAATCGAGGTATTACTGCATATCATTTTTCTTCACTCAGGTTTGACATTTTTGCAGTCCTCTTCAGCTCAATAAAAGCTTCTCTTACAGATGACGTTCTTCACAATATTTCTTTTAAACCGTATGTAAAATTTTAGAACCTATATGTCATTTTTACAACAATTATTAAATTTCGACGTCACTTAAACTTTTGTGGTAGTGAATTGAAAAATGTGAATTAGTATATATATATATATATATATATATATATATATATATATATATAATAAATATTTTTATTATATATATATATATATATATACTAAATGTTTTGAAAATATATATAAAAATTATTATTAATATATATTTTTTAATCAATAATATGAACTAGACTTCCTATATTATACAAAATTTCAATATATTCAATAAATTAAATAAATTATTAAATAAATTCAGTTGCATTTTGACTGTATATAAAATCATAACAATAATGAATATATCTAAAAATAGACCTATATGTAAATTTCATAAAAATCCATCTTTAGATTCATTCCTTGAGCTTCTGTATATCCTGTGCAAAGAAAAATATATTCATATTTGCTATTTTATTATTCAGGTCACCCGTTTGTGTTACGCATCTATCCGACATCTGTCGCTTACACAAATTCGATTCGAGACGATAATTTAATTGATTTAATAGGTTTTTATGCGCATATTTTTTTATGGGTTCTTGTCCAATGGGTGCACTAACCTCCACTATTAGATGAGAGTGTTCTTTGTGTCGTCGGCCAAACAGATGCCAGTTATGCAACTATAATTAGATGTGATGAATGTAGTTTTTACCGACAGCAAATGTGAGCAGGTGGTGCAGATTTTTATTATTGTTATTACTGAAAATAATCTATATTATATCATATTATACATACATACATACATATATATATATATATATATATATATATATATATGTGTGTGTGTGTGTATGTGTGTCTGTATTTATATATATAGCGTGATAATAAAATGATATACGTTGATTAAAATATTTCACGAGTACCACATAAGAAATTTATATTTCTGCTTGTCATGCAATACACTATAATCTATCTCTAGTCTGAGAGTCCTTTAAGGGGTTATACGCAGTTGCGAGGCGCAAAAACGACGTTTTTTAGGAATTTTTTTTAGAAACAGTATTTATTTTGCAATTAAAATTATGGTTATTGGAATAGATCCTACTTTCAAGAATAAAATAACATGTCGATCATAAAAAAATATTGAAGTGCACCGCTCCTGCAGACGATGTCCCGAACGACCTCCAAAAAAAGGCGCTTGGTGGTGATCTTCATATCGGCGGTTTGGATTATCCGAAATCAAAAAATATGATCAATTCTTTTAAAGGATAGATTAATACAGGTATTGAACGAAGGAATAATAAAAATTTTCATTTTTGACAAAATAGCGTCTACTTGGAAAAAATTTTTCGTTTTTTACTAAAATTTTCGCTCCAAATTGTTTAAAAAAAATAGTAATAATTTTTGTAAACCTTATTCCTTCGTTCAATACCTGAGGAATATATTTGAGAAGATTGTGTGAAAATTTGAGACCGATCGATTCAGCCATTTCTGAGATATCGAGATCACCGACTATGAAAACACCGTTTTGAGATAAACGCGTTTGAAGTTTCGGAAGTAGTTTACACATAGTTAAAAAAATTTTTTTTCAACTTACATGGTATAATAAATATTTATCGGATTTACTTCAAATTTTCAGAGAATATACTCAAATATATGTGCATTCCGAAAATGCAAAAAAAATCGATTTTTTGAAATTTCTAACTACGTATAACCCCTTAAGTTTCAAATTAAAGATTGGTAGGTATGGAATTGACAATTTCATCTTGTAAAAAATATAAATGCCTTGTGATTCTAATTTTGTTAAAGAGGTCTGGATTTTATTGAGCTATAGTACTTGTGGTTATTATTAATATATAAGAAATATATCAATAATATTTTAAGCAATATATATATATATATATATATATATATATATATATATATATATATAGCATAGTTACTAAAATTAATTCTATTACTTAAGATATTTCATATTATATTTCCTATTTTATACTAACTTGTAAGGAAATTAATATTGGAATTGATTATTTTCTAAATGTTTATTTTGGTATTAAAAATCGTGTACAGTGCTTATTGAATCTATAATTATTTTTTAAATATAACTTAACCATATTTTTCATACTTTCTTTACTTTATTTATCTCATTATTTTTCTTGAATATTGGAATAATGAAAAATATTTCTTTTTCAATTTTTATTATACTATTTAATTGTTTTAAAAATTTTTACATACCACAAAAAGGCAAATAATCGTTATTATCTACATGTCGTAAATAATTTTAATCTGAATAAATCTGTCCTAAAATCTATATATGAGAATTTAAATATTTAACAGTAGAGTTAAGTAAGAATTTTGAAATTTTACTGACACGATTTAGAATAAATGATAAATTTTTCAAAAATATCTCTTCAATCTTTATAATGACTATAATTTATAAATAAAATGATTATAATTTTTTTTAAAGTAGACCTACTTTTATAAGAACATAAAAACGTAGAAAAAACCGCATTATTAGATTGTTATCAGCTATATTGGTTAGAAATTACGTCAATCATATTTGTTTTTTTTTAAAATATTTGTAACACACAAAATAAAAAATAAGAATTTTTTTATCTATAACACATTTTTTATTTTTCGTTTATTTCATATATTTACTATTATACATGTCTTATATTTAGTAATAAAAAGAAATCGGTGTGGTACAAATTTAAATGATTGATATACATAAGGTAACTACATATATAATTTCTTCATTAAAATGTTTTTACTTTTATCAGATAAGTATGGGTCTTAAACGCAAGTCCCATACAATATAAAGAAGTATGGAAAGATATATGTTAAGAAAATACGTGAAGAGAGAAAAAGAACTCAGTGGATCCGAAAGAAATAAAAATTACAGTTATTATAGCAAAAGCAAGAAATTTAAAATGAAATTGGGTCGTTCAATCACATAGTAAGAAGTGAAAACTGTCGATGAACACAGAAATTATTGATTGAGAATCTAGATATATAAAAAGGCCCGAAAAGAAATATCTGGATATGGGACAGAAACGTGAAAAAATTCGTTGGAATGAAATAGAAGAAATAGTATTGGATTGGTCGAAGTCGAGAGTTTTAGTAGAGGCCTTTATTCAGTAGTGAATAGTAAGATGTTTATATATATATATATATATATATATATATATATATATATATATATATATATATGTAATATTTCGTTTCTATTTTATTTGCGTCTACCGTATATTCACGTATATAAAAAATCATAACTCTTTCCAATAACACATGTTCTGCAGAGTGAGATGTATTATGCATGTCCAGTGAAACTTTTTTGCAGTTATTATCACAAGGGAAATAAGTAACAATCTCGAAAGTTTTTTTTAATCAAAGAATGAATTTTATATAACACAGGATGATTTAAAATAGAATTACGACCTGCAGCCTGACATTTTATTTTTGCAAGTATGCATATAAAATATAATTGGCTATTACAACATTTAAAAGTATTTAATTCTTTATATAAGAGAAATTATAATAAATTGTTTTATAAGATTATTTGTGATTTATTTGTTGGTAGAATCATTTTTATTTAGGTATTAAATTTATTATTCCAGTAAAAATGTCAGAACTTTGATAGCTGTTGGCAGCTATGTTTGAATTTTTTTTCAAGCTCATTTTAATATTTCAACTTAGTGTAGTTTGGCAAATTATCATGGGATATTTAATACTTTAACAACGTTTAAAAATTGGCCACCAAGATCATGTGATTTAATTCCATTGAATTATTTTCTGTGGGGTTATGTGAAATAATTGGTTTATGCTGATAAACCACAAACAACAGAAGCATTAAAAATAAACATTGAACGTGTAATTCATGAAATAGGATCATAATTATGTGGAGGAGTGACTGAAAATTGGACTAAATGGGGGTATTCACACTAGTCAACATTCATACAGTATTCACGCCCATTACCGCTCGTCTTACACCCTCTTATCGTCAAATTCCCCCACCTAAAAAAAATAGTTTTCTGGTAAGAGCGTGTGAGACGAGTAGTAATGGGCCGTGAATACTGTATGAATGTTGACTAATGTGAATACTCCCAAAGAAAGCACGATGTCAAGCGAAGTTGTGATGGTCATATGAGTGAAATTGTGTTCCATCTTAACCCTTATGTGCGCACCCGGGTACCCGGGTACCCACCTCGTCACATTTTTGTTAATATTTTTTTCAAAAAATTTTTTTCCGATCTGGACTTTCAGATCCTCGCGATTTAACTCTTTACAAATGTATTTCAATATTTGATGTATAAAAAAAATGCTGAAAAAATAGGTTTGAAACACCCGGGACCCACTACATTAATTCATAAAAACAAGTTTGAATGAATGTTCTTTTATTGTAATACAATGAAATAGGATCATAATTATGTGGCGCTGTTTATTTGAGTAACTGCTAAGCCAGTTACTTTTTTTCTACCAGAGCTATCTCGAGGCCCATCATCTTTCGCAGCAGGATCAAGAGGTGCACGCTGCGGCCCGAGCACAGCTTCGATTGCGGTCTTTGCAGAGTGATTTCGCATCACTTGGTCATTTGAAAATCGCTATTCTATCAAAGGCCTCGTTAACTCTTCACTCAATTGCCTCAAAAATATACGTCTTTGATTAGTTTAGTCAACATTCAGCAGCAGTATTCACGCCCATTACCGCTCGTATTATTTACCCTCTATTGTAGTCGTCAAATTCCCCAGCCTTACACTCATGAAAAAGAATGAATACTTTAGATTTATGGCCATTTCTTTTGGAATGTAAGGTTTATTTTTTCTCAAAAGTGCCAGTCATCGTTAAACCTTCCGATAATAAATGTTTAGCAAGAGGTAGAGAGGTGAAATAATTATCCATAGTAATATTACGGCCGCTTCCTCGAAACGGCGCTGCGAGTTCTTTTACTAATGTGCCAATTTTACCAGTGTAAAGAATTCCAAATAACGGGTAAATTCTCTGCATCACAAATCCACCAAATCTTGGTTGTATTTAGCCGGCTTCGACGGAATACTCACAAAGAAAGCACGATGTCAAGCGAAGTTGTGATGGTCATATGAGTGAAATTGTGTTCCATCTTAAATGAACATGCTTAAAAATAAAAAAATAACTATTTAATTAAATACTTTTTGTTTTATTTCCATTTAAATTTCTGAAGTGTTTATTGGAGAACCTTATATAAAAATTAATGATATATTTTATTTTTAGTTTGCTGACAAAATGTAAAATATTCAAATCTATGAATTTATATATTGAAATTAATTAAGTACAAAGATATTGGATAAAAAGCTTTATAAAATAATAAACTAAAAAAATAAAAAAGAAAGGAAAAATTCCACCGTTGGAATTGTGGCCCTAAGCAGGAACCTTATCATAATAATAATTATTATATCAATGAGAAATTTTACATCTTTGTAGTTAAAATGTAAAAGTCAATTAGTAGAATTTAATAACATTTTCTTTCATTCCAAATAATCTTACTGCATATCTGGTAGAATATTATTTTTTTCTATTCTTGTTATCACTTCGACGCATTTTATTACTATGTATATGTCGTTCAGAATCACTTATAAAAAAATTAAAAAACGGATATAATTAGGAAAAAAGTAATTGAGGTAATAGTATTTCGTATATAGAGCATAACCGTTAAATAACTACATAATAACATGTTAGATAATTATGGTATCAAGGTTCGTTTTTAGAACAAGATGAAGTGAAATAATTGAAGACACTGTTAGAATAATGACAAATCATTAACTGCTAGTGAAAAAATATATAAATACGGTAGTCTTCGTTTGCCTTCGATGCACTAACTGCTATAAATAACTTGATTGCTGTTTACATTGCTGCGTATTTCCCGAAGACTTGTGAGACTGCGGATTTCTAATCACAATGTTTGGACTTGAGAGCCATCGTTTATTATTCTAGCTATGTAGTTCCGTAAAGACGTGCAAGTCATGATATATATATATATATATATATATATATATATATATATTTGTGTGTGTGTGTATTTATATAAATTTTTAATGCAACATTAATTTAGAATTGATTATCAATGTAACTAAGTCACAATAAATAGTCGGTTTAATTTTTTGTTTAAGTTAATGTAATTCCTTATACTGATATTTTAAAATATAAAACACAATGTATTCTTAACAATATATTTGCCCAAATCTGTGGATTAAAATGAATCATAAAATAAATGAAGATAATTACAACGCGATTTTATAAACAAATTCATAATAATACAATATCCAACAATGTTGAACTCATCAACTATATTAAAAGTACAAAAATATATGCCATATTATTTTAATATAGGGTTATCTAAATGAGAAGCCTAGATTTGTGTTTTATTAAAAGGAAACATGTGTATAAGGTGGTGTATATGGATACATGTGTATACTTAAAATACAAATCTAGGCGTCACATTTGGATGACCCTATACAATATATTGCTCAAAGTACATGCAAATATTTTACATTTGGTAATCAGCTCCAGTGAGCTGATTACCAAATTACTACCAAGTAACGAACTATCTCATTTCTACATTTCATTATAATCACATTCTGATGATTTGTTAAATTGAAAATAATTTAGCTTTGTTGTTCATTATTATAAATAAATAATCAAATGACAATTTATTATGGAATATTATTAAATAGTCTAGAATCTTTTAAAACATATCGAGGAAATAATTATTAATCTATTTCATTTTTTCGAAAGTGTAAATAATATTAATCACATATATAATTTTACTACAACAATTTATTTAAAATATAAAAATGTTAAGAAGTACCATTACTTATTTAGAAATGACCTTTATTTAGTTTAACCAAATTTTGATTAATCATTTTATTCTGTCGATGAAGTAGTAGTTTTATTATCTAATTCATGTAAATATTTTCGAATTATATTACAATAATTTTTATCACAGGATTAACATAAAAACTCTGAAATGTTCATTTATTTAACTCACTATATTTATATATAAAGCATTGAATTTCCGGAAGTGGAAAAATTTCGGGAGAACCCTTCATCTATTAGTGAATAGAAAAAGGTTGTTATTGCTGATCTCTCACTGTCTGTTCGTCTCTCTCTCTCTCTCTCTCTCCCCACACACATATATGTGCTTTTAAATTTATTAATAATTCTGATAGACACAAGTAGTCAATACTTGACGAACACAAACACAATAGATATTTCTACGTAGATAAGAGGACTTCTATTTGACCTACAAATAAATTAAGGTAAATGATTGAAGAGTTCAGAAATTATATTGAACAAATTGAAGATAAATATAGACAATAGAGACGTCTAATTGAATTATGAGTGAATTGTAGAAGTAGTTTGCATGCTATTTTCGTATTAAGAGACACGATTTGTATTCTAAACGGAGATTATTTGATTAGTCTATCAGATTTTCAACACGTTTTATGGACTGATATAAATATATACCTTGTCATGTTTACATTTATCATTAATAATTTCATATATAAATGCATCGGGCATGTCAACAACTTTGTTTAGAAAGATTTTGTTTTATTAATGTTATTCATCAAAGATATAAATACATAATATGAGTATATAAATTATATAATATATATATATATATATATATATATATATATATATATATATATATATATATACATGTATATGTATACATTGTTTGATAAATTTATGACCGTTTGTATTAAAGAATAATCCTTGGACATCGTGTTATTTATGTCATAATAAATTCCAATACAACAATTTATTTTTTTCTTTTATTTTTAATTTCATTTATTCCAGTTTTCTTTGAAAAATAAAAATTGATAAATGCAATTTTATATTACTAAAATCAAGCTAAAGATGTTTAACAGATAAGTATACTAAAAGATGTTTTAAGATGAAGATAAGTATCTGTTTACAAAAGATATATGTTATTATGAGAACATCCATCAAGATCGTTGCATTAAAACTGATATAATATGCAACTAACATTTTTCATGCCAAGTCTTAATTCGCAGAAAACGTACTTGTATGATACATTTAAAATACTATTTATAGATTTAAAAAGAATTTAAGATGATATTTTTTTGACTACCATTACACACACACACACACACACACACACATATATATATATATATATATATATATATAAGGTTTTTCAATAAAAATGCTAGAACTTTGACAGTTGGTGGCAGCCATGTTTGAATTTTTTCAAAATTTATTTTGATATTTCAACTCAGTATAGTTGGACAAATTATCATGGAACGTTTAACACTTCAACAACTCTTAGAAATTGTAAAAACTATTAGAAATTGTAAACCTATATAATATTATAACAATGTTTTTAAGTTCGGTTTTTTTTTTGATTATTGCTAAATATTGACATAGACTTATAATTTGCTATACTGAGATATTTTTTGAGCACTGTTTATGTTCGAACTTTTTTGTAAAAACTATATTTGGCTCTGTGTCGACGAAAGTCCAGATCGGTTCAAATAAATCCTATCCCATTTATATAGACTACATCGCACGCCATGTCTGCATTTACGGTCATTACGGACTTTGTACAGAAGTGAGATTAGTTATGCCAACCGCCAGTTACATGTAATATAATCGGAAGATTAACTTAGATTAGATTGAGAGTGAGTGCGTGATGCGCTCTGTTTAATGAGCCTAGTTTCGAGTCGATCTGCCGTTACGGATTTAACTATCAAAGAGGCTGCTCGGTTACTAATTTAATTAATTACGTACTTTATGCATGTTTGTGTGTGTGTATGTGCCTGTGCCAAATGTGTGCGATTTAAATTTGTCTCTTGATTGACTCGATATCAAGTACTTCTCTGCATTTTGAATGCCGCTTTTCATTGTGCATATGTCTCTTATGATGTTTGGAACAAGTTTGAAAGTTATTTCGGTTCAACCTACATTTTGATAATTTTTACAGTACATTTTAAGATAATTTTTGATTTTAACCATTTACATTCAGATTTTATTAAATATTGAATTTTTTGATATTCCATTTTTTTTTTTGTTAACAACACATTACGGTCCGGGCTGTTTGCACGAAAATTGATGCGTGTAGCTGGCATATTTTAAAGCGATAAAATATTTTATAGCAATTTAAAGAAATCTTTGGAAATATAAGGTTGAAGGTTCAAATTTACTGTTACCTTTGTTTTGAATATTATCAAAGCACGCAGTATTAGTCTAGTCGATAAGATATATTATTTTTAGCATATATATTGCAAGATATGTTTATATGTCGCAGGCATTTAATCCACAGTATACAAAACACTATTTATATGTCTCCGGCATTTCACGAGTAGTCAACAAAAAACATATTTTTATGTCTCCGGACTGTAATGTGTTAAGGGGGTATTTTAGTCTAGAATTTCGAAAAAAATCGATTTTTTTGTATATTTACAAAGTTTAGACCTTTAACAATATGTCCTTAAGAGGATTTTTCGAAATTCAAATTATTTTCGGAGTTATAGTTTTTTTTGTGACGCGACAACCAATCCGGTCTGGCCGGAACGAATCAACTTTAAAAGCGTTTTTCTCGAAACTACTTTTTTCGACATGGTTGACGTGATATCTCAAGTTCTAATGGACCGATTTACTTGAAATTTAGTAGAGAGATTCTCAATATAAGAGTAATTGCCCCGCTTAGGATTTTTTGAAAATTTTGTTTTTTACTATTTTTAAAAAATTCCGAAAGTTGAAAAAATAGGACCAAAAATGACTGTTTTTTCACACTGCCGCCATTTTGCGAAAAAAATTTTTTTTTAATTTCCCTAGGCGGGGATACTACTACAACCTTCTTTTTCAATAATTTAAAAAAAAAAATGTTTCACATGACTGGAAGGGTTGGAACCACGTCAACCAGGAGACACCTTTTTTTTCGAGCCCCTACTTTGCCAGTCTGTACCTTTTTCAATTTGGATTTTTTTTGTTTTTAATAATACTTTTTTATACTCTTAAAATGTCAATAAATAACTGATAAAAATGGATAGTAAAAATATTTGTTGTTTTTTTTTTATAGCGCCCGAAAAACACCTAAAATTCGTGCGTCTAGACTAGAATACCCCCTTAACACATTTAATGCCGAGCTAGTACTTATGATATATCCACTCCATGTTATTGAATCTAATAATTTTATGGTAGAATAAAAAAAAGTTCAAAAACATATTCTTATACTAGATAAAGAATCAGAAATCTAAGGTGTATTAATTGTCATATTTGTGATATTTATACATCAAATAATGATATTATGAAATGTTTTATAGTAATCTTACATTTAATAGGAAAAATATCAAATGGTATTAAAGTTTAATGTGGAGTATATGCAACCCACGCAGCACGAGAAATTAATTATAAAATAAAATTAAAGAATCACAGTTTTAAAAATTTAAAATTATTTTCATATTTCTTTCTTAATTATAAATATAGCTAATCCAAAATATTTATTTATAATTTTCAAAGGAGTTATTAGGAAGTAACTCTTGTTGATGATCACAAGTCTTACAGTAATAAACACTTTATCTTCTCGAATAAAAAATACAGTTTTTTCTTCTTTACTTTTAACTATTGATTTATTATATGAAATTTTTCCCCTGGGATTATTAGACGAAACTTTTCATTTTTTCTATCTGCAGATAATAGCTAACCATAAATAGTTGGTTAGTGAAAAGTTCCAATTAACTATGTAACTATTTTTTTTAACAAATTTATAGTTTAATTCATATATATGTTTCTTTTAGGTTGTTTACATGATTGGTATATAATATTAGCATAAAAGTATACAATATAATGAATTATAATACTCACTTCTTGGTCTGAAAAGAATAACTTTCTCTATCATTTTAACGACTTCCTCAAGAAGCAATTTGTTGTTACATAGTGGTCAGCTGTATCTATACCATCCACATATTGTGTATAATGGAGAGATTAAAACAATTTGTGAATTCCATTATAATGGTCATTTTATAATATTATTATGAGTTGTTTGTTGCAAGAAATATTGTTTTAAAAAATATTTATAATAGAATAAAATGCATCTTTATATAAAATTTCTGAACATTAATACGGTTATGAGTTTGTGGTAAAATGGTGGTTATCTTTATTGTGAGACGTTTTAAGTGGAAAAGGTAATATCCATATTAAATATATTTGATTTAAAATATGTAAAAGTTTAAATATGTTTGCAATCTATAAAAAAATAAATCATTATTAAAATAAATTGTATGGTAGTAATTATGCATTATTATATTTTTTAATTATAATTATTTTTACTAATTATAATAATAAATATTTTCAAGAAAGTTCTATTTAAATTTATGTTCTTTTACAAAAAGTTGAAAATTATTTTGATGAATAATTTAATATTTGAAATTTATTATAAAAGTATATCAGAATAGTACATATATTTAATGAAAGATTTTAATAATAATTTCTAAAAACGTGTTTTCAATTTTTACCCTTTGAGCTTATTTAAAATGTATACTTGAATTCACCGTATAACTTTATTATCAAAATCAATAAAAAGTAAATTACGGTTAAATTATGAAAAACGTTAACCAAATTCCTAGAAAAGTCTATAAAATATATACTTGTTCTCATCTTTGTATAATCTGATAATCCCTGAATTAGAATTCATGAACTTTTCTCTATTAAAACCTGAAATTTGTATGTGTACTGAAATATAAATCTATGTTGATTATTTTACTAAAATATTCTTCAAGTTGCAGTGTTGTATTAGATTAATACTAAATAGTTCTTCCATACTTTTACATATATGACTAGAAAACTAATAAAATTATATGTTTTATAGTTATATATTATAGTTACATTTATAATTTAAAATTTTGATTAGAGAATAAAATTTACAATAAATGCTAATTGAATACTTTTAAAAACTTTATTGCATTGGAGTGAATCGTTTATTTTTGTTAAACTTAATTAACCACAGTTGAAAAGGAGTAGAAATCGGAAATAGAAAATTAGACATGTTATAATGATGAAGAAATATATTCTTTTAATTATACTTTGATGGTGAAAATCACTGTATTTTTTTAATAAAAAATATTAAAAATTCTAATATTTGAAACAAAGTATAAAAATTCAACAAATTACAATTTCGATTAATTCAAATTAATCAATAAGAAGACATTCAATGACTCAGACACTTCTATTTGCATCCGTGAATTTCCTACAAGATTAATCGACTTATTGATATATCATTCAATTTGCATAATTATTATGTTAGTCTTGTTTACGCAAACAAACAATAAGTGGAATAAATTTGTTTTTGTTTTTAGCAAAAACTATTAATTCATTTAAATATTATGTATAACAGGTGTTTTTCTTTTCTTGGTTTATAAATATATATATATATATATATATATATATATATATATATATATATATATATATATATATATCAGGTGTCTAAATTTAAGACTAGGAAGTAAGTTTGCTATTATTTGTTAAAATGCCAAATATTGAAAAGTTATTATTTAACATTTGTTTATTAAAAACTTGTGAAATTTTAGTGATTAAAGCTACACGCTTGAACAATGCATTTTAATAGTAAAAAATCGCTATAAAAATTGTGAAAATTTTTAAACATCTGCGTAAAATTCGTGCTTTTTCTCGTAATCAAGTGCTTTCTGAGTCTGTTGTTCATAACCTAATCGCGAAATTTGAACAATTTGGTACTGTTGAAGACCACAGACCAAAAACATATGCTCGTAGTGGTCGTTCAGCTGAAAATATCGCTGCTGTACGTGAAAATGTTGAAGAAGACCCTCAAACATTGATTCGTCGACGTTCACAGCAGTTAAACATCATAAGAAGCACTCTGCATAACATTTTATGAAAAGATTTGCATTTTCATGCATATAAAGTCCAGTTAACACAAGAACTGAAACCAGCTGACCATTATTTACGTCGTGTATATATATATATATATATATATATATATATATATATATATATATATATGTCTGTATATGTATTGTATTTAATTGTCATCAGTTTTACTTTTTCCATTAATCGTGTTAATTTCCAATCGATTTATATTCATGATGTGATATAACTAATCAATTAGACAAGTAAGGTCTTAGATTGACGTTTGGAAAAGAACCAACCAATAGATGCGCGTGTACGTGATAAGCTTACGCAATCATAAATTTCAAACTAATTGCGATTACAATACTTACAACCTAATTGATTATTGATTTTTTTTCTCGAAACACTGTAATGAAAACGTATAATTTTATCCAGGTGTAAATTTTAACTTTGGTAACAAATAGACATATCTGTGAACATATATATATATATATATATATATATATATATATATATATATATGTGTGTGTGTGTGTGTGTGTGTGTGTATGTGTGTGTATTATGTATTCTAATAAAAATTGAAAGTCAATTTCAGTAACAGATTTTTCAAACAAAAATGTTACATCAAGAAATTATATTTTTATAGATTGTGACAAATTATTCACAAATTTATTAGATATAGTATTTTGTTGCTAGATTAATCGAAAAGTATGTGGCATTTTATATACGAGGGTCGTTTGATAAGTATGGTAAATTTATTTATTGTTTAATTTAATTAAAATATTAATTTAATTACATTTTTCAATTTAGTTTTTCTTACTTTTTTACCATACTTATCAAACGGACCTCGTATATATATATATATATATATATATATATATATATATATATAATTTATAGTTGTTTTCATTTATAATTAATTAATAATTTCTATTATTTTTCATTACTTCTCAATTCGCTGACATCTTCTCTAATGCCATTTTTGAGGAATGTCTCAGGTTTTGGTACAAAAAAATGGTCTAAATGTTTCTTGTGGTTCCTTAATATTGTCCTTTTTTGAGAGTGTTAGATAAAAAAGAACAAGTAATATTTCAATGACGTAATCGATGCATATCAGATGAAGGTCAATGATTCATATCATCCTAATTAAAATCCATTAATTTCCGCTGTGTATTAATTGTACCATGTGGTCACGTCTTATCCTAATAAAACACAACTCAGTACCTATAGATCAAAAGGAAAGATTTTCTTGAATTGCTGCTTTAAGATTGTCCATTTGGGCACAGTATCTTGCAGCAATTAGGATCTTATTAATTTCAAACGGTTTTTAAAAAATATATCTTTATAATTCTATCAAATGTAAAGTACTATTATAAATAATGTTATTATAAATTGTATCTTTATATTATTTTTTTTGATATAGTAAAAAAAATATTTTAATATAGATGAATTACTGATCCAAATACTACATTTTAAAAAAAAATTCAATAACTACCTATTGTTTATTTTATACATTGATACGTATTTCAATGATCGTGTCACCATTATTAGAGCAACACATTATACAATCTGTATTATAAAATCTTAAAATTTTATAATTTAGCATTCTGACTACAATAAAATGACCATCAAATTGCACATCAGTGTATAAAGTGAACAGAAACTTATTGTTGAACATTTTTGTAAAATCTTATGATGTTGAAATTAATGATTTAATTTTTATATTTGAAAATATATTCTCTTCAATTATGAAATCAATGTTTAAGAATTTTTTAAATGAAGTAAAATTTAGTTAAAGGACATGATAAAACGTTAATAAATAGTTTTATTGCAAATAAAAGAATGCACTTTCCTTAAAACAGAATTATACAATAGATATTTTGATTATTTTTAATCAATACAAAAAAATAGAATAGAATTTGAGTTCTACGTGTGACTAGAATAAAAATACTCAAAAATCCCATGTAATCAATATGTATGCATAACAGTACATTCTTATGAGATGAAATGTAAAACATAGACACACAAACGTAATTCAGATGTGATTAGAAAAATAATACGATTCAAAATATTCGAAATAAAACCTCAAGTCATTCTGTTAACATTTGTTTATTTAAAAGTGTTGTGTTTGCTGATTTATATTCACAAAGATGTGTTAAAAGAGTAATTCCTTAAAAAATAAACATCCGATAAGGTATTTTTTTTAGTGATAATGCTATATAGCACGTATATGTATTTATTTACGTCACTGGCGCACCCTAAGTTTTAATTTCTACTAAAAGGGTATTTTTATAAAGGATGTTATTATTATTACTTAATATTAGTGAAGGATATTTAAGATACATAATAACATTTTTTCTAAGGAATCAAAGCAATAAAAATTTTGTGAAATGTATTTAAATAATTAAATATTCTATTTGGTCATATGGTAAGTTCGTGCTGAAATTTTGATTAAAAAAATAACACATTTTTTTCAAATCATATTCAATTGTAATCGATATATTATTCTACTTCTTCATATGAATTTAATTTTTTTCCTATAATATAATTTTATAAAAATAAGAATAGATTCTAAAACACAAATACCAGATTGGGTAATTATGGAAGATATGTAAGAATTTTCTAACCAAGATCTTTTAGCTTTTTTAGATATTGATAACGAGATGTTGATAACCACATATGCCATTACATTTTCTTTGGGAAAGGTATTTACCAAATTTATTTTTTTTTTATATACAGTATTTTATTCAATTAAATCAATTGTTAATACTAGTTATCAAAATTAATAGTTTAAATATGTTTTAAAAGTACAAAATACATCATGGATTTTTAATTTCACTAACACAAAAACATCAGTTTATTTTCGTGTAATTTTATAGAGATTTATATTTTGTAGACTATTTTTTCTTCTTCAAATCAATTTTTCTTATCTTATTCCATAACATCTAAATATAATCACAACAAATGATTATCTATTTTAATTATACAAACTTATAGAAAAAAAGTTTCATTTTTTAACACATTTGCTTCTTAAAATAAAATCGTTTTTTGAGATGAGATTATTAAAAATATATTATAATATTAAAAGAAAATTATATAGTCAAGTGAATTTATGTGAATTGCTTAAATAAATTATTTTGTTTATAAAATAAACATTTTGATAAAAAAATTAGAAAGATTTTATTTCATATTATTTTTGCCTGTCTTTTACTTATTTACAGTAATTTATTAATCTCATCAGCATATAAAATCTCATTTTTATCAAAATATTCTTCTAGTACCTCAATAACTTTGTCCTCTGTCGATTTTTCCATTGGACCTGTACAAATGATAATGTAACAGTACAAGGTCATGACAATATGACATTTGATTCATCACTTTTTATCATAGTTTGCGTAATTTTTACCAAATTCTTCAACATACACGAAAAAAACCTTTGTCGTGGTGATATACATTTCCTTTATTATTCATTAATTTATATATATATATATATATATATATATATATATATATATATATATATTTGATCTCTTGTTCAAAATATCGAATTTTATTAAATATTTTTTTAAAAACAGGGAGATTTTCTTATACTCATATGTAATAAATTTGGATTAAAATTGTACTATTTTTTATACAAAAAAAAGTTTATATAATTCATTGTATTAAATAAATTGAACTTTCGATATAATTCTAAAATAAAATCGTATAGTTCAATTACTGACTAAGCAGATGTATTATTTGACAACCTGTCCATGAATTCTCTTCGTGTATCGTGTTGTATAATTGATAAAATCTAAATTCAAACTAATACACAAATCTGTCTACACCGGCAGACAAAATTCCTGGTATATTATAGGTACTGTCTATTCTTCACGTATTATGTAGATTTGATCGTCTCGAATGACTTGCAGAATTTGAAACTCTTGCAGTAACCGTGAATATATACACGTATGCGATTCCATGGTGGAAAGTAAATGAATATCATTTATTAATTATATATTTATATAAAGCCATTATGTCGTATAACCTTTTTTTATTGTTTAACATAGAATCATGGCTAGAATATTTTATGATTTCATGCTGCATTTATTTGGAATACTGAATAATTAATTAGAACTATTTTTTAAAGTTTTAAGGAATATTTTCTTTTTATATAATGAATTATCGAAATATACATTTAGTTTTTTTTGATACTTAGAAAAGAATTTTATAAATTTTATTTTTATATTTATATCATATATTTTTAATTTTATTTTATAGAATTGTTAAAATATTTTTCTTGATACAAATATAAGTATCATTTTTTTTTATTAATTTTCATGATCTATGATTTCGTGAACTAGATTCCTAATTAATAATAATTGTCTGTCAAGTAAATATATATTTACTTTTTATTTCTCCGAATAACAAATAAATATAAATTATTAATTATAAACACTAGCTATTAAAGGTTTTTCAATTATGTAAATTTACATATTATATACATATATATATATATATATATATATATATATATATATATGTAATACAGTTACTTATTTTGATCAATCGAACAAAACCGGAAATAGAAGCGAAAGAGATTTTTTTATTTTCATTAAATATAAGAGTATGATCGTTTGAAATGTATTTGGCCGTTAGCCAAATGGTTTAGTTTAAATGTTTCTTTCCAAAACACTACTTCAAATAAATAATTGTTCACAGTTTATATCTGTGCTGTGTTCAAAATTAATCTTATGAAATTCATGGTTGACACATAAAAGATATTTTGACGTTAAACTGTGTTTTAAGTGCAATCATTTTGATTTGATATATTTTTCATTGCAAGGTTTATATAATTTATTTAATCTGTTTTCATACACTTTCCCAAATAAATTATCAGTAATATCATCTAGTTTCATTTTTATTATTAATTTTAATGGATTTGTTCATGTTTATAATGAAACATTACAAGGTAATTGTATAATTAATAAAAGTGTCAAATAAGTCATTTCAGAGGTCATTAGATGGAAAATAATATTTATTATATTCGAAAGTTTCGGTCATTAGATCGAGGAAAAATTTTATAACTGTTCAGATATATACATATATAAAATTTACATTGATTTATAATAGCATGTTTGTTAATTTAACGGTATGTTATCCATAATACTAGTATAAAATGTCATTAGTTTTTTAAAGTTGTTTTATAATGCTGTTAATATCGAACTTTATTAAATTTTTTATCCAAGAGGTAATTGCTTTTAAAGATGACATATGCTACAAGACCGAAATGAAACGTCACATATTACTTAGTAATTAAATAGCAGCAATTATTTTGTTCCTTTTCAACATTTAATAAAATCGGTCTGACAACTAATGTGTCTGAATATAAGCTGACATTCTTGACACGTGTAATTTTTAACACGACAGAATTCTCGAACATTTAATAAATTCTTGTTATAGTTTTAAAATAATCTCAACCAAGAATAAAATTTTAAAATATATTCTATTTTTAAAAATTAATTTTACTTTTTACAATATATTTTTTATTTAAATTTATTTTTTATATGAATTTATATATATATATATATATATATATATATATATATGCATATGTATGTGCATATTTGTTTAATATATTCTCTACAACAAACAGACAATGAATGATATACTGTTTATCTATATCAATGATTTGTTTGTTAAAATATCTAGACAAGTTGAATTCACGAGGTTGGCAATAAATAAGGGTTCTTTCGTCTAAGTATGACATTAAAGCCCTGTCAACTTTCTAGTTGTCAGAACGATCGTACGATGACAACAACGTGCCTTATCATGAAAAATAATGTCACTTCTAAGATGAAGGAAAAAACATTTCACTACTTGTTTATTGTCAGTATCAATTTATTTTGAATGTGCAATCGAATTTATGAAATATGAAAATGTTATAAATGTTATAGAAGCAAATAAAATGTAACATAACAAATATATTTTCTCTTATATATGTATATAGTTATAAATATAAAAATGTATACATCTGTATCCGGCCCTTTTTATTTTAGAAATTTATTCAAAACATAATATAAAAACATTTTATTTGTATTTCTTGTTTTGGATATAGTTTTAAAAAGTATTTTCCTGAATTGGTCAAATATTTTTTTATTCAATGTACTAAAAAGGATTTACCATTTAAATATTAAATATATAAATGTTAAATATTATTTTTATAACTAAAGTAAATTGAAAAGATCTTTTTGAATTTCTATTCATTGCTTAAATGCTATTTTATTCAACTTTTACATTAAGAAAACAAATCGCTATAAAATAAATTCAAAATCAGATAAAATGCAGAAGATTATAATTGCATTTTTATCATCAGAGCACAATCACAACATTTTCCTTTATTATTTTATATTCTTCCCAAGTGGATAATATCGCTATAGAAATATACATAAAGAACAATGAGTTATAAATAAATGATTACTGAAAAGTTCAATAAAATAATGTATTAAAATATTTATGAAATAAAATTCGTTTTAAATTAGATTTATTTTCACATTATAATTTTTTATTTATTATCGTGCTTTTTAAAACTTTATTAAAATATATAATTATATATATATATATATATATATGTATATGCTTTACATAAAGTAAACATATTTATTATATATATATACCTTTTTAATTATAACATCTATATAATTCCTTATGTTTGTTAAACACTGTACGTTTAATATATGTAACGAGTATATGATTATTATAGACACTTCTTCACAAATTTATTTATATTTATTTACATTTATATGCGCTATAAGGATTATTATTTTGAATATATATATATATATATATATATATATATATATAAAGTAAATATACATTTTACTAATTATCTACACATTTATAAAATTAAACGAGGCTCTTTGACAATTTCTGTCAACAAATACGAGTATAATGTTTACATAAGATATATAATTATAGAATAAGCTCACTAATAGCTCTTTTCATGAAATTTCATACTTCAAAAACTATTTAGGTATCCCCTGTGTAAAGTGCGTAAGTTTTCAGAGATGTAGTTATGTATATACTCATACAGAAGTATTATACATATGTATGTATATATGTAAATTAGATATATACAAATTTACACATTAATGTATGTTTGTATATACATATTTATATTAATAACTGAATATTATATAAATTAAGATATTCCCTTTAATGATCATATGTAATTATAAACAATTATATATAGAGTAAAATAATAATTATTATTTAAAAATATCTTTGTTTGTGATATATGATATTAAGAGCTTTGAAAAATATTAAACATATATATATATATATATATATATATATATATATATATATATATATATATATTGTGTCATTCAAATATGGCGTCTAGATTTATATTTCATTAAAAAGAAACATGTGTATAGGGTGGTGTAGAGAGAAATATGTGTATAGTTTCTGTTTAATAAAACATAAATCTAGGCGTCACATTTGGATGATTTTATATACGAGGACCGTTTGATAAGTCCGTGTAATTTCCGAAAGATGGCACCACTGGTGCATATCGAGGTTATTTTTAATTAGTAGCACCTCTTGGAAGAACACACATCAAGTTTCAGCCATATCGGTCTATTCCTTTGTGTTTGACAATCGTTGGAATCAAGGAAATCGAGTGATTGTCAAATAATGGACGAAAAAGAATTTCGCGTGTTGATTAAACACTACTTCATTAAAGGCAAAACGCCTCAGGAGACTGAACAGAAGCTTGATAAACATTATGGTGACTCTGCACCTTCGATTAGTGCGGTTTATAAGTGGTTTCAAAATTTTCGGAGTGGCCATATGAGCACAAAAGACGCTGAACGTTCTGGACGCCCTGTTGAGGTCACCACTCCAGAAATCATTGATAAAATCCATGATATGGTGATGGATGACAGAAGAGTGAAAGTGCGTGAGATTACTAGTGCTGTAGGCATCTCGTGTGAACGGGTACATAATATTTTGCACCAACATTTGGACATGAAAAAGCTATCCGCCAGGTGGGTGCCGCGATCGACCAAAAACGAGGTCGTGTGAAGTGTTGCAAGAACGGTTTGCAGCTGTTTCAGCGAAATCCGCAGGACTTTAAGCGTCGTTTCATCACTGTATATGAAACATGAATACATCACTACACTCCTGAGACCAAAGAGCAGTCTAAACAATGGGTTATCAAGGGGGAATCTGCTCCGAAAAAGGCGAAGACAATTCCTTCGGCCGGGAAGGTTATGGCGACTGTCTTTTGGGATTCGCAAGGAATAATCTTTATCGACTATTTGGAAAAGGGTAAAACCATTACAGGTGCATATTATTCTTTGTTATTGGATCGTTTGAAAACCGAGTTGCAAGAAAAACGTCCCCGATTAGCCCACAAAAAAGTCCTCTTTCATCACGACAACGCACCAGCTCACACCTCAGCAGTTGTGGCCGCAAAACTAATGGAAATAGGGTTCCAAATCGTTTCACATCCCCCCTATTCTCCAGACTTGGCTCCATCGGACTATTATTTGTTCCCTAATATGAAGAAATGGCTCGCGGGAAAAAGATTTTATTCGAACGAGGAGGTGATTGCAGGAACGAATGACTATTTTACAGACTTGGACAAATCCTATTATTCGGAAGGGATCAACAAACTAGAGCAGCGTTGGATGAAGTGTATAAACCTAAAAGGAGACTATGTTGAAAAATAAAAACGATTTATTCAAAAAAATGAAGCAGTTTTTATTTTTACACGGACTTATCAAACAGTCCTCGTATATTGTGTGTATATATATATATATATATATATATATATATATATATATATATATATATATAATATAAACACAGTGTCATTAATTTTTCGTTTTTCGATAACTGTATGGATATTTAATTGATGTTTCAAGGTATTTTATTTTCATATTTTTATCATTATAATTAATTTCAAATATGTTATATTTATTTAATGCTTTTGTATAAAATTTTCCACTAATAAATATTCATTTAAAAATAAATTACGTTCATTATATATATATATATATATATATATATATATATATATATTTATATTTATAATTTTAAATTGTATTATTTGTATGTTATAACATTAATATTATTGTTTTAAATGAATATTATATATTTTTAATGAGTATACTTTAATATAAAAATATGTGCGTGGGTGTGTATATATATACATATATATATATATATATATATATATATATATATATATATATATATATATATATATATATATATATATATATATATATACATACATACATAGAGAGAGAGAAAGTTTATATGTGAAAGAAAAGACAGAGTAAAAGAGATGTCAAAAATAGGTACGACACAAAATAAGAAAAAAACAAATTTATACAACATAATTACTGTCATGTCTCAGTATTTTTAATTCACTTTTAATTATAATCATAATTATTAATTGCAAATAAAAAATGGAAGTTATTGATTACAAGCTTTTAAAAATAATAAAAAAAATTTTTCATTTTTTGTTGTGCTATTAACAATTTTTTGTTCCTTTTTGTAGTGTTTTTTCTTAGTCTGCGTTTTTGTGTTATTTTTTATTAATTTATAAATCGTGTTTGTTTTTCATTATATAGATTGATTTTCTCTGAAATATTTTTTTATTCTACTTGTTATTATGTAATCAATGTGAATTAAAAGTTTTGTTACTTTTTATCAACCAGGTTATTATTAGTATTGATAATTATATTCAATATTGATTATTGTTTACAAAAATCAAAATACTCCTAAGTATTTCTAAAAAAAATGATTGAATGGAAACTTGTAAGAAGATGAGTGATTAAACATTGAATCTAATAAATTCTTCTTTGTATGAAAATACATCTTGTTTATATATAACTCTTTACAATCAGACAAAACATTACGGATTTTC
Organism: Neoneuromus ignobilis; assembly: GCA_029203775.1. Taxonomy (NCBI): domain Eukaryota; kingdom Metazoa; phylum Arthropoda; class Insecta; order Megaloptera; family Corydalidae; genus Neoneuromus; species Neoneuromus ignobilis. Next base: position 26,305,731 of record CP092092.1, on the reverse strand, counting down.
CGAGCTATTTATGTATGTGCAATCTCGAAATTTGATACGATTCTACATACAAGAAGATTTCATTAGTTTGCACATAGTCTATTACATACATACATACTGAAAATAATATATAATGTTGAATCATAAAATATGTAATAGGTAAAATCATTTTTCTTATATATATATATATATATATATATATATATATATATATATATATATATATATATATGATAAAATGTTAAAAGTTTATAATTTTTTTAAAAAAAATGTTATATGTCATAAAACACATAATTAATTTTCTAATGCAGATATTATAAAATGTTTATCTAACGTCAAGGATGAACATTTTTTAAATCCTTAATAAATGTTCTTGTAAAAAATATCAAACAAAACTTTACAATAACCTAATATATTATTTTACTATAAAATAAGTACAAAAACTAACATGTCGACAAATTGACAAACAACGTATTTGAATATTACTTCATTCATGCAATTGTATACTTAACAGATTAATTCCATGTATATCCTCTAAATATTTGATATAATCCATTTTAATACTACATTCGTTGCTAGATTATTTAAAGGACGCGGACAGGTATTCCTGAAACTTGTCCATTACATAGTTAACTGATTTGAAAGCTTATATCATTATAATCCCTCGAATCAACAACAATGGCCAAGCATGATGAATGTATGTAAACTTTAAGTAATAAGAGGATTGTCCTGTAATAGATGTTTAGTTGGATGTTGACGGTAATATATTTTCGTATACAGTATAATAAGAATTAATTCAAGTGAAATACCTACATGTAAAATGTTAATATGAAAAATTAAATTAATCAAATGTATGTGCAAAATATAAAATTCTATTCTTGCCCATTGATTTTTTTGTCAGTACAATACAACAGTTTCAAATAAATATATTTCTAATTAATGTTTTCAAATATAAAATTTTGAATTATTCAGAAAATATACTAATAGCTCGCATAGTCCAGTTTGAAATTTCCAAAAAGAAATTTTTTTACTTGAAAAAATCCTTCTAAAAAGTTTTTCTTGAAAAATCCCAAAAAATTAATACATAAAATTATTTTTATACACAAATTTTCAAATTTTCCCCTTTATTATGAAAACATAATAAAAAAGAAAATGTATGCACATTATGCGCAACGCATGCGCAGTTCTAGTTTTATGGTCTTTTTTTCTATTAATTTTCGATTCGCAACTCTAGAATAAAGTGTATTTTTTGATAATTAAATTTTAATAACCCATTTGAAAATGAATTTAAAATGTATTTAAAATGAATGTATAAACCCCTGATTTTGATTTGTTGATACATATAAACATTTAAATATATTAACCTCGTTTTATTTACTGAAAAACAGGAAAAAAATTTGTTTGGAACAAATTAAAGCTTTTTATATTTAATTAATGTTTCGATTAGTCCGGCTAATCAGTGGAACCGATTATCCGGACTATGCGAGGTCTGTAATATGTTTTAGTAATTCAAGAAATATACCGATCTTTGTTATTCTTTTAAAATGAATAGATGAATAAATTGAAGTTTTAATTATTAATTAAAAATTTTGAATGGTTTTTATTTATTTGTATTTTAATTAATATTCAAAAACTAATGTTCAAAATTAATTTTTAATTTACAGAAATAATTTTGGAAATACTATATTTGATATAACAAAATTATTTGTTGATTTTTAAGGGAAATGAAGATAAAAGTAACCCAGCAACCATCTTATTCATTTATTTCAGCAATTCTGAATATTTAATGAACTGAAAAAGTATTTATGTGGGTAGCAGTTTTCATAGAATTTTATTGAGAAGTTTTTTTATTTACATCCGGAAATTTCTTAATGTAAAGCTTTTAAGTTTCAGAAAATATAATTATATATATATATATATATATATATATATATATATATATATATATATATATATATATATATATATATATATATGTGTGTGTGTGTGTATTGTGTGTGTGTATTATTTATTTCTATGTTTTGTGTGTATGTGAAGACTTATAAATATTTATTAATAATATATATATATATATATATATATATATATGTGTGTGTGTGTGTGTGTATGTATGTGTGTGTGTATGTATGTGTGTGTATGTATGTGTATATCACGTTGTTTTGTGTCATGTTGTTTCTGAGAAAAAAACTTCAGAATTATTTTTTTTCATATTTTATATAATAATTCATGGTTTAAATAGAATAACACGAGCAAAATATTATTTTATATGCATATATTTATATATATATATATATATATATATATATATATACATACATACATACATACATACATACACTATTAACTGTATGCAAATCATTCAAATACAGCAGCCACAGAGTCATACATAATAATTTACAAGAAGTTTAGAAACACGGGCAGATCTTTTGTCTGAAAGAAGCAGGTGGGTGCAAGTCTTTCACACTATGCAAATGTTACTTTTATATTCAGATATTATATAAAAGAATGAATGTACAGGGGTTAATAGCTCGAGGATTATTTGTCATAAGATTACACCTCGACAGTCTGTCTCGTTCTATTTGAACTGATGTCTGTGTTAAGTGATAAAATGTATTTACATATCGAAGAATGTCTAAATATGAATGCGAAATGTAACCAGACCTATTGAAATGTATGTAAATGATCAAATAAAATGCAAGCATTAAATATTGGTTTAAATATTATATACATATGGAAAAATTTTATATGAAGTGACTGTTAATGAGATATGCAATAATTTATTTTCTTAAGTATAAAATATAGGTTTATTTGTTTATATGTAAAAATATGCTTAAGAATGTGCATATATATATATATATATATATATATATATATTTATTTGCAACGATATATATTTTGGCAACCGTTTACGATATTTATTAAAAGAGGCTTTTTTTAACAAGTTAACATTTTCTAGTAAATATCAGTTAATAGTTTAATTTTTTAAAAAATCTTAAAATTTAATAAAGTAATTGATATGACAATGAATTGACATTGGTGTGAATTTCATGTATATTATGTTTTACATATTGACTGTCACGAGGGTCACCAGTGATCGGTTCTGTAAGATTATATAAAAAACTTCCAACAAATAAATTCTTAAATGAATAAACAAATTCAACTTTCCTACTCTTCAATAATCACTGGTGACCTTCACTAAAAATTTAACAAAAAAATTAACTAAAATAGCTTATTTTTTATAAGACACTATATTATTTTGGAATTCAAGGTATTGAATTTGATAAACAAATATTTTCTATAAATAATATTTTTAGGTTTTATTTTTTTCTTAAAATATTTAACTTTTTAATTGCAGCTAATAGTATTAATCTGTTTATGACATTTAATTTTTTGAGAATTTCTCATTAAATAAATCAATAATATTTTATATATACAAGAAAAAATATTTTTCAAATTATGACTAATAGTAAATAACATAGCTGAATACGTAATTAAATTGTTAGATAATATAAATAAGTAAATCATCAATAATGAATAATAAGAGTAGTTTGTGTTTCATTGCAGGCAATAAGGTACACAATTTTGCATCATATTTTTAAAAATTAAAAAGAAATTAAAAATGAAGTGATCTTTCTTGATTTTTTTTAATTATTTGAGTACTAAAATAGTACATTTTTGTTATTTATTAATTTTCTTATTTGAATTTTTATTTTTTTTTTAAATATTTTACTTGTACCTCCATAGAATGATATTAAAGATCGTTACATTTTTCGTACACTAATTAATATAAATTCTTTTGATTGAGTTAAGACCTATATATTTTTAAGGTAAAAAATAAAATCTCAAAAAAAATATTTAGCAGATATGAAAATTAATACATACATATATATATATATATATATATATATATATATGCATGAATATGTAAATACTTTAAAATTTTTAACAATCTACTGCAGGAAAAAAGTCTAATATAAAAAAATCATAAAATTCAGGTTGTTTTTTTAAAACTCTAAATATAGAGCGTTTATATAAAGAAAATATATTTAGTAGTCCATTTTGTTTGTAATCTTAACAAGTATATTATTATTGTTTTATTATATGAAGAACAAATTTGATATAAATAGCTTTCAATTAATATTGAAACTCAAAACCTGATAATTAATAATTTGTTATTACAAAGATTTGTTTTATTTTAGGAATGAATTTGAAAGAGAAAACCAATTCGTTTAATAAATATTTCTTATATTAAATGTTTTGCAACAACAACAATAACAATAATAATGATAATTGTCTACTTTCTCTTCAATTAAAGTTATTATGCAAATTGGTACTATTTAAAATATATAATTAATATATAACACAATTAGTATATATCATTAAAATAATAAATATATACTTCATTAAAATATTGTTTTTACGTATCTTTTTGTTTTACAAATTTTGAAGGCTATTTTAATTTCCTATCTGTAATGTCGTTTACGCATTTATTACAGTTTTCTATTTTTTGTGTCTATTAATACCATTGTATGTCTATTTTTTTCTATTTATATTCATTTTATAACTGTTTCTTATAAAGTTTTTTAAAACAGCTAAATAACATAACATTTTATATAATTATTTAAATATTGATGTGCATTTCAACGGAAATTATTTATTTTTTTTTTTAAAAAAAAACAAAAATTACTTGACTTAATTTGCTATTGATCTTTCTTTTATGTTTTTATAAAGCGGGTAATTTCAATAAATATGTTTATTTTATTTAAAATTAAAATAAAAATAAAAACATGTTTAAAACTGAACAAAATTAATGTTTCGTGTGACCTACTATTAAATATTTTTTAATATATTAAAGGAAATTGATATGGAACAATAGTTGTTATTTGAATACAATTTAGTTTTAATAAGGCAATTAAAATATAAAGAACAATTTAAAATATCCTTTATAAATATTCATTTACATTTTGTAACGAATGACCATTTATCAATAGCTTTATCAATCAATAATACACAAAGAGTAGACTTCTTTTAAATCATAAAAATGTTCTTATTCAATGTAATAATATTCATAGTGTTTATTTTTGATAGAACTGATTGATAAAAATTATTTTATATATATATATATATATATATGATATGTATGTAATAGAAAATAAATAATTTGATTTAAAATTGTGATAAACTTTTTGTACTATTTTTAATTACATATTTATTTTATAAAATGAATTTGCCTTTGTTAATTAAATTCAAATCAGTTTTATCTATTAAGTCTAAATAAAACAAATAACACTAATCATTAGTAAATTACATATTTATTACTATTTATGAATTTTGGTTTAAAAGATTTCGAAATGGTGATTTTAGTGCGAAAGAACAAAAATGCACAAGAACAAAATTTAAAAATGATGAATTGCCAGTATTATTGAATGAAAAATTATCTTAATCGACTACTGATATTCTAAAAGCACTCAAATTTAATCAATATAATGTTTTTTCTCGATGTTTACAAACTATAGAAAACATACACCGAGAAGGAAATTGTATTTCACATGAATTAATAAAAGAAAACATATTGAGTTGTTTAAATATTTGCATTTTGATACTTGCAAAGAGGGAAAGAAAAGTTATGTCGAATTGTAACCGATGATGAGAAATGGATATATTTTAATAATCTTAAAAGTAAAAAATAGTGGATACATTTTTGAAAATCAAACACTTTAATACCAAAACGTAACGTCTAGGGTTTTAACATTTTACAATGTATTTAATGTGATCAGGAAGAAAGGTTTTCATTATAAGTTGTTACCAGTTAATCTGATAAATTTAGTCAACAATTATAAATTGAAACTTGCATTGGATGAAAAATGACCATTAGTAACTAGTAAACCATTCAAGACCATTACTTCATGATAATTCCAGGTCGTATGTTGATAAGACAACTAAATAAACATTATTAGATTTGGAAGTCTTTTCATATTCCAAATACTCTTCAGATATTACGTTTTCTAATTATCATCTATATCAGTTAAGATCGATGCAACAAGATTTAGAGATTCATACTTCCTAAATTTCAATGTAGTTAAAATGATAGATATTTTTAAAAAAATCGAAACTAGAGTCTTCCTTTCGACATGGAATCCATCTTTTATCATAAAGATGATAAGTCGTAGAAAACGAAAAAAATATTGTAATTATAATAGAAAAAAATAGAATGGAAATGAGTCGATCTTATATTAAAAAGAAAATATTAATGTTTGAAAACAGAAATTATTAATTGAAAACCTAGAAATATAACAACGTTCAAGAAGAGACCTATGAATAGATAGGATAGATAGAAGAGAAAATTGGTCGATGAGGAAAGGACCAAAAAAGATTTGGATCCTGGACGTAAAAGGCCTTCAACTAGTAGTGGATAGAAAGAGGTTTCTGCTGCTTATTTATTTATGTTTTTGCTGTTTTAAGTTTATAAAAATTACAATTAAAATTATTATTACATCTGTAATTAAATTTTGCTATATCAGAATTCAAAAGTCATGATTAGGTAATTATTTTCTTTCATAGTTCAGAAATCGTTTAAAGATATTTTTAGTTTGCATCTTTTCTATTTTTTTTTTATTCATTATTTTAGTTCTTGTTGTTAATTTCAGTTGTTGACTTGTCATTCAAGGTTTTATATGTCAACAAAATATTCTCTTTTTTAATTTCGTACTAAAATATACAATTTTAAGCTCCATCATATATATATATATATATATATATATATATATATATATATATGTGTATGTGTGTGTGTGTGTGTGTGTGTGTAAGCGTATAAATTATTTGAAATGAAAATAAAAACACGATGAGGTATTTAGGTAATGACAACAATTCAGATATGTAAATGTACAGACAAACCAGTTTAAAATATGCGAGTTTACGTTAAAGTAAGTCAAGTGTCAAAAAATGTATCTACATTCATGGTCAGCCACCTTATAATAATTAATTTTACTTTCAAACCGCCAAGTCAATTACATTAATGCACGTAACTCATTTACTACCAAATCAATGAAAAAACAATAAAAATAAATACACACACTTACACCTTATCAACTTGATAAGATCATTCATAAATGAAACCGCATAAAATGTGTTTTATGGGATTTCTTTTTCGATGATTAGATATGGATTTCATAGAGGATGTATTTGGCGCTTAAATGTATTTGGTTAGATATCCTGTTACGTTGCAGCTATGGAATGTAGATTATATATATATATATATATATATATATATATATATATATATATATATCAAGGGATGTAATATTGACCTTGCTGGGTTTTTTGCTTGAATACTTAAAGAATGTATGATATATGTACTTAGTAACAAAAACATTAAATATAGAAAAAAAATTATTTCGTATTAATAAATACTTTTGAATAAATAATTGTAATGAAATGGTAGAGCTTAGGCGGAAGAGTTTAGAAAATAGACAGAAACTCGTGATTTTAATTTGCATTTTAAAGTTTTTATATCCGGTTTAGAATAATTTCAATTAAAGAATCACATTTATTTTATATAATAGGAATGAATATATTATAAAAATTAAATTGGAAAATTATTAAAAATAAATGAATAAATATTTAATTTTTATAGAGGTATTTGAGCTTAAAATATTCAATTCTAATGTTTTCAAATTACCACCTTACTGAGTTAAAGAGTTAAAAAGAATAATTTATAAAGAGGGTAATATTTAACTGACTAAAGATTGTTCTAAAATTGGAAATAATGTCATTAGACTTGCAATCCTAAGATAAAGAACGATATTCATATCAGTATTCACTTTCAACAATTTTATCATGAGTTACAACTCTATAAGCCTTTAATAATTTGGTCATTGTCTTTGTTTGTAATGTTTAATATATGATTATTATCATTTTATTGAGACAAAAACATAAGATATATTAAATGATATATAAATCTTTTTATTACCTTTATAATTTTTCCAGCATATTAAGATTACAGAAATTGAAGCATATTTTTCACTGTTGCATGAAACACTTTCCAAAATACATTTGAAATAATTAATTGGTTATCTCCAAACATTTCAATTTTACAATTTTGATTTCGATTCAAATATTAAATCAGAAAAACCTCGTGATTTTTCTGTCAAGTATGACGATTAAGATCTGATGAAATCTTTGAGTTTACAAATTGAAAATATATAAGGAAAATCATAGGCTATGAGTGTAAATAAAAAAATATTCCTGCTTGATATAACTAAATTATGTAAAGAAGATATAACACTATAAGACGATATAACACGATAACAAAATAAGTACAAGTTTTTATTGTAGAAAAATTTCAAAGAAAATAATTTAAATAAGTTAGTAAAAATAATAAATATTTTACTCTATTATTTAATTTATTAACATTTATTAATTTTATTTTTTCTGTAATCTGTATCATATTTTATAGTTGATAATTTCATAAAAAATAATATAATATAAAAATGATATCAAATAAATATTTTTCTTTTATATAATTGAATCAAAAAAATCTTTTTCTACAAGATCTTATAAAAGTGCTCATTATTCACTTAATTTGCTAATTAAATAGTCATTATATTATTGTTGTATCTATTAAAATACAAACAAGAAAAAGTAAAACAATAATTGGTAATTGACTACATAGAATTTGTATTACTGAGATGAGAATTCCATAAAAGCGAATTAATTAGACGTCATATATTTCTTTTACTGTTTTTTTTATAAAATTGAATGTATTTTTATATAATTATCGTTATCATTTATTTTACTCTACTTTACATAATCAATTTAAATATTTATTTTAAAAAATGAACATATTTCATATAATATAATATTTATTTATTAAATGGAATCATGAAAATTGCTTATAATAAAAAAGTTTATGACAAAAATATTATCGATTAATTCTAAATATAATCTACACTTTTTTACCATTTCCTTTATAATAAATTAAATTGATCGGCTTTGGTTCGAGTTCTCAGTAAAGTAGATCAACCGACTTAACCAAAACCGACCAATAATTTATTTTTGGCATTTATATTTTTTTTTGTCATCAGGATGTGGCATACTGTAAGAAAAATTTTTCCACTGTCATTTATATATATATATATATATATATTTAATTAATTTTTTTTGTTATGTTAAACTAATTAGTTATGTATATTACTATGCTTGAGATACTTCATGTCAAAAATTAAGAACGAAATTATAATTACGAATATTGATTTAATTTATTTTAATATTGTTAATTAATAATTTAATTAATAAAATAATTATTAAATTTTAAGATAATATATACGAGGGTCGTTTGATAAGTATGGTAAATTTATTTATTGTTTAATTTAATTAATTAATTAAATAAATTTAATTTTTCAATTTAGTTTTTCTTACCTTTTTACAATACTTATCAAACGACCCTCGTAAATATACTTACATATGAATGAATATATTTTTAGGTAGTAATTAATGCAAGATATTATATATAATTATCGAACGAAATCAACAGTTGGTAGAATTAATACCAAATACATTCTTTGATGTATACATTATAAAAAGATGTTCAGTTTTATCAGCACATCATTCGGTTATATCTGTTATGAAAAATCAAAATATTGAAGAAAATATATCGAATTTTAAAATAATATGTGATACTGTGAGAGAAATTGAACAAAGATACAGGGACAAATAAAATTTAAACAAATGTAAGACAAGAAAATGAATTTCTCAAAAAATTTTAATAAATATGTTTAAATCTTTTAGGAGAACAGAAGAATATAAAGTACAAAAGGTAAAAACTCGACCATTTCAGATTGACTGATGATATTATCTTCATAAATATTACAAAAGAGTTAAAGAAGTTGATTGAAAAAAATAGGTGAAATTATTTGAAAAATAGGACTTAATATATATAAAACTATGGAGAAATGAAAGTATTATTCAGTGTACTTGTTTAATCAAAAGATAAAACAAAGTAAAAAACAGAAATTGAAAAAATTAAGCACATATATTTTTATCAGATGAGCAATAAAAATAGATAATTCATTGAAGAAATAAACAGAAGATAAAAAACATGGATAACCTGTATACGAAAGAAACGTTTCAATATTTAAATTAAACTTCCACTTTTCGAGGTGAAACATATTCAATCAACATTTGCTACAAATACTTATTTATGGTAATGAAATAGTGTTTTATGTTAAAAAAAATTTAAAAACTATAGAAAACTTAGAAAAATATTAGGAATAATATAAAAAAAGAATAGAATAGAATTCTAAATTATCTTATTTTCAAAAAACAATTAGTCGAACATATTTTCTTTAAAAACATTGAAAAATATACCATTTTAATTCTTATGTACGAAATCTGATTTTGTAGTACGAATTATTTACTCATCTTTAAAAATTGACAATTTTAAATTTTAATTACAATCGATAATAAGAAAGATTCTATTAAAATGATCTATCTTTTATAAATTAAAACATAAAAAATTATATTATATAAATTATTTTATTTCGAACGTTTTAAACCTGAAATAAATTTTATGAAAAAATAGAGTTAAAAACTAACAGCTTCAAACATAACATCGAGTTAATTTAAAGAAATAATGATATCTATTATATACAAAATTTCAAAAAATACAATACACATTGTGAGTTTTTGTGTATTAAATTTAAGTTCAGTTCTGAATAAAAACGAATAGGATTTGTAGATCGAGGAAAGCAATCTGATGAGATAGTATTTTTTTAATTCCATGATTCTTTGTTTGTGAAACTGGATAATGCTCTTGTGATTTCATGAATAGGGTATTTATACAATTTCCTGTTGTTTTAAAACGTTGGTTATATATATATATATATATATATATATATATATATATATATATATATAGGGTTAATTTATTTTTATAGGTAATTACGGTTTTCTGCTATATAAAGCTTAAAGAGCTCTAATTTATTATACGGAAATGCTTTTTCATATAATATATTATATAAAATGTTGTTTTTTATATATAAGACAAAAAATAAAATTATTTATTGTAATATTAAGGATTTTTCCTTTTATTAAATCGAATTTAAATAAAATATTAAATTTTAATCTCCTCTATTTTAAATAAATTTACATCTCTTCAAAATATTAAATTAGTTTTGAATTTATTTTTTTTAAAAAAAACAATTCAAATCATTCATTTTTTCTAAAACTGAAAAAATATAAATTTGAAAAACTTATTTAGGATTAGTTTTTATTTTAAAAATCAATTATGAATTGTATGAGATATTAAAAGAGTACAATTGATAATTTTCTCATACAATTATTACAAATTTTAATTGAACTTATATGAATTTCTCTCTTTCCCTCTCTCTCTCTCTCTCTCTCTATATATATATATACATATATATATATATTTATATATATATAATCAGACTATTTCTATCTATTGCTGAATAAAGGTCTTTCTCAAAATTCTACACTTTGATCAATCCAATAACTTTCTCTTTCATTCATCTCTGACTTTTCTTATATCTCTGCCCCATTCATTCATAAATCTCTTCCTGGACTTTTTTATATATCTGGGTTCCGAAAAAATAATTTTTCTTATTCATGGTGATTTTCTCTTCTTGATATATGATCGGTACATTTTCATTTTTAACTTAACATTTCTTATAACGTCCCCAACTTTTATGTTCTTTTTGATTCATTCCCTTTTTTCATCTTTATATTTTCTGGAGTTACTCGACTACTTAGGTATTTAAAATTCATATGTAACTGTAAGAAGAGGTGTATGTATATCATCGATAGCAATAATATTTACCTATTCAATGCTGGACGATCGCCTCTCACAACTTTTCACTTTTCAATGCCTTTTTTGTATTCTATTTTTTTGACGAATTTTCTCATGTCTATTTCATCTACTTTTTTTATTTCATTTATTTTACTTCTACTTCATTTTATTAGATTTTTTTATAGATCATTATTGAACAGTTTATGTCAATTACAATATCGATTATTTTATATTTCTGAGATTCTAATAAATTACTTTTTGTTATCCATCAGTGTAATCCTCTTCTTGTTATACGATTACCGTATTTCCACTTTAAACTTTATTTATATATATATATATATATATATATATATATATATATATAAATAGTATACAGATATACAAAATTATGTTGGTATGGAATGGAACAAAAAATATTTAATCACTGGAATTGAAATGACTTAATACAAAATTTCATCCAGTAGTAGAGAAAAATACTGCTGCTGTTGATTTATATATATATATATATATATATATATATATATATATAATATATATATATATATATATATACATATACATATGTATGTGTGTATGATTTTATATAATTAAAAATCAAAATCCAATTAATTAAATTAAGTTTATGTAATGTTGATGTTAATATTTTTATATCAATAATTGAAAACTGAACTGTTTTTAAAATAAGTTAAAAAAAAATAATAGCTTAAATTAGAAATTTTATTTTACGGCCATTAGCGAATAAAGAAGTGCATCTGTTTTTAATATAAAAGTTAATATTAATATCTTAATTAATTTAATAAATTCAACTTTAATGTACAAATTTATAGACTATAAAAAGTTAAAAGTTTTAAAACGTGTATGTAGTATAAAAGTAGTTTGAAATTCTACATTGCAATGATCGTAAAATATTTCAAATTAAATATGCAGAAAAGTTAAGTAAGATTAAGATAATTAAAATGAAATTAAAATTCGATAACTACAACATTATGCACTGGAAATCGAAGAAGGTTGTTTGTAGTTGTTCAATAAAGTCAATAACATTTATTAATTTTATTTTAAATTAATATAAAAATTATATTAAAAGATTATTTTTAAATAGTTTAATAAAGTATTTAATTTTAAATTAAATATGTTAATTTGTTGTTGATAAATACTGATTATAAAAATAAATAAAGAATAATCATTTAACCAAAATATTATAGCAAAATATAATAAATATAAAGATAAAATATTAATGAAAAAAAAAATCAATGTGACTTTTTTTCAGCTTAGTAACTAAAAAAGAACAAATTCACAAGAATATAAAGTTCTATTATTTGATAAAAAAACAGCTAAGTCATTTTTAATTATCTTAATTCGTTATAATATAATAAATACAATGTTTAACCCTAAAAAAACGTTAAATATATATACAATGAATTATAAAACGATAAAAGAAATAACAATTACAATATAATGGAAGAAAATAGATATACGCAGACAGTATTAGTTATGTTTGTTTATATTTAAGTGCACAGAAGCCATTCGAGGACTATTGATATATCGAAGAAATTAGTATCTAGATAAATAATTTACGGATCTTAACTTTGTACGACGAATAAAAAATATGATCTTTTTATACATTATTTGTATATGATGGAATATTATTTTCGATATCTATTAAATATTCCTATACATGAAACATAGTTTGATTTTATAAAAATAGAATTATTTCTGAGAATATTATATTTATATATATATATATATATATATATATATATATATATATATATATATAGAGAGAGAGAGAGAGAGAGAGAGAGAGAGAGAGAGAGAGTCTGAGAAAATCACGAGACATACTAGTTATATAAAAAATGTTAAAAAAATACCGAACTGATTCAAAATATTTTATTACATTATTACATTCCGTGCTGGATCGATTTTCAGTGATTTTCGTTCACATCGAAAGGGTCATATGCGCCCTATGTTGTCGAATTTAATAATTTTATCGGAAAATAAAATTTGGGCAATAAAAAATGTTTTTAAAAACAGATCGGTACGTCACATATAACCATCTGTAATATTTATACAATATATGATGTTTATGGATAAATTAAAAGATATGAAATTTCTTACAGTAATATTATATTTGATATGTAAAAAGAATTTTAATTATAAAATATATCTTAGTCACATGGCACACAACGTGTTGAGGAATTAATAGATCATAAAATTAATACGTTAATTATTTTTTCAATTAAAAATACTGTAATGAAAAGAAATCTAACTTAAAAATTAAGAGTTGTAGGACAAAATTGTATGATTTTTTTATCAATATTTGTTTTGATATTTTGACAAATTCATTTGAACACAAATTAATTACTCATTCAAAAACTGTTCATTGTTCAATTTGTTCATTTCATTTTCTGCTGCGCATTTTGATGATAAGGCCATCATCAATATATCGCTACATTATAAAATCTATATTTTACAATACAGTATTCTAATTTTCTAGATTTTATAATGTACCAATGATTTGGCTAATGAAATGCATTTCATCGAACAAAGTGAACATTAAATGATTATTAAACGTTTTTATAAAATTTGATAGTATTGAAAGGGTATTTATTTTGTGTTAAATTGGCCAGTATTTAAAAATAAATAATTTTCTTCTATACAATATAATTTTAAGATAAATATTAGGAAAAAATAAAAATAAAAAAAGGATGATAAGAATTTCGATTTTATTAAATTCATAATTATAATGAAATATTATGAGGTAGGTTATTAAAAATCTAAGAAAAAGTTTCTAATATTGCAAGGATAGAACATTAAACCAAAGTTTATGTTTGTCCAAAAATGTGATATGAAAATTTGATTATCGCTGTAGAACAGCCAAAAATATATTAGTGATACTAAGTAAAATATGAATCATTTTTTCTAAAAAAAATATGAATCACATATATAATTTCATAAAAATTTATATTTGTCAATGAAATTATAATTCATATTTTTAAGAAAATGTCATAAAAAATAAAAACAATTCAATATTTGATTGTTATTTTAAATGAAATGAATTTGAAAAATCTTTGTTTAATAATCATCATATCTTGCTGATACAATATAATTATTTAATTTATCTTTTATTACAACTAAAGGCAATTATATTTGTAATGAATAATACGATTTTAGTTGAAATATATATGCATATAATATAATCACATTTTTTAGAAATGAGATTAATAATCCCAAAATGTCATTGATAAAAATCTAAATTGCTTTAATACTTATATAGATAATTGTGCAGTAATCTTTGTGTATTTTTTACTTATTATTATCAAACAGATTTATTTTAATCTTAAGAAATATTATAAATTAAAAAGATATTTTCTATAAAATCATAAAAAACATTATTTTATATATCAAAGATATAAGAATCTTGCTAGATAATTTATAAATGTTATCTTTATACTATAAGCATTTTTAAATGGAAACATTTGATCAAAGTGCATACACTTATTAAAGATCAATGATTAATAAATTAAAAAGAACATTCATTTCGTAAAACATATATTTACTGTGAATTAATTATCAATCTCAAAAATTATCAAGACCACAAATTGTTTTTATAAATAGTATATGATTTCATTTGTAAATTGAAATGAAAAAGAAACGACCATTTTACCACTGATTGCTTTAAATCAATAATTCAACGATTTATTTTTAGATCGGTAATTCCAATATATGAATACTTTTGCAAAAATCTTTTCGTTCCATATAAACAACATAGCGCCGTAAGCAAAGAGCAAATGACTCGATAAATCTACTGTTATCTTAATAACTTTCTTCTCTTGCCGTCTTAATGAATTCTTCTAATACAGCTGTGAATAATTTCGAAAACGTGTCGTATCCATTACCTCATGTCTTTTATTCTCATATATTGGTTATTTTTTTAGGTGTATAATTGTAGTTTTAGTTTAATCATGATTATTTATCAATTGATAAATATATTTCAATATTTTTTAGTTACAAAATTTTTTTTCAAAAATATAAAAATATTTGTACTTAAAACAATTTAAATTGAATAATTCTTATTATTTTCTATAGTCTTTTTCTAAACTTTTGTTAATATTTTGGTTCGATAAAAATATTTAAATTAGTTAAATTCTTATAAATTTTTAACAAATAAAATTATTGCAAATATTTTTATTTTTAATTGAAGGCTTGAAAAAATATTGGTACATTGTTTGATACTATGAGGGTTGATTGATACATTAGGCCTTCAACATGTTTCAGCAAGATAAAATAAATAACACAAGCATCAAAACAAATTAAATTTATCCTACATATTTATTTTTCTATATAATATTTATTTAGTTTGAGATATTTTTTCAAACTCTCTATTTTCTGAAAACTTGTCCTAAAATTTTCCACTTCAAATGATTCAATGATTCAATGTTTTTTTTAATGAATTTTCTTATATCTCTTATATATGTTATATATTTTCTTATATATATATATATATAAAACAAATTTATGTATAAGTATTATATTTAAAAAATATGAAGATTAATTGATATATAAGCAATTTATTCACTTCAACATCAAAAGATTTTATAAAAGTGTTTAACAATTTTAAAATATGTGATGATATTGACATAGCCATTAAAATTCTCATCAACGAATAAATTGAATAATAACAATAAGTGATCAATGAACATTTTTTAAAAATATTGTAATATTATATCGAATGAGTCATTTGTATAAATGTGAATTAGCCATAGTGCTTAACAAATAATGACCAAAATAATTAAATGTTATGTTATTTTTATATACTTTTATCTAAAATAAATTTAATTCGATTTTCATTTTACAAAAATAAGTCTTATAAGAAAGAAACTTTCTTAATAATACAATATTTATTAGTTTGTTCTACAATATTTTTCTAAATCCGGATAGTATTCTTAAGACTATCATTAAAGTTGAAAGATTTATTGTTAAATAATAAAAAAAGATAATAGTATAAAATAAATTGCGAAGATTGTGAAAAATATTATATAGGACAAAGCAAAAGGGCGATCGGCATCAGATTTAAAGAACACAAAGCTGTGTACGATACCATAGAATAGTTAAATCCAGTGTAGTAACACACATGCTTGAAAACGGACACAGTTTAGGAAAATTAGAATTAATTAAACATATAACTGATAAAAAAGACCTAGACTGCCAAGAAGCATGGAAATTTACAAAAAAAAATCGCGTGTAATGAACTCGGATAATGGTCCAATAAACTCGAGCTTGTTTAACCTTTTGCATTACCGTAAATAATATTTGATATAAAAACGCAACTAGAATATATGCATGACACTAATTTAATATAATAATAATATACATAGAAAAATACTAACATATTTTTTAAAAATTAAATTACAAAACTAACGCATGCAGATATTCAATTCATCTAGAACAGACCTCACAAATTGTTAAAAGTTTCGAATACCGTCACAAATAATAAATAAGTTAATCCAGATCATCAAAAAAGGTCACAAACCTATGAAAAAGAACATGTTAAAATACATTTGTGTAAAGAACATTTGCAAAGACAATAAAAAGGGAAAGAACTTCATGCTTGCAGACCAAATGACGAAAAGAAAGATACAACCCTCAGTTGTAGATGGATTCAATAAGGACACAAAACACGAATTAGTATAGGTATATATTAAAAAGTTAGTCTAGATTTTAACAGAAAGGCTCTGACGATGATGGCATCGCCATCGAAATGCATCAGCCGATATAATTATAAATTATATAATTATAAAAAACAAGTGAACAATAAGTGATTATTGAACACTTTAAATTATTGTGGTGTTAGGGTGAAAATTCATTTGTGTAAAATAGTATAACCCTTTAATGCTTACATTTATCCTACTGTAACATTTATTTCAAACCCTTGTCAGATAAGGTGTATATTGAAAAGTACTGTTATTTATATTATGATAATATTTATTTAAAGAGGATAAATTCTATTGCATGGAGGGGTGGTGAATATTTGTTTTTAAAAAAATGATTCCGTTTCGATATTTAGATGTAAATTAAAACACAGCAAGGAATTTTTAGAATCTCTGACAAAACCATACATGTTCGTCTGGCTCTCAGGTATATATGTTACACAACAAGAACGGATATACGGTTGATAGTCTTCGAAACGACTTTCTATCACCTTTTCTTGTACGAATCGACGTTTCTTTGATAACAAAGAGCGAACATAAACATAACTTGTACGTATTATTCACGTTTCGTTCTATCGACTGATATGTGCATGATATTGTCTTTCTCCAGCGTTTATTTTCCCGTATTGGTTGATTGAAACAGTATTGCTGAAGGTTTTACCTCTCAAGCACGCTGTCCACATATAATGCGGGCATTCTAGTTTATTTCAGTACAAACGCACAGTAGTATGGGTAGCATGCACATCTGGTTTAGCTAAGCTGCCATTTAGACTGTGCGAATGTTGAAGAACGATCGTTTCTTCATCATTTCCAATGCATTTTGTATTAAAGTAAATTAGTTTTCGCTAGCTATATGTGAGCTCGGAAAAGAACACAAGTGATCGGTCTGTTTAAAACAATCGCTGTCATTCGATTGTTTTATGTATTGTTGACTGACGTAACGGTTGTTTCACGAGGCGCGTTTTTTAAAAAAAATCTACAGTGAAATGTTTGAAGTTTTTTAATGTGTACATATATTTGCTATACAACATATATGTACGTTAGATTATAAGATTCAGGTCAGCTGTGCTAGTTGTTCTGTCACAACGTTATTTTGTTATTGTAAATTCATATACATATATTTAATATAAAAGTGAGAGAATTTTATCTGTTTTTTAAAAAATGAAAGGTGTCGGACTTAACAATTTTATTGTAAATCTACGATTAATATAAATAAACATAAACAATTCTTTTAATATATGTACTTGTTTCATATTTTGATTTGTAAACATTGATACAACTGTCAGAGTTCAAAGAAATTATAATTAATTTGTGAACTTTGCATCGCTGCATGTACTTCGTCAGTGGCTGTTTTTGTAGTTCCGGAGTGCATTCGTTGTGATTAATTACTGAGTAAGTCATTTTTCATTATTATAATTATAATGCTATAAATTTCATATATCATTTTTAATCAGATTTATAGTTATACAAATAAATATTTTTGTACATCAAATAATTTGTGTATAAATAATTATTTTCTACATGCTTATATGAATACATATATATGTATATATAAGAGTGGTCTAAATGAGACTGAGTATTTTAGATATACACATACATGCTTACTGTCATTTACTATCTTTCAGTCTTATTTGTGTCACCTCATATACATTTACATTTATATATATATATATATATATAAATATATATATATATATATATATATATATATATATATATATATATATATATAATGTATAAAAAAATCTGTGAAAAAATTTACACTTGCATTCTATACGAATTTTTGGAATCTATGTCCTGAAAAATTATTTAAATATAGATAATATAAAACATATAGTGTGAAAGTTAATAATTTTATATTTTTTAAGTAGAGATATGAATGAATGAATATTATGATAGTTGTTTACAGGTTTGACATATTTTGTTTATGTCGCTAAAATTCTTTTCTACAAAATATATATTTGAATGATTGAAATTAGGGTAAATTTACATAACCACTTAATTAAAAAACTCAATTTGTTGTTTATTTTCTTTTTAACATATTATTGCAACAATATGTTACGTCATTTTTGTCATTAAAATTATTTTCTTTCTTTTTTTTATGTAAGAGTGAAGTTTTTAGATAAATTTTGCATATTAGTATTAATTTTTTATTTTGGCCTATTTTTCGTCGTTGCAAATGATTTTCTCTTTAATTTCTCTAATGTTCTCAATTGGGTTTATATTTAGATTATTTGATTTAAGAGAAAAAGTCTTTTCAAATTATTATTTATAATGTGCTATTTTTGATTAAGAAAACAAAGATTAATTAATATAAATATATATATATATATATATATATATATATATATATATATATATATATATATATATTGATTAAAAACGCCTACGGACTGATCTGATAGGAAATTATTTTGAAAAATTAATTGGCAATTTGACTGAGTTGTTATTAAGACAATGATATCTTAAATTATTTTTCATAATTGACTGTTACTCATCCTCTTTATAATAATTATAGAATAATATTCCAAAATATATATTGCATACTTATACTATTATATATTGAATTTTTTTCACTATTGAAAACCTATAACGGTTCTATCAATTAGATTAGATTTGAATTCATCGAAAAATATATTTTTATTGTTCATTTGATTTTATTTTTTTTCTTTTGTCCATTTATGTTATTAACTTTATTTTTGACCTTAGAAGCACTCTTTAACTAATTGACAACTTTTGTGTGAATTTCTTTTAACCAGAATACCAATAAGCTGGTTAGAAATTTGTATAGTTCCTTTAATTTTATTTTTATTTTATGGAAGTATTAAACGACTTTTTCAATTATGTCTTCAATAATAAATTGTCTTTTGAGAAAATAGTGCTTCTTTTTTTGCTTAAATAATTATTTTTATAATAAACCGATAGATTGATGTTTTTTTTTAAAAAAAAATCCTTTTCAAAATCTTCAAAGAAATATACTTTTTGTTACTTGTCCACCTAACCATGAAATTTCTCACAATTCGTTTTAATATTGACAAGAATTCATTTTAACACAAACTAATCATTCATCCTAACACCAAAATAATTTATAAAAGTGTTTAATAATTATTCATTTTATTCACTGATGTACATTTTGATAGCTATGTCATCATCAATAAAAGATTTATAAAATAGGTGATTATTGAACATTATTATAAAATTTCGGGCTGTTGAGGTGAATGATACATTTGTAGTATAGTAATTAAAAAATATTATTTTTTGTTAACTAATAATTACTTTTTTTAAAAAAATACTTTTGTCTTATATATTTTGCATTTGATAATTATTTAAAATGAGAATATTTTTTTATTTTCATTTTAAATAATTTTCATATATAAATCTATTAGAAAGGATTATTTATCTGGGATTTTCATCTATTAAAATATTTTATTTGAAATTTCACAAGTTATAAATTCAAATCATAATATCTTATTAGAATTTGAAACAGACAAGATTAAAGGCATATTTTATATTTATACTTTGATAATAGAATTAATTTGGTTTTTATAAAAGGATTAGGATTATATAAATTTTAATTATCAAAAAAAAAACAAATTTTATCTATTTTGATATGCTTATTTAAACAAATGTTAATATCGATTATAATTATTTTTTGGTATTTCATTAAAAATATTATTAGGCGATTTCTTAATCCATTCATAAAG
This sequence comes from Neoneuromus ignobilis, assembly GCA_029203775.1. Taxonomy (NCBI): domain Eukaryota; kingdom Metazoa; phylum Arthropoda; class Insecta; order Megaloptera; family Corydalidae; genus Neoneuromus; species Neoneuromus ignobilis. The sequence goes on along the minus strand of CP092092.1, from coordinate 26,284,531 downwards.
ATAAGTATTTGATATTAAATATTAATTTTCATTTGCCACTTTTGAGAATGAATTTATGTGTAATGTATAAAAAAAGATAATTAATTAAAACTTTTTAGACTTATTTTTTAAAAAAATCAATTTTTATTTTTAAATTATTAGAACTACTGTTTATTAATAATGTTAGATAGTTTTTATAAGACTGTTTTGAAAATCTAAAACAATATAGTTTATCTCATGCTAATCAAAATATATTAACCACTTCCGTTGTTGAGTCTTAATAGAATTGCGTTGTTGGATTAAACTTTGAATATTATCCTACACATAGATAATATTTGTACTAAGAAGCAGTTTTATTACAGTAGTTAACAAATTAAGCCATTGTCCATTATGTTATGAATTTAGATACACTATCTTTTATTACTAAATATTGTCCTTTTTATCAGTAAAAGAAACTTGTTTAATAATTTTAATATAGTATTATAATTGTTTTAAATAATTAGATCTTTGTTTTTGGAAACAATTATATTTAAAATCGATGATATTAATTTCTAACCTTGTTAAATATTTGTTCTTCTCAATTAACTTACAAAGAAGTATTTTACAAATAGAACAATTGAAAATCTTACCATTACTATTGATTATTATGTTACATATTCTTTTTACTTCTTAATATCAAGTAATTAATTTTAAACCTGTAATGTAATTTGAATTAGAAAAAGTTCATACTATGGAGTAATTTTATCTTTTTGTTTCGTTTAATTTTATTGATTAAATTTGAAAATATTCAGTTTAGCATTTTTACAATATCAGATCGTTAGTTTTTTAGGCATGCAAGAAATGTTTAAATATTAAATTGATTTTGATATTTTTGATATTTTTATCAGTATATGACTTTTTAAGTATTTCTAATTACATATGTATTTGGTTGAAGGAATATATATATATATATATATAATTTTTAAAAAATATTTTAAATATGTGTATTAGGAATTTTAATTTATATTAAATATGATAGGTTAATTGAAAGAATTGTTCGGGATAAAAAAAAATCAGTTTATAAATATAGGAAGCATTGCCTAAAAATTAATGATGAAATTGAAATACTAATATCAGGTATGTAAAATTTATTATGATTTCCTTGAAAAATAAAATATGATATTTTAAAATATTTTTTTTATTGAAGTGATTTAAAAAATTATATATATATAAATATATATATATATATATATATATATATATATATATATATATATATATAACTCAATAAAATTAAAATCTATTTTAATAATAATTGTTATAAAAATATAGAAAGAAACTACCTATTTTTTTCATTTTTATTCAAAATGTACGAGTTTAAATATAAGTATATAATTTTTTTGTGAACCATATTTACGCTCTAGGGATTATTTTAATGATTCTAAAACCACTCTAGATTAAAAAAGATTATTATTTTTTTTGTGAAAGTAAATATGATGGCTTGTTTAAAGATGGTTAGAATTATATAAAAAACAGTTATTGTTACATTGCACTTTGTGATTTCAAGTATAAAACTACTATATATATATATATATATATATATATATATATATATATATATATATATAAATATACATACATATATACACACACACACACACACACACACACACACAATTATTAGTGTTATAATAGTTATTTTAAAAACACATGTTTATAATTTTATTTTTTTTATAAAATTATATTTATTTTTTTATAAATATATATTTTTTATAAAAACGTTTTTTAAAATAATTGATACTTTTTATAATATAAAACATATTTTAGTATATAAAAATATACTGAATTGTTGGACACGAAATTAATTTTTTCATCTTTGTTTAATAAAATTTTCATCATTTTTTATATTAATATATATGTATATATATATATATATATATATATATATATATATAAGTAGATAGAAACGTTGAATTTAAATGAAGAACAGTATTGAATTTCGGCTTTAGTAAGAAAAAAAATGGTCAAAACGAAAACATTATTAAGAGTAAACGAAAATTGGTTTATTGATAAATGTAACTTTGTTTTTGTATTACAAAGAAATATTTTTGTGAGCTTTGATTCTTTTTTAAATCTTTGTCCGAGACAACTTTAATTCTAAAGTTTTTTTCTCGTTCTTCTTATTAACTAGATTGGATTTTTAAACTATTTTATATATATATATATATATATATATATATATATATATATATATATATATATACATTTCATTATTCGTATGTCGTTAAAAATATTCTTGAACATTATTTTCTATTGTAAAAAAATAAATATACGTCGATACAGTATTTTTTTATTGTAAAAAGATATCGAAAACTTTGATGAATGCTTTTAGAATGTGTTTTTTTCGTTTTAAAAAAATATGACCATTTGAATATAAAAATATTTGTTAACTTTAATATAATTATTATATTTTTTTCAAAATATATATATTTATTAGTATTTTTTTATAATTAGAAAAAAATTCAAAGTATCCTGTCGTAATATCAATAATCTCCGGAATTTTATACAAATGGATTCTCATGTTACCATCATTAGATGTAAAAATGTTTAATAATTATTTTTTATAGATTTTCTTTAATTACAAATTGTGATTGTCTGTTTATATTATTACATTTATTTTTTTGATTGATTTTTGAATTTAAATAATACATATTTTAATAATTTAGTTCATATTTAGTGCTATGTTAGAAAATATTCCACTATTGCTATACAATTTTTTGATGATTATTTTTTGGTGCAAAAATATTTTATTAAAATATAAATGTATTTAAATTTTATATTATTGTCATTAACAATGAACATAGATTCTACTTGCAAAGGTCTAAAAAAATATTTCTAAAATAAAATTCAAATATATCATTTTATAGACATAATATATAAATACTATTTACTACCGAACTGTATAATATTTAATATACTTTTTTCTAAAAAAATACTTCATTTAAATATAACATCACTTGCATGTGACGTATTATTGATTAGTTTAATATTAAGTACTTATATTACAAAAAAAATCATTCTAATGATGCAACATAATATAACGTTAGATAATGATGTATAATTAGGGGATAATTATTAGAACGATTTTCAGTATCTCTTCGTCAATAATATATTATTTATACGAATATCAGATTACGGCTATGCCTGTACACTCAGTAAACTTTGTATCCTTTTTACGCCAGTTAGTTGGAATTTCATTGAAACAATTATTAAAGGACATATTAATATATATGCGTACCCTATATATGTATGTATGTACATATAGAGATGTATGTAAGTAGGTATGTATATATACATCTATAGGCTATGTGTATTATTGTATAATTAATAATTAAAAATGTTTAAACTTTCCTTTCTGATATTTTTCTTAGTTCAGTATTAGTAAAAAATGTAATAAAATTTTATTTTTACGTTATTTGTAATTAAATTTAGTTTTCACTCATTAAATAAGAAACATTTAATGTTTATATAAAATCTTATATTCAACAGTATAATTTTTTTAAACACTTATTTCTGTATTTTTTTATTTTTATAATTTTAGATATTATATTATTAATATATATATATATATATATATATATATATATATATATATATATATATATATATATATATATATATATATATATATATATATATATATATAACTATATATATATATATATATATTTTTAATTTTTAAATTGAGTTGTATTTATAGTTTGAAATATGAGGTTTGATTCTATTTTTGTGTCTTAGTATTTTACAAGGGTATTTATGTCAAAATATAATGAATTAATAATTTTACAGATAAATATAAATTGAGTGAAATTGTATAATACAGTTTGATTTAATTTATTGCTCTGTAGAAACATTTTAAATTATTTTTGTGATATCATTAATATGATTATTATTAATTAATTTTTTTGATAAATTAATAGATAGTAGTAAAAATGATAAATTTTAATATAAAGCATCTTTTTAAACGTGTTTTATTCATTTTTACATTTGAGGAAAAATATTGAAATATTATAAATATTCTCTTTTCAGTTGTAAGCATTATATATATATATATATATATATATATATATATATATTTATTTATATATATATATATATGTAATATGTGTAATGTTGTTAAAAATAGCAGTTTTATAGCGAATATTTTTTTCTTGATAAATTTTTGATTACATTTCGAAATTCTTTAAAAATTTAATTATTTTAAAAATATTTGTTTTTGTGTAAACCATTTTATACTATCAAAAGAATAATATTAGTTTTTTTTAAAAAAAATGTTCTATTACTATTTTTAGGTCTGTAGTATAAAAAGTGTTAAGTTTATTGTTGAAAAATGTTTCTAAATTTTCACACATGCAATATTTTCCTCCTTGACTCACTTTATATTAATTAGAATGGCTGTCATCGGTCTTGATATTTGAAGATTCTAAAAGATGAAAATAACAATTCGATTGAATTCTTTCAGTTCATATTGTATCTAAATATGTATTGTTATAAAAGGATGAAAAGTTCTTTAATAAACAAAAAATAAACCTTTTAAAAAGGTCGATGATAAAAATGAACAGTGAATGGTTGAAAATCAGAAACACAATCCTTCAAAGTATGCATTCGTTTTATAATGAAATCTAAGAAAAGTTAAGGAATATCAACAGTATAGAAACAATACGCAGAATTTTAAGAAAAACAATTGTCTTTCCAGAACATCTTGTATAAAACGTTTGTTTGTAGTTGAAATATGGAAAATGAATGAACTTTGTAAAATATTGTACAAAACATGATTTGAAAGAGAGTAAAGATTTGAAACGCAATTATTTTTATAAATGGGTCTAATATTAAATTTCATAATTCTGATGATTTATATTATGTTGTTCAAAAATCAATGCAGAGATACATTGAACAAATTTAAAAATGATAATGAAATATGAAAGTGAATTTGTTATGGTGTATGGTTACATGATGGATTTTGAACCGAATAATTTATATTTCCTTGATTATTTTAGGGATTTATTACAATATTTATTTCTAAAGAAAATATGAAAATCTGTGTAAAGGAACTACGACTCGAAAATATACTTAAATAAGATCAGGATAACGAACCCAAATACAAGGTGTACAATATCAGGGTATGGCTGTTTTATATCTACCCTCATGTTCTTGAAATACCAGTGCAATAGTGTGATTTTAATGATATAAAAATTATGGAATTTATTAGAGATAGCAATACGAAAGAACTATATTTGTAATAAAAATGGTTTAAAAACATTATCGAAAAAGTTGATTAAAGTAAAGTCAAAAAAGAATCTAGTTAATACCAAAAATATTTTCAAAAATACTAAAATAATGAAGAATAATTCATAAAGTATGAATTCTTGTTAATATTATTTATAATATAAATTAATATTTTTTAAAATAATAAAACATCAGGATTAATAATACCAATAAAATTAGTATATAGATTATTAAATATAAAGGGATAATTGTAATCTGATATTCATATTAAAATATATGTATATACTTGATTTAAAAACACTAAAATTCAAATTAGTAATAACTCTAATTATGATTCATTTTTTAAAAGTGGGTAATATTACAAAATTATTTTTTTCTAATATAAGTACTTTTTTAAATTAAACAATGTCATTACTTGCAGGATATTATTCATTGATTAAATATAACATCTCTTGTTAATATTTTATTTTAAACTAAACATTATGCTGGCATATTGTTTAGTTTAAAATAAAGTCTTTTCCAAATTGTATATAGAATATTATACAATTTAGTAATAGTAAGTACGTTATGTCAAAAATGTTATTTTTTTGCAAATTAATAAACATTATTTTACAAAAACGTACAATTTTTAACAGTATACAAGTTTCAATATAAACTATTTTAAATTTCAGTTTGTTATATTTTATATTTCTATTAATTAAAATATTCTAAAAATTTTAATAAGTTTGTAAAAATATTTAGTCTTTGGTGGTATTGAAATCAGTTCTAATATTTTATTATTTTGATTAGTGTTTTATAGTAATTAAAATTTAATTTCATTATAAATGTATATATATATATATATATATATATATATATATTCTTAATAAAAATATGCATTTCAATCCAGCATTAATGCCTGTTTTTATTGCTTCATTGGTTATAACTTAAAAATTGAGTATAACTTAAAAATGACAATTTATATTAATAATATAGAATTTTTCTTATTTTTTAATGATACTGATCATTTAACGTTTTATCTACATAAAAACACACACACACATGCATACATATATATATATATATATATATATATATATATATATATGTGTGTGTGTGTGTGTAAATGTATGCATACATATAGTGGCGTATGGTGTTACCATATATAGAATAAATAAAACTTATAGGCCCATAGAGAATAGGGACTCCTCGGGCTAGTCATAGTTTTAATTTAAATATATTCTAAAGTTACATGAATTTTTTTAAAAAAACATAATTATTACTTGTATTTAATTAAAATATATAATAAAATGTGAAAAGTTTTCCGACTGTTGAAATGTTACATTATAATTTATTTAATTCATATCCTTGTATAATGACGTAGATTCTACAATATTTCAACACAAATACTTCTTTTTGAAATTTATACATTTAATGATATTTGTGTAAAAGTACCTTGGTATTAAATATAGATTCCACATATGAATAATCATAATGAATGTGAAGAAATAGCAAACAAATTGGGAATATCCACTTATTTCGTAATGAAACAGTAGCAAAAGACTAAAAAATATTACGATGAATTATTATTAGATTGTCATTTTGACAAGTACCAATTATTTAAAATTAATGTTTTTACTATGTCCTAGATAGTATAATTGCAGAAATAATTTTTTGGTGGATTTTAAGTACTGAACAATTATTTTGGATAAAAAAATCTTAAATTTTTCATGCAAATATTTTAACTTAATGTGAAAATCTTTTAAAATAATGAAAAAATATACTTTTTCGCTAATTTACTTTTTATTTAATTAATTTTATTTTGTTAAATAAAATAGAATTATTTAAATCAATTTTTATTTTAGTTTTAATATATTTTTTTTTAAAAAATAGTTACTCCATTTTATATTTCTTATGATTATAGCTAATGTTGAGAGATCATTCACTAAATTTAAAATTATCAAAGACGATAACAGTAATTTTGTTGGGTAATGATTAATGGACCTTTTAATATTAACTACTGAACATCAAATGATTAAAAGGAATTAAATCTTTTTAAATAATAAATTTTCAAATGCAAAATTGAAAAAGTTAAATTTTTAATATTATATTAATTTTAAAATATGTATAAAAAAATATTACTATCAATGGTCTATCATCGAATTCTAATTCAAACTCAAAATATTAATAAAAGTGCAGAGAAGGAGTCTATTATTGATTTTTTAGGAACCTTAAAAATTATTTATATATATATATATATATATATAAATAGTTTTTTTTGTAATTATTGAACATTTTTATATAATACCAATTTGACAGACTGATTTAAATAAGTATATGTTGCAATCGGTGAATATAACAATGAGTTTTTGTTCCATTAATTGAACATAATTATGTTATTTATAATATTCAGAGAAATTGAACAATCTATTTATTGATGTAAATTAGTGTTCTAATTTTTAAATCTTATATAAAAAAAGTTTCATAATTTATCGTATTTTATAATTGGATAAATAATAAGTTAAATGGTTATATTCACAAAATTTCTGTAAATGACACGTTTCATATTATATTGTAATATTCTAGAAAGTATCAATATTATATCTATATATATATATATATATATATATATATATATATATATATATATATATATATATATATATATCTATATATATTTGTGTGTATATAAATAATAGGTGTGTGTACGAGGGAGAGAAATGTGTTTATTCAAACTATATATGATATAGTTTTTATAAAAAAAACCTTGTCTTAAAATGTCCTGTTGTTTGTGGTCCATAGATACCATACTCGTAAAACTACAGAACATTTTTAGTAGTGTAAAAAATGGTTGGGTCTAATAAATGTCGACGAAGGAAAAGGAATGGGTTTCTTTTTTCTTTGCTATATGATAAATAGTAGTTTTTTTTAGTTCGTTTCATAAATATTTCATATATATATATATATATATATATATATATATATATATATATATATATATATATATACATACATTCTATAAAATTATATATGTAAGTTTGGATGAATAATATATTTTTTTTAGGTAGTATAATTTTGTGCTGTTTTAAACAACGTTCTTTACTGATTTTATAGAGTAATATTTCACACACATAACATATACATACATACATACATACATACATATATATATATATATATATATATATATATATATATATATATATATAAACCAAATCATATTTTAAAAAATAAATTTAATTGTAAATGTTAATACCATTTATTTGGTTTTAACGTATATTTTACATTTTGTTAAGTACATTTCTCTAAATTAGAAGTATAATATATATATTTAATTAGTAAACGATTTTTTTCAATTTCTGTTAAAATTAAAAAAATGTTCTTGCTCCGTTGGATTCCTTTCTGTTTTCCAATATTTGAAATTCAATCATACAAAAATCACATGATATTTATGCAGAATATATATATATATATATATATATATATATATATATATATATATATATATATATATATATATATTATTCTAAAATAGTATTTTTTAAAATAACTATCTTTTCTTAATGCATTTTTAGTATTTAAACATTTTATTTTAAAACATTCGTAACAGTAATAAATGAATATGACATTTTAAAAAAAATCATTCCAAAATAATATTTTGTGTGAGTTAATTATTGAATTGAATTTTAAAATTGACATTTTTTTTTTAAGGAAACCACTTTTTATAGTTGTGTATAAAGTCATCTCACATTTACAAAATGTTTTTTTTTAAGAAAGTTACTTTTTAACAAACAATAAAGTTTGTAGATGCTAAATTATTTTAAAACATCTAATTTGGTACGCATGTGTGCGTAATGTGTTGTTAAGACGAGAATGTTTTGGCAGTAATCCGATTTTTCGATACTTATTTTAAACTTCTAAAAGAAAGCTTTTTTATTTTTCCTTTTTCCGTATTTATTTTATATGATTTTATGATGTTATTGATTCATTTTTATACATATACATCTACATGTAAACACAACTTTAAATTTATATAAATTAAAAATGATAATTTGATATATAAATAGAAATAAGATTTTTTTTAAAAAAATGTGTACATTAAATGCAAATATTTTCTAATGAATTATTTGAATTTTTTGATTCATGTAAACAATTTATTTAAAAAAAAGTTTTAATTAGTAATTTAAATTTTAGATGATTTTTTTCAAAATTTTGATTATAATTTATAATATAGATTTTCTAATAAGAAGTTCCCTCCAAAAGAATAATCATATTATATTAAATTTTTTTTAGGTTATTTATATTTAAAAAAAGTTAAATTTGATTTACATCTTAAATTATTATCTGTAAAAATGTGTTGAAATATAAAATCATTGTTTTAGAACAATACTGTTTTTTTTGATATTAACAATAATAACATTTCTATAATTTAAAATAATTTATTTAATGGTGTTTCAAATTTACTCAGTTTAAAAACATTAACATATACATTGTTATTAAATTTCTTTAATACAATGTGAAATTTTTAATTCTATGTGAAAATATTAAATTGTATATAAAGTAAATATAAATTACAGTACAGTTATTGTAATGTATGTTAAAAAACATTTTAGCTACTGATTTACAATGATGAGATTTTTTTTATCTAACTTAATGATTATATTATATATTTTTTATACAAGTTATTCATATTAATTATGCTACATTTTCTTTATTTTTATCAGAGTTATGATCATTTTAATAGCTTTTTAAAAATATTTCTAAGAATATTAAATTGTTTTATTTTTTAGTAGTTTTAATAAAATTTATATTTAATAATATGATCATTTAAAAACAGACATTATGTATTAGATGATTCAAATTATACTAGAACTAATCTACTATTATTAAAAGTGAAAGAGAATTTGAGTGATATTGAACTCAATTTTGTATTAGTTTATTAGCTACAATTTCAATAGAAATTAAAATTTATTAACTGAAAAAATGTATTATATTTGGTTTTTAATTTTTCATTAACATCATTTAAAATATTTGATAAATTTTAAATTAAATTTATTATTCAAATTCACGTAACTGTTGATATTTCAATGATTCTTTTTGTAAAAAAAACTTTTTTTAGTTATCTACTCTTCTAAAATATTACAATTGTTATGAAAATGTAAATTAACATTTCAGAATGAATAATAATCAGTTATTAAATATTTTAATTAGAAATATTTATATTTACCTGTTGAGTTAAAAAAATAAAAAATAAATACTTTTCTAAATACATATTATTAGGTTATATTTTTAATTTTTATTTTGTATTGTTTAAGAACAATATTTTATATTCATGTATAAAAACACGGGAATTACATTGTACAATTTTTTTTAATTTTTCATTGATAAAATTATTATCTGTGACAATAGAATTTTTCTATTTGGGATTTGTTTAAATTTAATATATGTATATAATTAATGAATAATATAAAGAATGTTAGAGGTAAGAATTGTAAAATTATGTTTTTGATATTTGAATGAAATATCTTTTTATAATTATTACTTTAGTTTCCCTTGTAAAACAATTTGTTTTATTCTTAAAAATACCATTTTTATTGTAAATAAAAAATATTGGTTTCCGAATTTTACGATTAGTCATTTATATTAATAGATAATAAAAAAATAATTTTGTCATTTTATATTTAATTACGATATGTATGTTTTGTCTATGTAATAATTTTGACTAAGCAAAATGACAAAATGAAAGTTGCATAATTCACTGATGATTATTTTAATGTCAAATCATGACAAGGCTTTTTTTTAAATAGCGCAAGTTTACCATATGATTTAATTTTGTAATTTTAAATAATGCAGATTCAATTTATGAAATGTGTAGATAAAAATAAAAGAAAAATGTATAACTGACATGCTTCAATATATTTTTTTATAGTCGGTTTTACGAATTATTTATTTTTACATTTTGATCTACAACGATCAATCTAGAAAAAACTTCTATATTTTTTGTATATTGTAAATTATTTATTATTTCGTAATTTGTTTTAGAACATCTTGTTTTATTTTGTTGAAGAAAAAAACTAATAGTATATTACGATTATTTTTATCTACATATAATAAATCATGAATTTCGATATTTTATTTATGTACTTTGAAAGAAGTACCATACGTAGCTAATAATGTTCTAAAAATAGTATTGTTATATTTGAAAAGTATATAAAAACATCAATGTATAATCAGAGTACAATAATTTTTATATGATTTAGTAAAAAAAATATTTTTTATTAATTTTTTTTTCAATAATTCCTTTTTTTTCTTTCTAAATAACTGGAATATATATATATATATATATATATATATATATATATATATATATATATATTTTGAAAAATGTATGAAATAAAAATATATCTTTTCAAATTTAACAGATTTGTTAATAATTTGTTCTTTGTATATATATATAGTATATATATATATATATATATATATATATATATATATATATTATTTGTGGTTTTAAAGTATAATAAATGAACATTTTTGAAAAATATATTTAAATTATATAATTATTTTAATTACAAACACTTTAAATTACTTGTTCAATTCTATTTGATTATAAATGAAATTATTATAATTTCTAAATTGTTGATTATAAAAATACTTATTAAAAAAAAATTAATAAAGAATAAAAAATAGAAATCCATTCTATATATTTTATACTATATAATTCAATATATGTAAAATGTATATCGTAGATTGAAAGTTTTTGATCATTAGAGATATTAAAAAGTTTGTCTTTGCATATTTTTCACACTTGTAATTTTTAAAGTTGAAATTAATTTCATTTTCGGTTCGTTTTCATGTCGTAACAGGTCGTACCGTGTGACAATTGTTTATTTTTCGTTTGTAGATACTATACTGAAATTAACTCTGGCAACAAATCAAGTGCATATTTTCTTTTGAGCTCGTTTACATTTTTGTTTCATGTTCAGTGTACGATTCCTGCCAGTTTTGTCGATTAATAATGATAGAAATATGACTTGCTGTAAGTTTTAAACTCGTCTAGTGCCATTCTCCTCCAGCGATTTATTATAAATCTGTCTGCGATTATACCTTCAGGCTACTTTAATGCAAAAATTATCTTTGTACATGACATTGAGCTTTTTTGTTTTGTGGTTAATACATGTTCATACAAATGTAAAGTTTCAATTTACATATTCGCGTGGCTTAATCATAAGATTAATTTGATACTTGTGATAATCGATGTTAAATTAGATTTTTTAGTCGATGCGAAATTACTTTTTATAAATTAATAAAAGAAGTTTATTTTAATAATTACTTTATTTTTATTCAATATTTTTTGTTATTTTTATTACAATTGATTGAGTATTGAGGCAAATTCATTTCAATACAAAAAAATCACACATACCAATCCCACAGGATTTTATAAAAGTGTTTAATAATCATTTATTGTTCACATAATTTCCTGATGTATTTAAATATCTATGCTATCATTTCTAAAGTGACATATTATAAAATAATATAATGCAGTACTCTGAAAATAAAAATGTGGCCAATGGAATATGCAACAACAAATTTTTATTATAATAAATAAATATAATTTTAGCATCTTTTAGTATTAGAGTGAGTGATTCTTTTGTGTTAATTAGATTCGTTGTTTATAATTTCAGATGAAAATATACATCACAATTCATACTCATTATATAGGTGTTTTTTTAAGCGTGATAAAAATTTAAATTGATTTCAATGTAAATTTTATTACGCTTAAAACACCTATATAGTGTCAAAATTTTAATAAATATAATATATATATATATATATATATATAGCATATTATATATATATATATATATATATATATATATATATATATATATATATATATATATATATATAAATGCCGTATTAACTGATTTTTATACAACTTACTTTAAGTAATCTGATATTTGTTAAAAGCTTATCACAGTTTATTTTGTTCTTTATGCTCATATATTTCATATTTACTTTAAAAAACATTTTTAATTAATTTATTACATGGATATTTTTTTTTTATATTATGATTGGGATTTTTCTTATAATTACGAAATTCTTTTTTGTTAATATACCACGGATTTGGATATGTAAAATGTATATTCTGTAATTAATAACATGTCTATTTTCCGTTATTAAAACAAATTGAATATAAATAATATATTTAATATTACCACAGGATTATATATATATATATATATATATATATATATATATATATATATATATATATATATATATATATATATGAGTGTGTATAAATAATGATATAAGACGACTGAGTCTTGCGATTGATTTTTCATCATTTATGAAGATGTATGTTAATGGCTCACGGTGTTTAATACGCTTCCTAAATTAACAAAACATTTCTCCATAAACATATACCCAATCACATTAAAAAAAATAAAATGTCGAAATGTCAATATTAACCTCGTCTAACACCAGCAATACATCACTATATGGATTTGAGTATACCAGCTGTGATTGTAAACTTCTATGGAACCAAGGTGACAGAGCACTTCAAAATAGCATACAACAATTTCGAAATTTTTTATGCCTTCATATTCATAAACATGTATATATATATATATATGCATATGTGTGTGTGTTTGTATGTATGTATATATGTATTAAAAAGGAAACTCTTCGTACATATATGAATGTTCAACGTGTATATGTTTTGTTATGTACATTTATATTTGTATAAATTACTTACCATGTAGGATTATTAAACGTATTTGGATTTTTTTGTTTCCTATTGGCATCATTTAATGTTATTGTTATGAAAATCATACGTATAAACATAAAATACAATTAAAATGCAAGGTTATAAATATGCGTGAATAATTGTTTTTATGTAAATAAAAATTTTCAATTAATAAACGTATATATCGTGTATATATACATATGTATGTATGTGTGTATGTATGTATATGTTGAAATAGTTTTAACTTTTTTATCTAATATTCTATAAATATTTATCACTTACATTTGTATTTATTAATTCTTCTATTCATAAATTTTAGGTTATTTATATAGGGTCATCCAAATGTGACGTCCAGATTTGTGTTGTGTTAAAAAGAAACTATACACATGTTTTCCCACCACGTTATACACATGTTTTTTTTAATAAAACAAAAATCTAGGTATCACATTTGGATGACCCTATATATATATATATATATATATATATATATATATATATATATATATATATATATATATATATATATGTATATATATATGTATGTGTAATTAAACTGTAGAATATAAATATGTCAATAATATTTTTGTATTTATTAATAAATTAAAATTTTCGTTTTATTAACACTAATAACAATAATTTACTTGCTTAGGATTGCAAATTCAGTGGTAGGGGTTATTTTTTAACACAATTTTTAATTAATTATATTTTACCTGTTTATCGATTTTTATAATCCTTTATTAAGATAGTGAAAAGATTACAATGTATTTATGAATCAAAAAAAATAAAATATATTGAAATGAAGAGTACTCCAAACTTTATGAAAAATTGAATTTTCATTAACTTGTTTTTTGTAATTTTTCAATTCAGTTTAATCAATATTTTACTATAGGAGGAAGAAGACGTTATTCTCTGATTAAAATCTTTCTAAGCCGGATAGAAAGTTCAAAAATGCAAATTAAATTTGGAAGTATCACCTTATTTTCTAAAATGTCACACCTAAACTACGCTCTATCTTTTTTCTAGAACAGTCTATCCTCAAATACATATTTAGAATGTGTCATTTAATGTCGATTTATAATTAAATGAATAAAATATCCACTTTTGAAATAGATAATGAAAAAATGATATGTTTATTTATTTAAGTACTTATTTAGTATATTTGCTTAAAAATAATCTTCACTTGATTGTGAATGTTTTTGTTTAATATATTATCTTTATTTATTTACAAATCTTATAATAATATTTTTATATTCATTAAAATCATATTAATCTGAAATAAGAAATGTAGTTTAATTTTTCTTTTTATAGTAATAGTATTTGTAATTCCCCCCTCATATATAATATAATTTATATATATGAAAATTTGATTTATTTAAATAATTATTTATTTAAAAAAACAATGGGCATTTTAAAATTCGATTAAAGATTTTATTTGAACATCGCATTATTTATAATTAAAATAAAAAAAATGTAATGAAATTAATTGGAAAATAATTTAAAAAAAGAATTTCAGAACACAATTTACGATTCATTATTCAAATTTGTTAACAGTAATAAAATAAATTATTATTATATCTGTAGTATTTAGGTTACTAAATTTTGAAATATGTATATTTCACAACAAATTAAAATGCATAACATACGATTGTCTTGCTGAACATTCCAAAAATAAAATTAAATTCATCCTTGGAAACTGTGTGGCATGTAAAATTGTTTTTAAAAATTTGTAAACAGTTATAATCGAAATATTGGTTTATATAATTTTGGATATATAATTATATATATATATATGTATATATATATATATATATATATATATATATATATATATATATTATTCTGTATGAACTTTTGAAATAATTAAAAAAATCAGTATATTAACACTATAAAAATATATAATTTTTTAAAATTCATAAATATGCAACATTGTTAAATGATATAAATAGGCTAAATTCCAAATTAATATTTATATTTTTGGTTCTGTTTGTTGACTTCAATTATATTTAATCTTGAATTATTGTTGAATGTATAATTAAATGAATATAATAAATTGTTTTAGTGTTCTGTATTATTTTTTATTTTTTTAATAAATCAGTCATTTACCAATATAATTAAATTTTATAAAAGTATCAAATAATTACTTCTAATTTACTATTTTAAAAATGATCATTTGAATAACCAATTGTATCATCTTCAGAGTGCAAAATTATAAAATCTGGAAAAATGACTTGATCATCGAAAAAATAAACATTTTAAATTTTCACAGTAGTAAAAGGTAGTTCGTTTATAAAAGTACTATAATATGAATTATTTGCATGTTATTACACATTCAGATTGAGTTGAGTGTACAATTGTTTACTTTTTACTAATGCTTATTTCAATATACTATCATTTTAATTTAAATCATTGTTAAATATATATATATATATATATATATATATATTGTATTATATTTTGGAATTGAATTTAAGGTTTTATAGTTTCTTGTTTGAAGATGATGGATCGGAACGTCCATCAATATCAATAATAAAAACATGATCTCTAAATAATTTCTTAACTTTCCTGACAATTTTGTAAAATCATGAGATGTTATTAAATGATTCACTTATGAAGAAATAAAAAAATGTTATTTACTAATAAAATTAGAATATGAATCATACATATATTAATTTTTTAACATACCTATTGGCAATATTATATGATTTACACTAAAAAAATGTCCAATATAAATAATAATATAGACATTTTTTCCTTAATCGAACGAATTATTTGAAATATTATAGTGAACAGTTGTAGAATTTACTGAAATCTTTCAAATAATCCTAGAAATATTTTTTAAATGATAAAGAAAGAAATCAGTTATGAATATGATTTCATTCTGAAACAAACTATTAACAATAAGGAAAATAAATAATGACGTATTTGTAAATTCTTTACAACGTAAATATATGACGAAAACAAATATTATTGAACGCTGTATGAAAATTATTATGTAAATTACACATTTGATCCATGATTTGTTTACTTAAAAGTACTTCTAAATAATCGATTCTATCTTATACATTGTTAGATAGTTACTATATTTGTTTACTTCTTTCTCGTAAATATGTGATTATCAGTTCACAATATGTACGTGCATATATATATATATATATATATATATATATATATATATATATATACATACATACATAACATATACATACATATAATATATAAATACAAACAAATTATTTCACACTAAAAGATTTGAGTTTATTTTAACATCTACGAGTAAAACAGTTATTTATTCTTCATTGTATGTATAATATACATATTATCGTATTTTTTGATTTTTATGTTAAAAATATGTAAAACACACAATTTTCTTAAAAATATTTATCATAACATCTACCTTCAATACAAATAAATCATTCACTTCAACACTATAAGATCTCTTATGTTCAATAATTACTTATTATTCACTTTATTCTCTTATACGTATTTCGAAAGGCATTTTATCATCGTTAAAGTGCTGTATTGTTGTAAAATTCATATATTTATTTTGATGAAATGTAATTTTCTTTCATTTCAAAAAATCAGTACGATGTTTCCTACGAACTGATATTCAAATGAGTCTATGTTCGTTGCAAACATGCGATTAAAAAATGAATTATTTCGTTGCGAAATGATAGTACAATGAGATAGATAGAAGTGAAATTTAGAGAAATAGCGAAAAAAAAATTCTCATGTCTCTCAGAATAGAATAATGTTGAATTTTGTAAATGAAAAATTTACTGGTTTAAAAAATTTAATCAGATTTATTTTTTACTATCATATATATTGTTCAATCAATTTTATATTTGATATATTTAAACGAATTCACGGGTACATAATTGGATTTAAACGTTGATACAAACTTTTTTGTTTGTGTTTTTGGTTTTTTTGTTAAAAATATAAACAAGAAATCAATAAATCGGAAATATATTTATGATGAACCGAATATGCGATTATTTGAAATACAGAAAAGCATCTATCTAACGCTTAAAATATGTTTGTCTCTATGGATAAAAATTGATATTAATATAGGATGAAAGGATAGAGATAATCCTTTTTAATATTTATCAGGAATGAATCAAGAATAATGGACGAGTTAATACTAGATATGTATAAATAAATTTAATAAGACACACTGTTATTGATTTTTTATTAAAAATGGTATTTTTGAAGAAAAACATTGCAAAATTATATAAGAATTTTTAAAAATAAAAAAATCCTCATTGTATAAATATGAATAAATATATTGTTTATAAATGTTTTTATTATATCTTGTCATTTTTATTTGATCAAATAATTTAGATGTATATATGTAAATTATTTAAATGAAATGAGAAGAGAATTTTTTATGTTATGAAATATTTGTATTTCATATCTCTATAAAATTGTTATTACTCTATGACAGTAATGAATCATGTATTGAAATCGATCAACAACTCAATTGACATCTCAGTATTTGTAATAATAAAATTTATGTCTTGTCAATATTGTCTGGTAAATGTTTCAATTTTAATATATATAATTATTAAATTCAATTAATGTAAATGAAAGTAATAAAAAAGATTAGGGTATAAAATTACTTTTTTACTGATTTTCTTATTGATTTAGTTATATTTATATATTTTTATTATAATTTAAAAGATTATGAATTCTTAATCAGAGGTTGTAGAAAATATAACATATAGTTAATTAATACTATATTTAATTTCGTTTTAGTTGATTATTTACAATAATATGATTTTAAAACTGCAATTGCAGGGATTTCAATTGTGAATTCCTTGTTATTTTGTTCTTTTTTAATTTAAGTTTGAATTTTTCACTGAGGTACACTGACTTGAAAATCTAGGATTGAAGAGAATTTAAGATTTTTTATGTAAGTTTTGAACTTGCACCACTATGTTTTTTTATAATTCTTTGATTATTTTTTGAATTAAAATTATAAATATTAGATTAATAAAAATATAGTCAAGTGATTTAAAAATAATTTTCTTTTATCACTATTTTTCTCATTTGGTCGTATTAATTTTTTTAAATTTTATATTTCTTTTTATTTAATATATTTTAGAAAACTTTTCGATTTTTTAGACAAAAATTAAAGAAAATAAAACTTGTAATCATTATAAAACTGAAACTTTTTGAACAATTGTATATAATGATACAATGAAATGAAAAATAACTTAATATCGAATAGAAGATATGAACAAAGTAGTATTTTTCCAGTTACTATATTTTTTTCTTTTACATATATTATATATACACATATATAGTAGTATATTTGTCCTATGTGTTATTATTTGGATCAATATTATAAGAAACGGAATTTCAATTCGTAAAGTCAATACAAAGTTTAACTTATTGAAATGTTCACATTTCGTATCAGTTTAAAAAAGATATTTTCAGAATACATTTTTCGTTCAGTGTCTATAGTCTTAAGTCTAAACAATAAAACTGAACCATTGTTAATTTATTCACAAACTCTTGCCGTTATTGAAAAAAAATATGTATAGGAAAAAAAAGGAAAAAGCCCACACTGAGTTGACATTCAACTGAACTGAATTTGCATTTTATTGTAGCAAATCTCGTGGCAGCAGTGGAAACTTTTTACAGAAAGCAATAATAAAAGACATCGGATGACACAACGCACGTACGTTGAAAACAATAACTCTTCTAGTAATACATAACTTGACATTATTTGAACTGTGACTTGACGGGGTTACTTTACAAACACATGCATTCTTTTGCTGACCAACTATGGAAAATATATGAGTGTTCATACATATGAGTTCTATTTCTATTCGCCTTTATGTGTATGGCTTGTAGTCAAATGTTTACGTAGATATTTAGTTCATTTGCGTAACATTTTTTTCTTTGAATATTTTTATATTTTCAGTTACTAGAACTGATTAACGAACTTCAAGTCAACAAAGTAATTTTAAACACACACAAATATATTTGTATGCATATAATACACACACATACATACATACATATATATATATATATATATATATATATATATATATATATATATATATATATATATATATATATATATATATATATAAATTAATTGTCAGTTGCTGAACTCATGATTCTTTGATATATTTTTATTAGTATTGTTAATGAACTATAATAATAAATGGAATTATATATTCTTATTCTTAAAATTTAATGTAATAATTCTTATAAGAACTAATTTTAAATAAATCAATGAAAATAAAATTCTTTTTATACAATTTATTTATTGACAATAAACATAATTCTTTAAATATATTTTAATAACAGTAATGTTTTATAGAGTCATAATTTAAAACTGTTATAAATCTAATTATAAATAATTTATTTCTGAATATTTAATTAAATTAAGTCCATATATTTGTTCATAAATGAATTCTCTAAATATTACAATATATTTTAAAATGTTCAGTAATTAATAATTATTTATTTTAATTTCTAAAACATATTTTACTGACAATTGTGCCATTTTAAGAACAAGAAATTTTAAATTTTTGTAAAATAAGTGAACAATAAATAATTATTTCTTTTGATTCTGTGCAAAATTTACTTTAGCACAAATTAATCATTCAATCCAACACCATAATATATTATAAATGTTCAAATATCCTATTGTTTACTTTATTTCTTTATGCATATTTATATAGCTATGATATCGTAGTGTTATAAAATTATTCACCATCAAGCATTGTTATAAAAGAAATTTTATTATAATACTCTAATGATGATAGTACAACCATCAAAATGTGTATCCACAATAAAGTGAATAGTAAGTGATTACTGAACATTTTATAAAATCATGTGGTGTCGAGGTAACTAGTTCATTTATGTAAAAATAATATTAAAAATTATTTATCACTGCTGTAGAAACATAATACAAACTATGTTAATTGAATACAAATGTTTATATTGCTTTATGATTGTTAATTTAGAATAAATATTAATTGTTTGTGTGATTATTTAACACTTTTATAAAATTTTGATGTAAATAATTTATTGGGATAAAAGTGACAGCTATAATCAAATTTGATTTACAAATATTTCTTCGTGTTTTTATTTTTATTTTTAAATATCATACATGTATATACATATATATATATATATATATATATATATATATATATATATATATATATATATATATAAGTGTGTGTATTTGTAGATAGCCTAAAAATTGACACTAACAACAAAATACATGTCTATTTTTTTAACAATTAACTTTAATTAGTATTACAATAATTGACGTAAGCATAACTCGTTTCGTATTACGAACAAGAGCACAGCATTAAAAAAATGATTAAATTTTAGATTCGGCAATGAAACCATATGAATTTACAGGAATTTATTTTAATATACATTATTGTACACAAACAGAATATTTATATTTAACATTTCTGAATAATATCATAGACTTAGGTTCTGAAAAAAAATCCAGCATTATAAATTCATATTATTAATTAGAAACAATCTTAGAAAAAATTAAATAGAGGACAGGTGTAAAAAGTTTAAAATTAGTGTTAAGAATTATAGTTTTAAATTTTATGAATATACAATATATATAATTAATTTTTAATTATTTATTCTTTTTAATAACAATTTTTCGTATATTGACATTTCTTGGAATTACGTTTAAATAAATTCAATTAATTAATAAAACTAGTATACAAAATAAAACTAGTGTACGTATAGTACTTATTTTTTTACATACAACACACATACATACATATATATATATATATATATATATATATATATATATATAAATATATTTTTGTGTATTATGTTTAAATATATAGAGAAAATGCCGTTAAAACATTGAGACCTTGAACTGGCGAGACATTAATAGAACAAAATCGTGCTGTAAGATTTACACGAGACAACATTGCAGACTCGTTTGTAAAAAAGATCTAAGACCATTCGGATTCCAAGTTTTTGTGTATAGATTATGTGTTGAAAATAATATTCAATGGATAAACATATTACTGAATGATATAAAATTCATATAAGCTGAATAAACAATGGCTCGCGGATTACAATCAATGAATTATTTGTTTTAATTTACAACAGATACATAACTGTTTGTAGTTATTTATATATCATATATTTTATACTTTTTTACTGTTTACGTTCAACACCTGAAAAGTTTTTTATATTCAAATTATTCTTCATTCCTAATCTAAAGTAGATATTAACATATTTATTATATACATTTTTTTTGATATTTAGGTTCCAAAATAAATTTTCTGTTATTCATTTTATATAAAAATATATTTATAGTTTTGGAATTCCAGGAATTTTTTTCAAATTTGTGGACATGTTTATTTTATCTTAATATTAGTTTTTGGATATTTTTCACAAGATATCATTATTATATACATTAACAAAAATTTCGTTTTATTAATTTTATTTTTAATTTTTTTAATAATTTATTATATACATTTTTTTATATTTAGGTTTCAAAATAAATTTTCTGTTATTCATTTTATATAAAAATATATTTATAGTTTTGGAATTCCAGGAATTTTTTTCAAATTTGTGGACATGTTTATTTTATCTTAATATTAGTTTTTGGATATTTTTCACAAGATATCATTAGAATATACATTAACAAAAATTTCGTTTTATTAATTTTATTTTAATTTTTTTAATAGTCTTTGATTTGATTTTTAAACTTCTTAAGTCAAGTTATAAAAAATAAAATTCTTAATCTATTTATTTTTTGTTTATCAAATCAGTCAAGAAAAAATATACACAATTATTTCTGATAAGTCATATGTTTCTTCCTAAGTTGTTCCAAATTTTTATACTCAAAAATGATAAATTATGAAAAATCTTTCAATGAATTTAAATAGGGCTTTCTGTTCATAGTATCACCCTTAAATTGACTCTCTCTCTCTCTCTCTCTCTCTCTATATATATATATATATATATATATATATATATATATATATATGAATATAAATGGATGTTTATATCCTCCTCTAAGATTACATAATAAGTATAAATTGATAAAAGACAGTTGCAATATCTGTTCACAAAAACATTATTATTTCAATACCATAAAATTTCATTAGTGTTCAGTAATTATCTATTGTTGACTTCTTCGTATATATACTCGTACATTCAATGATGATTATATTAGAATGCAGGAATATAAAATCTTATTTGGCATAACAAAAACCAAAATAGGCTTAATTGTATACATACACATATAATGGTTTATTGTATCTGTTTTGTTCTTTTCATATCCATTCTTGTTGCTTTTAAGCTTTAATATAAATTATTTTAATTTGTCTTATAATTTTGGTATTTATAATTCATATTTCATATTCGTAAACTAAAACTAGAAATATTTTTTTTACATATTAAGAAATCTTAAAATGTAAAAAATACAAATAAACGTTCACTTTTGTGTAAAAGAAAGTTTTTTTCTTGTATTATTTTTTCACTAAGATTTAATCTGGCTGACAGTGCTTTTTAAATATATTATATTTTTAAAAATGAATATACGGGACATAGAAATCTCTCGTGTATTTTTTAATTATCCGTTTTAGTATTTTATAAATTATTTAAGTGTATTTGTTATATATGGTGGTATAAATGAGATTGAAGGGTTTAGACATACATTTACTTACTTTCTTACTATTATTTATTATTCTTCAGTTTCGTTTGGACCACATATATATATATATATATATATATATATATATATATATATATATATATATATATATATATATATATATATATATATATATATATAAATTTTACATACAAATGTTGTCTGTTCTTATAATAAACTAATGTATTCATGTAATCTTAATGTAGACACCTGAGATCCAAAATTAATAGATCTATAATTAAAAAAAAACATACGTTAGACGTACAATTTCCTGGTTGATATACGTATGTGTGTGTTTATATATAAACTTGACGGTATTGAAACTCGACTTGTGCGACCGAATGAGTTAAAAATATATATTGTTGTAAAAAAACCTACGGTCAACTGACAATTTCAGGGCGTGTGTCTATGTATCACATACAACCGTCTAAATAAAAAACCTGTTGTTTTTATATGTATGTGTATGTATATATATGTACACACACGCACACTCATATATATATATATATATATATATATATATATATATATATGTATTTATATATATGTATTTATATACACACATGTCTGATTTAAAATGAACACATTTCAAAGTCCAGCTCTTCAACCTTTAACAATACATTTTTCTGTTTTTAACTTTTGAGTAATTTCGCATTAATTTAAATATTAACGTGCTTTTTATCGTTTGATTTGCAAGGTATCTAAAAACGTAAGTTCATTAAAGTGCCAGTGCCAAGGTCATACGTCAATTTATGCTCAGTCATGTCAATACCTCTATAAAACACACGACTTACATATATGTAAGCAAACGTATGAACAAACGATACGAAAACTTTCATTTTCAAAGACTTCCATTCGTTGAAGATTTATTAAAGTATTGTGAGGTAACAATGTGTTTTTGTAATGTTATCTCTAATGTTTTCGTACTGTTCGTTAATTTTTCAAGATGATTTTTATTGTATGTATATATGTACGTTATGTGTACTTTTGTGTCGTAACTGAAATGTTTACAGCGTGAACAACAGTTTTTTTTTTTGTAATTAACGAAAAGATCAGGAGATATCAATTGATTGAACCGACAGATCTTTATGTTTAAGACGAATACAATCGAATGTATAATTGAAAAAGTATTGTACCGCTTTGTAAATATGCAAATTGCGGAGGATGCTGCAGATCTTAAAATGTATTATTATGTTTCATTGTTATACGGATTGAATTTTTTATAGAATTATATGATCGATTATATATATATATATATATATATATATATATATATATATATATATATAATTTGATTAATTTCGCATAAATATATACAAAGAAAATATAATTTTTATCGTTTTTTTACAAAGGTTTATTTTATAATTTGATTTTGTTATTTATTTTCGATATTACATTTATACATAAGTACATTTATGCATATATATATATATATATATATATATATATATATATATATATATATATATATATATATAAATAATTTTATGTCTATATCAATTAATTTTGAATAAAGACTTTTCCAAATATTTTCAATTCAAGCGATCCATTATTTTTCTATTCTTCTAAATTTCATTAAAATTTCTAATATTATTTGTTCATCGATATCTTTCTGTGATTTTTTGATATTTGTTGGTTTTTAATCAGTAATTTCCGATATCCACTATTGTGTTCTCATTTTGAATTAAGTTCTATTAATTTTTAATTCAGTTCATTTATTTTTCATTACTTTTTTAATTTATATTTATTTTTGAATTCATTTTATTTTCTTCATAAGATTTTATAAAAGTATTCAATAATCATTTACTATTTGTTTTATTCTCTAATGCACGTTTTAAGGCAATGTAATTATCGTTACACTGCTTTATTGTAAAATCTGGTTAAATAATATTTTACAATACAACGTTCTAACGATAATGGATGGTTTGGTCATTGAAATTTGCATCAACGAATAAATTATTTTACTCAATCATCCTAATATCACAAGATTTTTGTAAGTGTTTAATAATCATTTATTGATCACTCGTTTTAAAACAAATTAAATGTCTGTAAACTTTTTTCAATAACATTAAATGAATACAGAAAATTTAGTATTATTTATATTGAGTTATATTTAGTTATATTTGAAATTTCTTATTTTCATATTCATGTACTCGAATATAATTAAAATCTTTATAATATAGAATTTCAGGGTCATACAATGATTGTTCTATTTCTACTTAAGGTTGACACAAGTGTTACTACTGGTTGTAATAGTATATAATAATATAAAGTGATATATATTTATAAAATAATGTGACCCTGAGATCCCATATAATAAAGAGTTTATATTTAATTAATTTGACGCAACTATTTAGTATAAATTTACAGTATTTTGATATCAGACAGTTTCAGTTTCAAATAATCTCAAATTCTAATTATTTTTTTTAAGAAGAAATGCACGCAATTGGTAACATAATATTTCTGTTCAATCTTTTATTTAAAAATAAACTCAACTGATCTAGTAATTATCCAGATTAATTTATTCTGACGTCAGAGGATTTCTTTCAAATTGATATCAGTTATCTGTCGATTGACGCATCATTTATAAATTATTAGGTCATAGGATCGAAACTGTTTACATGTTATGAATAGTTTTTTATATTGTTTGTCGTATTTTGTACTTAATTAAATTTTGTTGAAAGAAAAAATAATAAATGTGTTTTGTCCATTTGTTGTTTAGACATCGGTTTAAACCTTGGACAAAGAATTTATAAATAAAATTCGTATTGTTTAAAAATATTTTTAAATCCGGGTACAATATTTAAACTGTATATTATTATAATTTTTCTGTATCTTTTATGTAGTGTATTATCTTAACATTATTCAGGAACAGTTAAGTGCGGTTAAAGAAAACAGTTTTTTTTTGGAGTTGATGTACTTTGTATTTTGTTAAAAAAAATTAACTAAAAAGTAAGTAGTCAATTATTATGAAATTTATTATATATTTATACTTATATAAAATATCTGCTAAACAATAAATTTTGTCATATTGTTAATTTTTAAAAGTACTTAATTTTCGTTGCGATATGTGTTTCATAAATTATCAAAAAAATAAAATGAATTAATGTTATGAATCTTTTTTTATTACTCACGATAAATAAAATCCATTGATAAATGAAATATGTTTTTCTATTACATCATTTATTTTCTTTTCAAAGAAATTGTAATTTTTATACTTGTTTACTTGAATACAATTTAATTTTTCTTGAGTCAAGTTATTTGTATATAATTTTTTCATTGTAATTCAGTTTTCGAAATAATATAATTTTAAAAAATAGTATTATTTAATAACATAAACGATAAAGAAAGTAATTTTAATATTGTTAATTATTGAAATATAAATGACAATATATTTTTAGAATGTTTTCACAAAAATGTTATTTTGTTTCTTAGTGATTTTTTGCAGTATTTTTATACTCGTTTAAATTTTTGGCAACAGACTATTATCTCACATAGGTTTAGAACAGGAAAACCCAATTATTATTTACACCAATACAGATATTTTTAAATCAACATTTTATTATTTACGTCATCGAATTTCACAGCTCATTCTTTATAGTATAATAAAATATCCATTTATCAATTAAATTATTTATCTGAGATCAAACTTATGATTTACCTGTTGTTGTTATTGTTATTCGCTAAATTTCGGTAACTATAATTCTTGGACATGTTTCCTCTTATCTGTACCGATTATATAACGTAGTACCAGTATTTATGGCCGTTAAAGATGTAATAGCTGCTGATAAGATCATGTAAACGTACAATAAGATGAGATCATAATAACGATTCTCTTCGTTACTAAATTAACTGTAGCCGCGAGAAATAACTTTCGCTAATGCCTGGAAGCATTCCAAATCAACGAAGAATTACATGCAGTTGAATGTAAAACAGTGATTTGATCTATTGTAGATATTCAAATTGTTTTAGAAAAGTAATAGTAAATATTTTAAATTTGCAAAATTTATTATTTTTGACTCCTTATACAGAATATATATATATATATATATATATATATATATATATATATATATATATATATATATATATAAGTCAATTATCTTTTTTCAACATTTGATAACACTTTAACTCAATTTAATATTATTTTAACATAATGAATATAATTGTTATTTTTCGAATAACATTTATTCAATTTAATCTCTCAGTTTCGAATATGTATAAGAATTAAAAAAAAAAACAGTTCGCCTTCATGCGTGTTCCGTTCAAGATTGACATTTATCTGATAATAATTGTAATGTAAATAATATTTTACGTGTGTGTCTGTGTGCGTATTATTTATATCCTTCAATAAATATATTTAATATATTTTTTTATTTAAACGTCATTACGAAGTAGAATGCTTTAGCTCAAATCAAAAAGAAAATTGTGTTATTTTATATTTTTTAAATTCTAATTATAAAATTGTATATAATTTGAAAAAGTGATTTGTTTTAAATATTTTTATTCCCTCTGTCTTTCTCTTCATATATATATATATATATATATATATATATATATATATATATATATATATATATATATATATATATAAATCGAAAATATATAAAATTCGTCTTTCGATCATAAAATGAATATAATTAGAAAATTTAATGATTTTTTCATCAATCGCATGCTAATGATTTACATAAATGATTTCTAACCTAGAAAACATATTTTAATAAACGAAAAAGTCAATTTTTTGGCCCAAAAAAACACGACCCAGTATGTAAAATTCGACAAAAAGTCCAAGTTTTCCAGAATATTCTTTTTTTTAGTCAGAAACGTTTTTTTAGCATAGAAAATTATATATATATATATATATATATATATATGTGTGTGTGTGTGTGTGTGTGTGTGTGTGTGTGTGATATGAATTCACCTATGATGATGGCAACAATAGTTGTTCATTCGATTTATAGAAAATTTATAGTCACAATATAACATCTTATTAAATAAATTCAAAGTATTATAATAATATATATACAAAAATAATTGGTATTAAATAAATTTTGTATTTTAATTTATATTCTGATATTTTTTTTTTATAAAAAATAAATACTGTATTATAAATAATTTACATAAAAACATTCCATGAAATATTTGCAGTATTAAAAATTTTGATTTAGTGAAAAAATTTACAAAAAGACACAAAAGTTAGGACTTAGGGAAGTTTCACATATATATATATATATATATATATATTTACTTATATATATATATATATATATATATATATATATATTTATGTGTGTGTGTGTGTATTTTAAACTATATATGTTTTTTTTTTTACATTTTGTTCATCTGTATATAGGTTAAGAGTTGTATATACAACATGATGACAACATGTATAAAATATACAATAAATAAAACCATAACAGGAGATAATAAAAACAAAT
The DNA here is from genome assembly GCA_029203775.1 of Neoneuromus ignobilis. Taxonomy (NCBI): domain Eukaryota; kingdom Metazoa; phylum Arthropoda; class Insecta; order Megaloptera; family Corydalidae; genus Neoneuromus; species Neoneuromus ignobilis. Next base: position 26,255,445 of record CP092092.1, on the reverse strand, counting down.
ATTACCAGTAGATTAATTAGTGTAAATTGTTTTGCAAATACATTTCTAAAAATATACTAAGAGCACTGATTTATTTGATTTTCTATGAATAGTTACTTTATAAATAGATATATACAAATGTATGTATACAGTTCTTCATTAAAAACACATTTATTAACATTTTTATTATTCGCATACATTCTAAGTAAATGTATTTTTATATATTGCTCATATTTTTCTCGGTTTATAAATTTATTACGTATCGGATATGTTTCCTGATTTTATTTAAAAATGCGTGTGCGATTTTTTTATTCCATTGATTGGATTTTTACAACATTCGTTCACATAAAAATTGATTCTTTATATTTTCTTAATACATTTTTTCCTCATTCCAATTCTTTTATATATAAAATATATTTATTTTATACACGAGTTCATGTGTATTTAAATATTTTTCTAACGCACAAAGATGCCACGATAATTTATTACACATGTATGAATGAAAAAATGTACATATATTTTCTTACACACTTAACAATCAATATGTACTGAATAATATATTTATAATGTAGTAATGAGGAAATACACGGTACGCAAGTCTTGCATACAAGGTTCTTTTATATTCAACAAGTTTTTTATGTAACTTTTATTGATTGCAAAATATTTTTTTAAAAAATTAAACGCGCCGTACCGAACACCACGCGTGTGTACACATGCAGTGTATGCATTCTTGTAGTAAGTAGAGCGACAGACGATAAAGTGAGTTCGTTCTATTTTTGGTATTTTCGAAAAAATATCTTCAATTCTATTTTTAATATTTTTAACTCGGTCACTGTACACATCGAGAAATGCAGCTGACATTCTTGCATTAATAAAAATACAGACAGGTATAATATATACATGTACACACACACACACACACACATAAGTGTGTGTATGTGTGAGTATACGTATATGGTTGTTACTTGAATATTTAAAATACAATCAATATATACTTTCATTAAATTTTATAAAAATGTGAGAAATACGTATATGTGTATGTACAATACATGTATTAATAAAAAATGTGTTATTAATAAAAAATATTCCTTTTTTAGATTTTTTTATAGTGTTTTTTAAAAAAATAAAGAAATATTGAATTTTCAACAACACTTTTCTGTTTAGTTCAATTTTCTAACAAGATTTATATTATTCCATATTGTAAAGTGAATGAAGTATTTTTTTTAAAAAAAATAAATAAAATAGCTCGTAGAATTTTCTAAATGCTCTTGACAATTTGCCAAAAGATGTAAAATATATGAGTATCATAAATAACCTATGTAAATGTTTTATTTAACATAAGTGATTTATTGTTATAAATAATATTAACAGATCGTAATCACGTCGTACATTTTAAAATAAAATGTTTGTAAAAGTCTTTTTATATTAAAAACTAATTTACTAAATGACATTTCGGGAAATTCTAGTTTCGTAAAGTGAATTGACAAGTTTATTTGGAAATAAACGAAAATATTATGATAAGATTTACAAAAATATAATATTCTTTTTTGAAAACAACATTAATTTTTTTATATTGATTTTAATTTAAAAAATACCATGTTTAGAAAAAAATCAAATTAAATATTTTGTGTATATTTTTTCGTCGAAAAAACGTTTCTCATAATCAAAATTTTATTGATATGATTATTTTTAGTTTAAATTGTTTCTTGTATAACCTTATATTATTTTATACATATTTTTATAATATATATTTATAGTCATTTTCTTGTACTAATAAACAATATGTGAAATGTGTAACTTAAAATTTCTTGGTTGTAATTAATTAAAACGATATACATTATTTTAATTTAAAAATATTTGTTAATTATCTGCTTCTTTACGTAAGTTAGAAATTAAAATTGGAATATTCAATTTTGGCAAGTAAATAACAAGAAAAGTATTTTCGTGCACTAATAGTCTTTTTAATGTAATTATAAACGTGTGTATATAAACATTTTATAACATAGTTAGTAAACACATTAAGTTTTATTTCGTAACTCTTTTATTTCCTTAAGAATTAAAATTAGGCGTATCTTTTTAATTGCATAACACGAATAATCATTATTAAAATACCATAAATTCCGCAATTTTTTAAATATGTAATAATATGCAAACCAAAAATATCTGTTTCGCATAAATATAATCATTTAGTATAATTGTATTTGTGTATATATTTGTATACACATACATACATACAGTTGTGAATAAAGTTATTAGATATCCTTGAATATCTATTATTTTTCAAATAAATTTTATGAATGTCAAATAAATCTTTGTAAGCATATTTTAAAGTGTTTATTTATTGTTGATAGTTTTTGATTCCTCCTTTAACCATAATTGCAACTTAAATTCTTTTTAATATCAGTATTTGTTTCATTCCTATGACAATTTAATTTTTTATTTATATTAAAATTATCAAATTGTAATAAATATAACTTTATTAGATCAAAATAATGTTATTGACACAAATGAATAACTTATTCAAATACTGTGAGATTTTATAAAAATCTTTAATAATCACTTATTGTTCACTTTATTCACTGATGTACATTTCGATGATCATGCTGTTATCTTCAAATTATTGTTTTAAGTTTGATTAGATGATACTTCATAATGCAGTGTACTACTGATGATGATATGATCATAGAAATGTGCATCAGTGAACAAAGTAGAGTATAAGTAATTACTGAACACATAAAATTGTATGATGTTAATTGTAGATGTGTATTTATAATGTATTTTAAACTAACTTGTTTAATATTAAAAATCCTATTTTTTAAAACATTTGAAAAATATTAAAAATGTAAGTGGTATTTATAAATAATAATTTTTTTGGTCAATTTTTCAAAGAGTTATTACTTATATCTCATTTGTACTTCATAAAATATTTTTTATAATTTAGAAACTGATATTTTAGTCTTATTAATAGTGCTGATATGTTAATATATTTCACAAAATTGAATTTTTGGAATACCTGTATTATAAACAAATTTTCTTAAATAAGAAAAATGTATTTAATTCATATTATGTTTTATAAAAATGAGAAATCATTAAATATATATATCATTTATTTAATGTTTATTTAAAAAATCACAAAAATTCACATAAAAATGATTTCAATCAATTTATGTAAATTGTCGGTCGTAAAATTAAATTCCGAAAATTCCAACTAACTAGCTCATCGAACAGCTGACTATTTATTTGAAACGTATTCAAATATCGACATAATTAATTAAATTAAACATTTTATACTATCCAATTGTATAAATAACTATTTGTTTATTCCATCTGCGAAATGTGACGCATTATACCAAATCATCCGATTTCTCTTCTGAAGGTTAGAAGTTCACATTTGCTTTTCAACGTACGACCATTATGATTAATTTTTATATACAATAGTTTTATACTGATTTTTCTATAAAAAGATTGACGTGTCATTGATATCCGTTGAAATTCCCTTTTTAATTTCTATTTTTGCTAATACCTATACATACATACATACACACATCTATCTATCTACCTTATATATATATATATATATATATATATATATATATATATATATATATATATATATAAATTATGTTAATACAATTTCGATTGTTTAAACACAAGGAAGACTTTTTCAAATCAAATAGTTTATCAGATATATGTAAATAGATTCAATGTCATTCCTTGAAACAATAAATTGTGCAACCCTTTTTATAGAATATTAGTTACACAAAATGAAGGACAGTGGTGAGATATATTATTTTCATAGATGAACATGATATGAAATTTTGTTAACTAACGTTATGAAAACGTGTTGAAATGCATTGCACAGTTTACAATTGTATTAAAATTGATCTAGATAAATAAACAGACGGGAGAACAGTCCTAGTTATAAACTAACAACAAAATTTGTATAACAGTGTTTGCATATTTACAAATGTGTTAGTGCAACTGTTTGTATATAGATTTAATCGCTATTTTAGATGGTCTAGTGGAAGATTTATAAGTAAGTACGATGTCAAGGCTAGTAAATATAATGTACATTCGTTTCAATTAGTGTAAGTGATCGACCTAATTTAATTTGGGAATTAGATTTCGTATCGAAATTTCGAGAGAAATAAATGTAACATCAATCTTAAACTATTAATAGATTGTATTATGGATATTAAAGGTCAGTAGCCTTTCGAATACTAAGTTCAAATTTAAATTCGTAAAATTTATCACTTTCGCATACAATTTGTTTATTGAAATTCTAGGAAAAATAATTAAATTGTTGTAAATGATTGGTGTTATAAATTACAGTGTTTAGTAAAAAATAGCAATAAGTTATAAATAGGAACAAAATTATTTTTATTGTGCCATGTAATTTTATTTTCTACAAATATAACTTATTTACAAGTTTGACAAAATATTCAGACTGATCTTTATTGTAGTTTTTTTTTTAACATCTAGACTGACAACTCTTAGCTAATTCTTCTACAAAAAATGACATTTCTTTTTTGTTATTATATTTTTGATAGGTGTGAAGTTTTTAATTTTTGTCTGATATCTTGAAATTCATAAAAATCCACTTAATTTTCTGTCTGTTAATGTAATGGTACTATTTTCTTTGAGAAAATTTCAAATCTTTTTTTATATACCGCACTCATTTTAATTATTACTTATATCAATGAGAAGAAAAGTGAAGTTAAAATAAAGACTTGTTTTTAAAGTCATTTAATAACCACAGTTACATTCATACATTAAAAAAATATGCGATGTAACTTATTTTTTCTTTGTAAATGCCATCTTGTTTCTATTAACATTCGTTTACTTTTCTTTTATTAAGATGTCTGATGATACTTCTTCAGTCTCGTGATTATTTTTCTTTTTATTTTTTGACACTGACGTTTCTATATTCACTCATTCTTATTATTTGTTTATTCTACGTATTCTTCTATATTTCATATTGTATTCTTCTATGTCTCACCCACTTAGTTGTATATAGTATTCTTCACTTATATTCATATTTATTATTCTATTTTTTCTATGGACGTTCATTTCTGTTTTCTGCATATTTTGCTCTGTTTTTGATATTTATGGAATTATCTTTATAACAAATATTATTATTGACCATAAAATGGTTTTGTATATCTTAGGATTTGTTTCTGGCGATGCAAATGAAAGGAGTACTCATTCACCGCTTTTTATTTAACACACTTATATAGCTATTGTAATATATATATATATATATATATATATATATATATATATATATATATATATATATATATATAGCTATTGTAATTATTTAACATAAAAATGAGATTAAGAGGACTTGATAAAACATTGATAAGTTAATTTATTTCCGACAAGATACAAGATATTGAAAAAAATAATTTTGAATCAATTTAAAGTTCAATCAGATTTCGTACAACCGGAAGAACAAACAAGATTTAAGAGCGGAATTTAGTACAATAAATTATATGCAAGTAGTAAAACAAGTAATAAACTAGTCGAATGAAGACCAAATAACAGTTTATATTGGATTTGTAGATTATAAAAAGGCATTTTATTTTATTAGACATTTATATTTGTATGTTTGTTGTAGTATGACAAATAGACATACATTTAGCTATTAGTATGTTTATGTACATCTAGATTATTTGATTAACAAGTATATTCATTCGAGTAATGAACAGAATAATAAAAAGAGATGGAGTATATATGGGTGAAATCACTCAATATTCTAATCAAAAATCCTATTGTACAGAAAAAAATATTCAGTCATTTCCACAGGTTCTTATGAATGAAAATGGATTATTGGGTTTTAAGGTTTATATATTTGTCCATTAAGAGCGCTCAACTCAATTTTGAAATAAAACGCATCTTTTTTTTGAGAAATCTATGATGGTGTGCATTCCTGATAAGACACTAATAATTCAAAGATCTCAAATAAATCTAATAAGCATATACAAACTTACATAAGAAGAGATAAAAAGAGAATAGAATAAATTTCAAAATAAATAGGAGTAACAAAAGTATAGGGTCATCCAAATATGACGCCTAGATTTGTGTTTTATTAAAAATACACTATACACATGTTTCCCTATACACCACCCTCCCTATACATCACCCTCTTTATACACCACCCTCCCTATACACATGTTTTTTTTGTAATGAAACAAATCTAGGCGTCACATTTGGATGATCCCATATTATAATTAGGAGTTTGAAATGAAAATTTGTGGAATTTATTGTAAGAAAAAAGAACCATTGAACAACAATGGAGATTATTAATTATTTGAAAGAAGTCTTTATTTAAACGAAATGTTAGGAACAAAATAAATAATTTATATATATATTTTAATTTTTTTTATAAAAAAACACATGTTTTTTTAAAAAATAATTTTTAATCGCAGCTAATATATTCTTCGCAAATACTTATAAAATTATTGTACAAAGAATGTATCACATTACAAATTTTAATAGTAAACCATATTACATGCTAATTAAGACATGTATTCATCAATAATAACAATACATCAAAATTCCGATATGGTTTGTGTCTTGCAATTTCCTGACAGGTTGCTTAAATCTTATATCAAATACGAAGAATGCGGAAATTCGATTCGAAAAAAAACATACAAACACACATACGCTACTATATATTGTATTTGACACAAAGCCAAGAATGTTTTATTGACTAAAAGGAACACATTTAATCGAACCGAATGTATTTAATTGCATCGCTCGCTTTTGTGCTCCTCGTGTTGTGTTTTGTTGTTATCTATGTGCGTGATGTGATCTGATGCACTGGTTTTCATACGTACTCGTAAGCATCGAATTACTTTTATTACACAGAAGTTTGATATCGTTTAGGTATTGTTGTGTAATCATATGAAATGTTATCGTTTATCTTCCGATTCGCGGTATAAAATATATAAAAAAACTTAATGGTACGTTTTTTTTTTGTTGTGTGTTGTGTAATGTGATCTGGGGTTGTGGAGAGATGGGCGTCTGTGAGGTTGGAACAAATTTCATTTTATATGTTATAGATCGTGAAAATATATTTAATATTTGTTCATGAGATAAATTAATGCGTAAGTGATTACGCATTAATTTATATAATAAACAAATAGAGTATTGAAATTAATTTATTTTTTTAAAAAATAATATTAGTGTTGAAATTTATAATTTTCTAGAATTTAAAAGAGATATTTTTTGAGAACATTCGAGGTAAACATTTTTCATATTTTTATTAATAATTAATTTATAAAAAAATACAATTTAGCCAATATTATTTTAATTATATTATAATTTATTTTCAATAAGCATATTTTCATGTTTCTCTACATCAGTCATTTATAAAAATTCTGTTTGTTTTAATAAACTATTGTATTTATTCTTTATTAATTTGAATTTCTTGAGATCTATAAACTAATTGTAGTTTCTTTTAGCTTGCTATAGTTTATCATAAGATCAATTTTTTGTCTTCCTTTGACTAATTTTTCTTTATTTTTAAGTTAATTTGAATGTATTAATAAATATACATATACATGTATATTTTATGATTAATTTATAACGAAATCAAATGTTTATTTATATTTTATTATTAACATTCTAAGAAATATTAATATCTATTCTTTTTCTTTTCAGGTGAAACAGTTTTTCAAGAACCACTGTATAGAATTGTAAGTATTTTTTTCTGATTGTTTGTATTTTATTTATTCATATTTAAATACACACACAAATATGTATGAATGTAAATATATATATATATATATATATATATATATATATATATATATATATATATATATATATATGCTGATATACTTTATAAAAATGATTAGTGGTTTTTTTTTCTACAAAAATATCCTTTTTTGTGAAACTATGTTTCGTATACTTTCCATTTCATTTACTTTCGAAGTCATGCTTTTATGTGACTCCAGTTTAATTTTTTGTAGTTATTTAATATATTTAAATTATTTTCAATTGTATTTAATTGAATTTTATATCGTATGATGTTAATGGTGTTCTGTTTCCTTAATATCGTATTATTTAAATAAGAATAATCTTTTTTAAACCTATCTTTAATTAACATAAGTTAGAATGGTTTTTATTTCAATATTTTCAAAATAGTTCTTTTCTCAATTAAGAGTTCTAAAAACAAATTTAAAACCATTTAATAGTGTAAAGATTATTTCAAAATTTGAACCCCTGCAATTGTACTTTGTGAAAATTAAATTAATCACAGTTTTAAAGTTGTTAAATGTTTCAGTATTTTTTTAAGTAAATTTTGATAAGAAATACTGTCGATACACACACACACACAATATATATATATATATATATATATATATATATATATATATATATATATATATATATATATATATATATATATATATATATATATATATATATTGTTTCACTAAAATAAATTAATTAATTCATAATTCTAGTTTTATTCCAAGATTGAATTTATTTTTATATAATCCATGATCAATTAAAATCATTTATTATCATAATATATATATATATATATATATATATATATATATATATATATATATATATATATATATATATATATATATATATATATATAAATAACATGAATTTATTTACTTCAAACAATGTTATTTTAAGTTCATGTGCCATTTTAATAAAATAAATAATTATTTATGTAAATACTTTTAAATAAACATTTTTATTTATGATTACATACGTGTGTGTGTGTGTGTATGTATGTATGTATATATATGTATATATATATATATATATATATATATATATATATATATATATATATATATATATATATATAGTTGTTTGTTACGGTTGACTGATGATTCAATAATTAATCCAAACAACATATTTGTTTAATTAAGACCTCATGGTTACCAGTTCGTATCCTTGGCAATTGAAACGGTAATTAGGATAGATAATACGTGATGGGCGCCGTTTTAAGCGAAGAGAAAAAACACTCGAACATTTTGTGTTTAAAAGAGCCACGTTCTTTGTTTTGTTGTCCTCGTTTTGGTTGAATACTTTTTTATAATTTCCGACTCATTACATACTGTTGAATATTTATGAAAGATTATGAAAAAAATCAGTAAACAATACATGTAGTTTTATTTTAAACTAGAATCAATGACCGATATTAATTTCCTTTTATTTTTCAATTCAATAATTTATGTTTTTTGTAAAAAATATTATATATATAAGATTGTTATTGAACTTTTTTCTTTGTTCGAATAACGGAAAAGACATTCAATAAATATGTGTCAGTTAAAGGAAATTATATATTTATATATACAATTAGTTGAAAATTCAATTTATTCTATTTATAAAAAAATTGAGGATGATATTTTGGAACAATCAGTTGAAATTTATATAAAAGCATATTTTAATTTTTTTAAATATATGTAGTATTTTTTAATTTAAATTTAATTACTAATATATTAGTGAACAATACTGTGATAAAACTGATCTCAAAGTAATTTACACTCAAATAATAATTAATTTATACACAGTTTAATATAAAAACTAGTTAGTTTATATTATACTAGGATCGTTTGATAACTATGGTAAAAAAGTAAGAAAAACTAAATTGAAAAATTTAATTAAATTGAACACTAAATACATTTACCATACTTATCAAACGACTCTCGTATATATAGTTTAAGAAAATTCTTAAATTTTGATTTCTTAAATATTATGAAATACATCAGTCCAAAATGAAAAAAATTTGATAGAGGTAATTTTTTACAGAAATGACATAAAATTTTAAAATTACTTTAAATAATATTAATTGCGGAGGAGGGGTACGACAATATTTTTTTTGTCTTTTGAAATGTCTCATTTTTAACTATACATTTGTTATTTTAGATTGTTTAAAGTGTTTTTAAATTTATTCTACTTTTTTGAAACTAATGTATTTTTTATAAATACTGGAATATGAAAATTATCTTAAAATAATTTAATTACTTCAAAACCACCGATTTTTCACGTCATATCCATTGCATAGTATTTATTATAGTATGAAGTATTTTAGTTTTTTTTAATAATTAATGATTCTAAGAAATCTTTTATATATGACACAATTAAACATTTCATTGTGTATTATTTAATTTATGTAAATTTAATTTAATTTTAATTTTTCTTTCAACCAGCATAAATATATATATATATATATATATATATATATATATATATATATATTTAAAATGTTTAAGTATGAATGAAAATAAAGAAAATAGTATACATGGTTCTCATATTCTATAAATTTCGTTAATAAAAAACATTAAATATATTTAATAAAAATCCATTATACATATGTACATGATAAGTATGCTAATAATTGTAGTTGATGAATGATTTTTTTTAAATTAAATGTTATGTAAAATATATACAATTACTAGTATATACAAAAAATCGTTATTGTTATTCATTTTTAAATATTGTTTGTATATTTAAAAATACAATAAGAATAATAACAAAGTATTTTTTAATATCTAAGTCATATGATTTTTTGTCATGCAATATTGTACCCAAAATAATAATAATGAGTTTGTTTATATATAAAGTCTTTGATCATGTGAGTGTAATTTAATTGTATGTACCTGCTTTAGCGAGGAAATCATAGATCAAAGGGAAAGAATTAATTTGATACGATATTACATGGTCATAAATGAAGCTCGAAATTTTTTTATATAGGAGTTTCGTGATGAATATATACTATATATTTTTTTCATATTTGATTTTTAATTTTGACAAAAAACTCTATTATATTTTACAAAACACACACATTTATATATATATATATATATATATATATATATATATATATATATATATATATATAATATATATTATTATTATTAATAACGCTTGTAATAAAGATTATTTAATATGAATTTTTATACATATTTTGAATAAATATATGCTGGAATATATATACACATACATGTAATGTCGTTTTATGTCATTAATTATTTTTATATTTACAATAATAAAAATCAAATCATTCATTTTCAATAATCTTTGATAACGAATTTTAAGATTAAATATTATTGATTAAAAAATATGTTTTCTTCTAAAATCAATAATATTCTTAAAAGCCATTTTAATAATCGTATTTCATAAAACGAGGAAATTGTGTGAAAGTTAGATTTATATTTTGAGGAAATAAAAACTCTGGAAAAGATAAAACATTGCTGGAAAAATGTCAAATGAATATATTGAGTAGGATAAAATTTTGTAACCCAGTTGTGACATTTGTATAATAATCATTGCAATATTGTTATGAAAGAGGATAAGTCCATGTCGATTTATCAATACAAGTTATATTATTCTTAATTTTCTAACATCAGTATTTAATAATACATATTTCTCTGTTTTAATTTCATTTATAAGAAGGAAAAATAATTGACTACTTTTGCATACTACCAGACCGTTTCTATATTTTTTGAGAATGCAATGATTAGTTCGGTATATTCTTGTAGATTTCATGAACTTGAAATTTATTTCTGGTACAACAATCCCACCTTTAATTTCATATAAGTAAATTAATCTTAATTAGTTGTAATTAAGAGGGTATTTTAGTTTAGACGCACGAATTTTAGGTGTTTTTTCGGGCGCTATAAAAAAAACCAACAAATATTTTTACCATCCATTTTTATCAGTTATTTATTGATATTTTAAGAATATAAAAAAGTATTATTAAAAACAAAAAATTCAAAATTGGAAAAGGTACAGGCTGCAAAGTGGGGGCTCGAAAAAAAAGGTGTCTCCTGGTTGACGTGGTTCCAACCCTTCCGGTCATCTGAAACAATTTTATTTTTGAAATTATTGAAAAAGAAGGTTGTAGTAGTATCCCCGCCTAGGGAAATTAAAAAAAAATTTTTTTTCGCAAAATGTGGCAGTGTGAAAAAACAGTCATTTTTTCCCTATTTTTTTCAACTTTCGTAATTTTTTAAAAATAGTAAAAAACAAAATTTTCAAAAAATCCTAGGCGGGGCTAATCACTGTTATATTGAGAAGCTTTGTACCAAATTTCAAGTAAATCGGTCCATTAGAACTTGAGATATCACGTCAACCGTGTCGAAAAAAGTAGTTTCGAGAAAAATGCGTTTAAAGTTGATTCGTTCCGGCCAGACCAGATTGGTTGACGCGTCTCAAAAATAGCTATAACTCCGAAAATAATTCGAATTTCGAAAAAGTCCTCTTAAGGACATTTTCTTAAAGGTCTAAACTTTGAAAATATTAAAAAAAAAATGATTTTTTCGAAATATCACAAAGTTGTTATTAATTTTGAAATAAAGAAATTGATATATTTTTTGGAAATGCAATTAAAAATAACAAAAAACAACATTTCTGCTGTATAAATATATATCAAAGCTTTGATTAATTGATAGTAAAAGAAAATATAGTTTTGAATTGCAATAAAATGTTAATTTACGTTTAAATAAATGACTACAATTACTGCACGTGAAATAAAAACACAATCTTTTTATTTAAAAGTAATTCAATGTATGAAAACCCAAACTGTTTAAATGTGACTAAAATATTTCGAAACGAACTTCTTCCAATTTCTGTTATGACAACATGATTACGAAAACTAGTTCACTGCGCCCACATTTTTAAGATCTGGAATATTTAACATCAATTTTATGTTCGTTCCTATTTGTTTCCTTCGAAATCACATAAATTGATTATTACGAAAAATGTTGTACGGAAAAACGTATGGGTATCGAACGACTGTACCAGAGAAAAAGGTAATCAGATCGACTAGTTTCGAAGATAAAAGTATAAAAGCGAAAATAAAAACAAACAGAGGAGAACATTGATGACAGCCATTGACCTTGCCACAAGCGTTTGTCAGCCGAATGCGCTGACGACGACTGCTTGGTGCCAGACTGGCTTGTTTCACCAACGAGCCTCACACATTACCAACTGATACAGAATAACTGCCCACGTAATGACACTTTGATATATTACAATCGACGTTTCTGAATCGTGACACGAGTCGCTCCTACTTTCTTCATTTTCGCTTTAATACTAGTATTATTACCATTATTAGTATGATTATTGTATATTGTTGTTTGTTTCGATGTTATATGTTTTTTTCCCCCCGTTATATGAACATCGTATTATTATGTGATCAAATATCATTTTTCACGTACAGATTGTTATTTGACTGTCGAAACGTATATACGTCTTCAGGAAGTGTGTATCATAAAACCTATATTTATAAATAACGATGAAAGAAAATAAAACAAATATTGACATATAAAATGTTCGCTTCGAAACACATTATCTCTCTCTCTTTCTCTCTCTGTATATATATATATATATATATATATATATATATATATATATATATATATATTGGAGTCTTAAATGTTAGAATAATTCAGCTGCTTTACACGATGCAAAAAAGTACAGAAAGATGCATTTAGGAATAACATATAAAGACAGAAAGATAAAAAAAGAAATTAAAAAGAAACTGAAAATTACGAATAGCAAGTGTGAAAAGTTTCAAATGGAAATAAAGCAATTATATAGTAAGAAAAGATCATCGATGGATGAGAGAAATTTTTGATTGTGAATCTAGAAATACAAAAAAGTTAAGAAAAGAAATACATGGATAGGTGGAATAGAAACATGAGAATTTTTTTGGGGGGGGGGGATTGGAAGAAAAAGATATTGAATCTCTTAAAATGTAAAGTTTTTGAAGAGATTTTTATTTAGCAGTTGATTTAAAATTTATCCATAGATAATAATTACTAAAATTTCATGTTTAGTTTTAGATTTTTAAAAACTATAAATTGTTATTTTAAAAGCTTGTTGTGTCTCTTATTTTCAATTACTTCAGGTATTTTTTAGATACTTACAACTAATTTTCCAGTACTTGTTAATAGATGATTTCTTAGATAGCAGTTTTATTTATTTCATGTTTCCTTTTATTATTTAAATTCAAAATCATTTACAATTACTCTATTTGATTCAAATAAATCTAATTTAATTATTCTATTTCATAATTTTCGAAATATTTGAATAAAATCTTTGAAATGTGCTTCAGAATATAGTCCTTTTAGAACATAACATCCGAAACAAACATTTTTTTATGCTAAGTTTTAACAAATTATCAGATAAAATACTAATGTAGCTTCTTTTCATTATCCTTGTTTTGACAAAATGTAAAAGTTATTTTCATATCAAATCAAAGTATGACTCGAAAACCATCTTGAAAATCTTGTTTCTGTAAAACAGGTCGTTAGGAAATACATAAAGAAATTTGTGTTCGCTAGTGTTTTCATTATTTTATTTATTCTTTGTGTGTACAAATATTCATATTATATATACTACACTCTCAAAATGGTTAAGATATTATTTTATATATTGTAAAGATAATAATTGTCGATAAAATCCATACTATTTAAAAAAATAAACAAATGGATCAAGAGAATTAAATACAATTATAAATCACTTAGAATATCATTCAGCAAAAAATCAATTAATCCATTACTCTGAAAAAATAATAAATATTCCATACTGAATTGTTATTATAACTAATTATCAGAGAGAAACAAGACCATTAATATTTTATAAGCAATAAACATAATCTGAAGAAATATACACAAAAATGGTATTTAATTTTATATCAATAAGTACATTGGCTTGTTTGAATAAGAAATGTGTAAAAGAGTAGAACTGAAAAAATATTTGAAATGTAGTAGTTAAAGCTGTTTGTAGGTATATTTTGATAATTTATATTCATTTCAAGGAAAAAAATATATACATTATATTTACTCAAAAAATGTTTTAATTATATGTCTTATTTTACAAAGAAAATAATTACAGTATAGAAAATATTAAGAAAACAAATAAATTTTAAATTAATCTCCTCCAAATGCATAAAGTCTCAACCAGTACATCGTTTATCAATCTATCGCTTTTAAATAAATAAATATTTGAATTAAATCGTTGTTGCAGATAATTTATTGGAGAATACAAAGTTATTATTATTTTACAAACAGTAAACATTATTCGATGTACGAAAATTTGGCTTAAAAATGTTCGTATCAACAACAAGTTCATTGGTTTGTTTGAATAAGATATGTATAAAAGGGGAGAACTGAAAAAATATTCGAAATACGTCACTTAAAAGCTGTTCTCGCAGTTATCTTTTTTACCTCATGTATATTTCGATGGATATGTCATTACCAAAACACAGTGTCACAAAATTAGATAATAAAATAAAATTTTTCAATTTCATACTCTAATTAAACGAGATTGTTGTAAAATATCTATGTATTTTAATAAATGATGATTGTTATTTTTTTCAAAATTTTATAAGTGATTTATTTGGGTAAAAGTCAATTAGCTATAATGTCAAATCAATAATGACGATTTCATAATTTTATGTATAAAATTAGATATTAAAAAATGTTTATTTTCAAATTAAGGAATATTTTTTTTATATTTTATCGAATACTTAAAATATTAATATTCAACATTTCATGTGAAATATATATAAAAAAAATAATTCAATAGTTTTGATATTCAACTAATTTAAATTGCAACAACAGTTCATTATTTTATTAAAATACACATTACAGTTTTTTAAGTACCAGTTCATCGAATCAACTACTGTATCAGAGGATGTTTTTTTTTATTTCATACAGACACACACATACGTAGAGATGATTATATATATATATATATATATATATATATATATATATATATATATATATATATATATTTGGTATGCATACAACATAAATTTCATTTTACTTCACATATTTTGTGTGAAAATTAGATTTATATTTAATTACATTTTCAAAATTCTCATCTAATTAAAATCAAGATTTTCAACATAAATTTATATACACATACAAACACACACACACACACACACACATATATATATATATATTCTTACATAATAAGTATTACATACAAACATTATGTATGTGAAAAGATTCACAGTTACTGTTGTGAGAAGAACAAGTTTAATTTCATAATTAGAACGTCGACGAGTTCAATTCGCATATTTATTGTTTTTAATGTAGAATCCCTGTCAGTTTTGCAATTAACAATTACGTAAATAAAAATGCAATTTATAACGGAGTCTGTCCAAAATTAGACGTGAAGGTTTTTGCGTGTGCTGTTATTTTTATTGTACGTACGAAATTTCACTTTATAATTGTGCATGTAATTGTAGTTAATTAACATGTTGAACTTGCTTCTAGTTTTCAAACACCAACGAAAATATCCCAATAAGTTACAATTTACATAAACAAAATGTATGTTCATAATTATAGTTGTTAATTGAATTGGCGAAGGTGACAGGTCGAAATTGTAAGTTTTGAAAGGCACAGAAAAGAATTAATATTAACTAATTATAATAAATATTAATTTTTTATAAGCGAAATGGTATTTTTTTACTTGAGTTCTTTGTAGATTGATCTTTTTCTTGGAAGTAGTAACAAAATAATTTCCGAAAATATATTCAAGTACTTGTCTTAATCTTGTAATATTGTTCAATATTATATTTAACTAAATTAATAAATTTACAGTTTAGTAAAAAACATTTTTCTTCTATTCCACACTGCTATATTTTTACTCTACGTCTCATTTTAATTTTCAACTTTTTGTTCTTGTTATAACGTTATGTTCTATTATACAATATTTTTTGAATTTTTTTAGAATTTACTCATTGCTTTTTTATCTCTACTTGTTATTCCTTACAAGATACAAGATACAAGATGAATTTATTGATCGACTGTAGTGTACATTTACAAAAATGTGGATACAATGATGATTACATTATAATTTTCTTAACCTAGTTATTATAATTGTGTGATATGAATAAATGATAGTATATAATGAGTCACTGTTTGAATGTTTGTTTATGTATTTAGAGTTCGGGGGGAAAATTTTCAAAAACCCTTACATGCATTTTTCTATACTTCTTTGTATTACTCGAGTTGCAAAATTATTCTGGCATTTAAAACCTATGCTTCACTACCATAAATAAAAACAGGTAAGATACTTTTATTAAAGACTACTCATTAAATATAAAAGAATATTCAACCAAAATATATTAATTTCCTTTACTTCATCCATAAATATTTTTTTTTTGTGATAATCAGTTCTAACAAATATATGTAATTCTTTACTTTTTACATTTTTATTCACTTAATTTGTTTTTTCGGATCGACAAATGGATCATAAAACTATTTTTGAGTTGTTTTTCTAATTCTTTCATTTGGTATATATATATATATATATATATATATATATATATATATATACCATTTATTTATTTTAGTCACTTGTAATAAATAATATATAATTTATATTAAGAACTATTACAAAAAGTCTATTATATAGGATTGCTATATGTGGAGTATTTGTAAAAGAACACAGTTATATTGATTACAAAAGTAATTAAATATCATATGACATTATTAAATATTGTAACTCAAGTAAAGGAAATTATGACGGCTGTTGATAACAACGTTCTTTCAGGTAATAAATCTAAGACTGTAGACTGTAGTCGACAATAACCTGAATTAATATCTATTTCAAATAGAAAACTTTATTAGAATTTATATATATATATACATTCAATTGCAATGGTGTACAGAATTTAATAAATACAGAAAATTGTGTTATTGATTTTCGTAATGAAAAAAAAATGAATTTTTTTATAAATCAGTTCTTGTGAGAAAAGTAAAATCTTCGTGAGAATATTAGAAACAACCTTCTCACGTGTTTGTAATTTAAGTAAAATGACTTAAAATTGTTCTAAATTATAATACACTTTCCTTATAATTTCGTAGAAAGTATGTGACCTGATTGTTAAATTTTGTTTAAAATTTTAAAAGAATAACAATTTGTGTTATTATATCACGACCCTTTGCTTTATTTCTAAGAAGGGTCGAGTGAAAGTATATATATATATATATATATATATATATATATATATATATATATATATATATATATATATATATATATATATGTAATCATCGATATTTCACAAGAGAAGAGTTAAAATATGTGCAAACATGTTACATGTTTACTACTAAACAACTTTTTTCAAATGAAATTGAATTTTTTTGATTATCGTCATTTTATCAGAAACTTAGATGTGATTTTGATGTGTGTTAAAAAAACAATGAGCACCTTTGTAAGTCTGTTCATTAATGTAGTAGTATTTTTAATTAACTCACTTTTCTATAAATAAATAATGATATAGGAAAAATTGTGTATAATAATTGTGGTAAATGTTCTACAACCGCAATTTTATATAAAAATATATTTCCTAATACATGTACATCCGATGATGACAGCATGATCATCGAAATACACATTGACAAACAATGTGAATAGGTGTAATAATTGAACGCTTTTATAAAACTTATGTCGTTGGAATGAGTTATATAAAATTATTGCAAAAATCATCTTTGGCTACTTTTATTAATTTTTTTTGAAACGATTTTAATTATAAAATTTGTTCTTTATTTCAATTACATTTTTATGCGTGATAGAACTTTAAATTGAATCCCTATCGAAAGTTCTATTTAACCTAAAAAAACCCTTATATATACATATATGTGTGTGTATGTATATATAAAGGAATGATAGGGAATGTTTTTTTTAGGTAGAATGAAATTTTTAATAGAGTTTCAATTTAAAATTCTATCATGTTTAAAAAACACCTATATAAATATATATATTGTTGATATAAAATTAAGTTTCAATTTTTTGATTGTCTGAAACATGTCCGTTTATTACATTTCAAGCTTTGATTACTCTGAAGGACAGAGAAATCAGTAAACCGTAACTAGTAGTAATATTAAATAAAGAAAAATGTTTTCTATGTACATTCAAGACAATAAATTGTATTCTTATCCAAGTTGAAACCTACGGCGGGAATTCTTTTAATCATGAATGCAATTACATGTCGCAATTCATAGACGGACTGGTTATTGTTGATAACATACAAGAACGGATAGTTCGTTCTACCGCAATAACCTCGCCCAGAGCGGCGTGTGCCTACGAATAGATACAATCCTACAATGTTTATCATGATAAATTATTTATAAATATGACATGTGTATATCGTACATGCCTTGATGTCAATTCATGTTTTATAAATATAAGAATTTTAATGAACAATTAATTTTTTTTTTGGTCATGGTCAGTTAGTGTGGAAATTCATTTGAATTTACGGTGTTTTAACAATCCCGTTTTCAGTGAATGTTATGTGTGGATTCATGTATACAGTATATTTACAAATTGTGCATAAATATTCATCAATACACAAATATATATATATATATATATATATATATATATATATAAATTTGTGTATTTAATAATTAAAATGTGATAATACTAATTTTCATAAATTATATAACTTTCAATTATTGTTAAGTTTTAATAGAATTGCACGTACGCAGCATTGAGAAATTATATACAATTCTGTTCTATTTATATATGCGAATTATTACATTCTTTCGTAATTTTTAAGGAATTTAATTCAGTATTATGTATATAAATATGTAATATTTTTAATTGGAAATTATAATACACTTCTAATTAGCATGTAACGAATATTAATTACAGAATTGAATTAAATACTTTTAGTAAATAAAATGATATTCAAATAGAAATTTGCTCGTATTTTAAATACATGCATATTATTTTTATGTAATAAAATTTCATTTCAATATAAAATAATTTCTAATTTTTTTTTTAAATAATATTTTCTATAGATGTTTTTAAAAATTGTCCTTCTCAGCAGTATATTATATATATATATATATATATATATATATATATATATATATATATATATATATATATATATATAGTGTGTGTTTAAGCATAATAGAAATTTAAATTGATTTCAACCTAAATTTCTGTCAAGCTTAAAAAACATCCCCATATATATATATATATATATATATATATATATATAAATCTTGTATTAAACAGTTTCGATATAATTCTTTTTTCAAATTGCAGCAATTATTGTTTTAAATGGCAATTTATTGAAACGAAATTCCAATAAAGCTCATTCTATAGCATGCATATAACGTAGTAAAACATTTACATAAATTTGAAATTTTTATTTCTGTATCTTCTGAATTATTTAAACTGCATTTTTTCAATCAAAGTGTTGTATACACATATCTGTTTTTTATTTTTATGTATATTTTTTTAAAAAAAAATTTGCTTGTTGCTACAACCACAAAATTCTTTTTGTTGTCTGTTAATTTTTCTATATATTTTTAAACTATTTTTCATGATTAATATTTTTCTAGATTTTTTTTCGTTTTCTCTTTTCTCATAAAATTATTCTGTCCAGAAGATATTAGAAATGTATCAAATGAAATAAAATATCAGTATTGTAAATTAATTCTTATGTCATATAGAAATTAAGCATTTTTATTAATTTATATATTAAAAATAATATAGCTAATAAATAGTAAATTCTTTATTCGATTACCAACTGAAAAAAATCCTCCACGTGGATACATTTGAAAGAAATGTTCTTTTATCAGTATTAAACTATTTGACAACAGGCTATTTAATATCAATATGGTGTTATCAAAATAGTGATGAAATTAATGTCATTTTTAGATCATGGTATTTATTGATTTTTGTTATTTTAACCTTAAAAAATCACTGATAAACAAAAATCACTGCTGTTTATGATAAGAATGCTTTTAAGATTAAACTAGTATTTATTTTATATTTTTATGTTTATTACAAAAACATTTGTTCGGAAATTCCATCGCTTTTAGATCTAAGTTTATAATTAAATACAGTATTTATCTAAATTAATAACAAAAAAAATTAAAAAAAATGATTATCAAAGTTTGATTTTCATATTCCAAAAAAATGTGTTTTATTATATAACAATGGATATACGTGTGTGTGTGTGTGTTTGTATGTATGTGTATTTAAAGGCATTTTTTTTGTAAATGACTATAAAAATATTAAAAAAAAATGTCCATTATAAAAATAATACCTACAAAATTATTATAATCATTAAATCTATAAATACACGAATAACATTGTATTTATTAATAAACATTTAGGTTATTTTTTGTAGGAGAACAACTTAATTAGCTATTCAGGTATCAGGTATTTTTTTAATCGGTTTAAATTTATGTGTAATTTTTTTGTACTAACAAAATAGTACGTACAAAGTACATTCACATGCATCCAAAAATACAATGTTTCCATGATTGAATCTCGGAACTTTATATACATATATATATATATATATATATATATATATATATATATATGTGTGTGTGTGTGTGTGTGTGTGTGTGTGTGTTAATTGTATGCGAGCATGAGTTTAAATAAATGATGTAGGTCAGAAATTCAAAAAATGTTTTTACACTATTAATATAACATAAATAAAAATATTATTTATATATTATTATATTTATATATATATATATATATATATATATATATATATATATATATATATACATACATATACGCATGTGTGTGTATATATGTTTGTAAATTCTCACTATTACATTTATTTCACTCGAAATAAATCTGCTTATTTATTTGTATACAAACATCATAACTTATTAGCATGTACTTGAACTTTAAACATTTTCGGAAAACGTATATTCATGTGCACAAATGTGTAGGCAATAATAGTATGCGAAGTTATGTGACTTTGCCATAATCGGCGTGCAATTAATTTTATGTCCTCCGGTCGGTGATAACATCAATGCGCTCGATTATTTTAACGATTTTATTTATTAGAATATTTAATGTTTAACATACGAACAACGTACAGCCTTACTATATCGGTTAAACTTTCAGGCAGACATTGGTTAGCGCCATTTATATGGTTGTCTTGTAATTACATATACACACTCATATATATATATATATATATATATATATATATATATATATATATATATATATATATATATATAGAGAGAGAGAGAGAGAGAGAGAGAGAGAGCGAGAGAAATTAGTCAAAACGTTAAACTATTAATTGACGTGTCATGATTTCTGATAACTTATTGTGTCTTTAAATTACAGTATTTAGTTTTATGTCTTTCTTTTTGAATATATATATATATATATATATATATATATATATATATATATATATACATACATACATACATAGAAAATTGTATATAATTCAATACATTACACAGTACATAAATTTTCTTTAATACTATATGCAATTATTTTGATTGGATATAATTATTGAAAATATTTTTAAATTGTGAGAAAAAATATTTTTCTAGTTAACTATTCTACGTTTATATATATATATATATATATATATATATATATATATATATATATATATATATAATTTAATGTGCCATACAATGTGAATGTGTAACAAATAATGTTATACATTTCTGTGGTCTATAATTACTAAAAATATTGTAAATAATAGACAAGAAATGAATTAGAAATCGAATTTAGAAAATCAATTGAAATTACTTTAATCGGTTACTATATTATTGGCATAATCGGACATTTTAATAAGTCTCTAAAGTTACAAACGTGATTTGTAATAAAAATAATAGTTACAAATTCTTCTTCTTAAGTAATCAATTACAAAAAAGAAAGGCTTTAATAAATAATAAAAATGTTTTTTGTTAATATCTTTCCCAGTTTTTTTTTCTTAAAAAGTTTCACTCGAGAAGATAATAGTATTTGGTTGCAAGAATTCATTTTGATAAAATTATTAATTGCTATATAAAATAAAATAAATAAATGTTTATTAAACATCTTCAAAACTTTTTTTTTAATTAAGGGTCGATGTTTCTATCAGTAATTTTTATTTGATTACTTCGGTATTTAATTACTTTTTACTAATTAAAATTTCGAAATTCGTTCGTCCTATAAAATCTCTTTCCAAGATTATTCTATGGTTAATCTAAACTGAAATTTCGAGTGAAGACTCAGTATGTAACTTTTATTTTTACTACAATAATTTTATATTACTGTTATAAATCCTACGTTTTTTTATTATTTTTTTATACAAATTTTGAACTATATTTTAATATTCCGAATAATTAAATGTACCTACTGACGCAATCATATTATACAGTGTTTAAAATTTGAAAAATAATCATAAACTTAAATTTCTGAAAAATTGTTTTTGGTTATACCGTTTTTTAATACATATAATCTTTCTCAGTTTAAAATTTTTCCATTAGTTAAAAATCAACGTCATGTGTTTTCAATTAAATACTATTTCTATTTCTTATAAACAACACAGTTGTTAATATTTCAATTTTTTTTTTATTATGTGACAGAAGTTCTAAAAACCCCTCTAAGATAATCTTAAATCATTTTTCCTATCTGTAATCCTACAGGTCTCACTAGTGTGGAAATATGTACTCTAGAGACCTGCAAGTTACTTATATAAAAATTCAGTGTGTGTTTGTGTGTATGTATATATACACGCACACATACATTTGTAGATGAATAATAATTATTTTTAAAAAGTACACAAAATCAAACATGAAATATTCAAACAAGATTTGAATGAAGTCAATATTAAAATTGTAACTGATTCATTTCGATTGATTGATTACATTAAATCGTGTATCATTGTATAATTTTAATTGAATGTCATTGTCAACAAACGTTGTAATATCACATTTGAATATATATATATATATATATATATATATATATATATATTTATAAAATAGATAATTTAATTGGAATTTACCTTGGCGATAAAAATAGAATACACAGTTTAAAAAAAATAACATATCTTTTTATAGTTCGCAAAAATAATTACCTGTTAGCAAATATATTTCATGACCAAGGCACGAATAAATGTCATTGTTTGATCGAACGTTACGATATAACTAAAAAAAATTATTACACCACGATCTTTGAATGTGTTTGTTACAAATTTTTTCCTTTGATTGATGAATGTTCGTGTGCACAATTAAGTACACTTTTTTACATTCGTTCTGCTTTCTCTTTTTCATTCATTCATTCATCTATTCAATGGTTTGTTTAATTTACAATATTAATAGAAATATTTTATAGCTCACAATAGACATATTCAATATTAAAAATATAAATGAATTAATGTCATATTACACATCATTATAATAATTGTAGATATATAGTGTTTATATATTTTTCTAAAATTGTGCAAAGTATAAAAAATTATAATAAATATAAAAGGTGTATAGTATATTTAAATTTGGATTTTTTATTAATATTTTTTATGTCAAAAAATCGTAACGTTTTTAGTTGTACAGTTATTTTGATAATTACTTTTATGTGTAATTTATATTCCTTGTGAGTGTATTTTAATTAACCCTTTCATTAATAAACAATCATAAGCAAAGCTGTGACGGTGTGTATGCTAATCTACAGTAATTTGTTATAGACAGAGCATGTATGTATGCATATCATTTCGTATTATATAAAAAACTATTATCGTGAGTACGAATTTTAAAAATAAAATACTTCTAGCTGTCATGCATGAATAGCACAATGTTGGATAAGCTTATACAAAGTAAAAAACTACAGTTTAAGTAATGAAAGTCATTTGAAGTAATTATTATGAAATAAAAATCAAGCACTTGATTGCATCAATATGGTGAATATTTCCACTAAGATATAAAATTGATAATAAACGATATTCGTTTTTTAATTAGATAATCTAAGTGTTGATTGTATTCAAGAAGTTAAATGTGTTTATACTAATATTTTTTTAAAAAAAAAATCTATAGAAGCTAATATATAGAAAATGGTTGATAAATGGTTGAAAATAATTCACATAACAATAATAATATTTTTCTTATATAAATCAAACTTTTCATTCAATTGTCAGAATTTATATTCGTTATGACAAGATGCATGTTTTATTATAATACTGAGAAATTTATCATTTATAATAAAATAGTATGTTTGTATTCACAGAATCAATTATTTCAATTTATATATGTATTTTAAACAGATTGTTTAAAAGAAAAACAAGAAAATTGATTTTTAATGTATTTCCATAATAACTGTTTACAACAATGTACTTTCTATATACATGCTCATAATAACATGTTTGTGTATTTATATATATATATATATATATATATATATATATATATATATATATATATATATGTGCATATAAATATTTGTGTCTGCTGAAAACATCTTGTGAGGAATTATTTAAGTTCCATCACAGTAAAAAAATGTAATTATGTGTTTTTCTCGAGAAATTTGTACAAATCGAAGATTTGAATAAATAAATACACACATACATACATACATACATATATATATATATATATATATATATATATGTAAAATAAATAAAAATAATTATAAATCACGTTATTTACCATTTTAGTATTTTCAATAAATAAAAATAGTTATTCGTTAAACAATCTATTTATATTCACAATAATACGTAGCTGAATAACGTCATCGTTAATACAAATAAATTTAGAAACATCACTCATTTGTACTATATTTACAGTAAGGTGATTGTCAGGAACAGATATTACGTTTTTTGGCGTTGAGATTCGTACTTAGTGTATTTACCCATTTTGAATATTTATCTAGATTTCATATAATTGATCTGTGTTATGAAATTAATATGATTAATTATCTCTGATGTTTGTCAATTTTTTTAAACAAGAATCATATTTTTACTTATTTTTATCTACAAAAATTATAATATATATATATATATATATATATATATATATATATATATATATATATAAAATGTGTGTGTGCACTAGATATAGATACGTTCATTATTTATTTATATTGTTATCTCTATAAAAACATATTTCTTAGAAAATTGTAGCTAACCATATATTTATCCAGGTATATATTTTATATATATTTTGATAAGAACTTGTTTTGTCTTCGATTTTAGGTTTACAAATATGATACTTATTTTTGTATATAATTTTATCTTATAGGACAGTTATGCAATTTATTGTGACTGGTAAATTATTAGATTATTTAATATTTTGTAAGAGGAATTTATATATATATATATATATATATATATATATAATTTTCTTCTTTAGAAATTCTGTATAGAATTAAGTACCGAACATTTCCAAACAGAATATACTATTTAAAAATAAATAAATATATAAATTTTCTATAATTATGAGATCTGGATTTTTTTTAAAAAAATATACATCAATTCATTTTATTATAGTTCGAAACTTTTATATATACTGTAAAATATTTTTAAAAATATATGAAATTTTTTCGTTCATTTTTTTTTTAAAAAAACTAGAATTAAAATCGTATTAAAAATAACAGAAATAAATTACAGTATGTAATAAGACCATAAAGTAATTATACTGATAATAATAATTAATACTGATAATAATAATTTTTTGTATTTTTGTTATAACATAAATACAAAAAATATCATATTTTAAAAATATAAGACATCGTGCAACAAATTTACTAATAAATGAAAGAAACCTCAAAAGAGAATAAAAAATAATTATACAACAATAAATAATTAATTTTACTAAATACGTAATGTATAAAACTAGAAAAAATGCTAAAAACAGTAATAATACATTTTAATAAAACGAAACGAGTATAAATTTTGTATGCATAAAAAAAATGAGAACTAAAAAATTAAAATTTAAAATTAATAATATATTTTAAAGTTAGCTTGAAAATAGAATAGTATAAATCAATAAATATAACTTTAATGGAATAATTAACTAAGAGAAATACAATATATTAATTAAACACGGCGGAAATTAAAAATAAATACAAGGAATACGTAAATTATTTAGAATATAATTAAACCAATTTCGTATTTGTTAAATATTATTTAGAAATGAGACATGATAGAAATTAAATATTTTAGAAAACATCGAACTTTTTCAAAATGTATAAAAATAAAAGTAAAATACTAATCAAGCTAATAAATTCAATATATTTTCTATCAGACCTGAAATTTAATTACTATTTTTTTTTAAAAAAAAAATCAATTTCCATCCCAGTAATACAATATGGAAGCGCAGCTTTGATGTTGACATAAGATAAGAAAACAAGAGTTAATTAGGTCTGATTGGATGTTAAATATAGACATCTGAGAAGTTTTAAATGTCACATTTCTAAAAAATAGAGAAAAGTGGAAAGTATATTTAAACAAAATGAATGAAAGCAGAGTAGTAGTACAAGCCTATAATTATAAATTTATAGGTGCAAGAAATTTAGATTGATCGAGAAAATGTTGATAAATTAGAATAATGAAAAACTTATACTGTTAAAGATATGATGATGATATTTTATCTGTTAAAAATAATCTGATTCCTGAAAAACGTATTTAAAGCCAGAAAACTTTTTATGGATATTTATTGCCATTGAATCACTCATTCCAATAATACAAGATTTTATAAAAATATTTAATAATCACTTATTGTTTTCTTTATTTACTGATTTATTTATTTTTCTTTATTTCTTGATTTACTGATGTCAGTTTTGATGGGCTTACAATCATCTTCAGAGTGCTGGGAATTAGAATTTTCCATAGTACCAAAATATATACTTTTATGGATTTCTTTAAGAAAATGAAAAAATAACCTGTATAAATTGAAATAAAAAATTTCAATTTTGATGTTTTATTTTTTCCGTATAAGGATTAAAGTTTTATTTATATTTTTAATTAAGTTATATATATATATATATATATATATATATATATATTTATATGAAATTGAATAAATAAAATGTCTTATAAAATCTAAAAATCTCGAATATTAACACGTTGACGTAAATGACGTCTATAGCCGTCCAATGCTAGTGATTGTAGGTGCAAATGACGGCAATGGCCGTCCTATATTCTTAGTATTATAAATAAATGATTAAAATGTATATCAGTGTTAAATCCATTTTCTTCTAAATTTTTCAATCTTCCTCCAAGTATGAATGATTGAATATATCTCATTAAGTGATACAGTCATTTTATTTCAATTATTCCCAGAATTGCAAACTGGTTGCGACAAGTGTTCTTATAGAATTTAACGACGTGCATAGCCGTAAATATTTCATACATTTTGTCTCAGTCTCTTTTCAAGTGTGATTTTGGAAGCTTTAATAATTTTATTTGAAATTATTACTGGAAAATGTTTATAAAATTTGCTATTCTACTTTTTTTCGTTACAAATGTGTTTAAAAATTAAATTTTTATCTCTAAATAGATTTTCGAATTTTTGTTAAGCTATTATAAATTTTTGTTCTTGAATTTTTTAATTTTGTATTAAAGAAAAATCTAGTTATATGTTTATAAAAATATATTTTTTCCTTTTTACTAAATTATTCTCAAAAAATATCGTTATAGTTTGTACAGCTACCAAAACTTCTATAGTTGTCTTTTGTGTATCAGAGAAATCGAGCTATTAAAAACCAATAACGGCTATAGACGTCTACCATTTTTTAGGAAAATTTGTTAAAAAATATAATAATTTTATTCTGTAAATATGAAATCTTGATCAAACTCCCCAAGAATCAACTATTTAACAAAAAAATGGTTTTTGTCGTCCATCACCGATTTCAAAATGAGCGTCAACGTGTTAATATATAATCCAGTAGTCAGGAAATTAAAATTTTAATGTGACTTTATCATTATATGGATTGTGTCGACTTTTAGTATAATGTATAAAAAAATGATAAAAAAAATTGTTATACATAAATCGTTATATACTTGTGTGTGTATTCGAAAAGTTACACGACTATATCTATTATATTTATAGATACAAAGTATGTTGATTGCTACATGCATGAAAATTGCACGAACGAATGATCATTTACACGACTTCCGATAAGTATTTGAAAAGAAAAAAAACTACTACACGTGTATATTGACGTAACAGTACAATAGTTGAACGAATTTTCTATGCAATCAGTTCGATATTTGCTGAAATGTGGTATATTATAATTGTGACTGGAACTTAGCCAAAACGATTCTATAACGACAATGCAGCGATTTCATTGTGTATTCTATACGAGCAATATATCAAAGTCATGGCTGAATTATATCGAGAAATAACAGTACGGAAATAAGTGCAATTACTCTTATTAACTGTGACTTTGAATGATATGTAGAGACCCCATTTATGTTCTATTGACACTGCATTCGACGCTAAATTGACTGTTGTACATCTGTTAAGCTTTTCATCTAGTGACTAATATTCTCGGTACTGCTAGGAAGTCGGCTTTTAGTCATAATATTTATGTTATTGTACGTGCATATGAACTTTCAAGTTCACGCGCACTATCACACATGTATGTTATATTAATATATGATGTGATAAAATTCGTATTTATTATTGATGTATAAATATTTTGATATGTTGTAACTTTGAGATATTCTTTTTTTGGAAAATGTTCAAAAATTAATATCTGTTTCAAAATATACACTACTTTATGTAACATTTTAAATTAAAATTATGGTCTTATCTAAATACCTAATATTATATTATTTATTGTCTTTAAATTTAACATTGAATTAATGTTAATGCCTTTTTCGATCATATCTTTCATTTTTTTAAATATTTACATAACTTAATAGTAGCCATGTATATTGGGTAAGAACAATTAAAAAAGTAATAAAAACAATTAAGAAACGTAATTACTTAATAAAAGCGTATTTATCTTATATAAGGCAATTATTTGGAAAAATATTTTATCGTGGAAAAATATGTCCAAATTCGACTATGAATAGGTGGAATATAAAACGAGTAGAAAAAAATATTCCTATTTCATACAGTTTGGATATTTCAAATGAAATTATAAAATAATTTTGGGAGAAAAGTTAAAAAAATAGATCATAACTCTCAATTTAAAACATTTATAGAATAGTCATTTTGAATTTTAATTAAAGAATAGGATCTCTTTTTATGAAAAAAACTATGAACTAAAAATTGAACTAACAAGTTATTAAAAATATTCAGTTTTTCTTTATTTGAGATGTTCAAGTTTGTAATATTTTTCATTTTAATACATTAAAACTACTATCTTCTTCAACGAAGAATTTCATAAATACAAATTAAGAATGAAAACAAACAAAAATACTGTTTTTCCTCGTTGGAAATCCTCTTATTCGGTATTATAAACAAGTTAATAAATATTGTTCTCTTCTTAGTTTTGCCATTGAGAAAATGTTGATATAATAATGAAAATTATTATTCTCATAACAATATAAATCAAACATTAAATACAAGAATAGAACATTTGTTACTCTTGTTATAATTATAAAATATAAACATTTATTTTATATTAATCATAGATAATATTTCATTAATGCTAGTAGAAATATTTATACTTTTTAGAGTATTATTATTTCTCATTATTACAACTGAGAATTATTGCATGTATATTTGAAAGACATAAATTTATAATTACATACATAATAATTTAATATATTTTAATAAATATTACTGTTCTATTTCCATATACTTTTCGCTGCTTTGATCATTTACATTTATTTATTTCGTTTTATTGATACAGTCGAATTTTATACTTAAAAAATAATATTCATTGTTGAGCTATTACTTTTATATTTCTGTACGATTAGCTTCAGCCACAAAAACAATCATTAGGTAGGCGAATACTGATTTTTTTAATTTTTTGCTTTTGGTTTTATGTATTATATTTTTTCATTTTAAATCGCGTGCAATAAGCAATTTTAAATTGAGAAATGAAATCTATTCCTACAATTAAATTTACAATTTTACTTTATTATATAATACCATATTTTATTTAGTAAACTTATAATTTATGTATTATTTATTACAATATTGCATTTTATTTGCTATATTATATTTTATTTCGCACTATTTAACTTGAAACATTTATTCACGCAATAGAATAATAATGAAAAATGTACAACAGATATTTAAAAAGGTTCTGACGTATTCAATTTGCAACTTTTTTACCAATTTGTTATATATATATATATATATATATATATATATATATAAAATCCGTTTCTTTCTACTAACTTAAATTAAGATTTTTCGCAGAATTTTCCAATTGTCCCTATCCCATCTAATCATGTCTTTCTTTCTGGTTCTTTTCATACTTTTAGATTTCCAATCTGTTTTTTATTGATTGACTTCTCTTCTTATAATATACCTATTCATTTTCTATTTGAAACTTTTTATTCTTTTTTATTTTGGTTGTGATTTTGTTTTCTTTTGAATTTACTCGTTTCTGATTTTATCTTCACATATTATTTTCAATATGCATCTTCCATGCTTCTCTGTATTATCTGGAAACGCTGAATTATTTTAATATTTCAAATGTATATTTTACAATGATAAATGAGAACAAGTTGGATGTAATAATCAAAAACTTTTTTCTTCAGACCCAGATAAATATTTGACCTCATAATATAAGCATTTTTTCCAAACATACATCTACCGAAAAATTCAGTGTCCTTCTACTTGACAATGGCTTTAAATACAAAAGAAGTAATATAATGATGGACAATAGAAAAAATCAGTACGGTAACAAAATCACAGAAAGAAAACAGATTATTAGAATTTTAAAAGCGATTTAGTATATATAATTGTTCTCATTCCCAAAATTAATATATTAATAAATAACTACAAATATTATAATATTGCCGAATATTAATTAATAAAGAAAGTAAATTGTTATTTAAAAATATATGAGTTAGTATACATCTTATTTATTAAAGTTACTCAAATTTTTAATGATCCTGTATGTAGTATTTCAGTAGTCATTATTTGTTTCAAATTATGAATAATTTAATACAAGTGAATCATTCATTCCTATACAAGATTTTGTAAATGTTCAAACATCATTTATTGTTCTTTTTGTTCACTGATTCGCATTTCAAAAGTCGTGCAATTATCATTAAAACACTTTATTATAAATTGTTGATATCTAGACCACTTGATGAAACCTAGAATCTAGATTTTATAAATCAGAGTATGACTTGTGAAATGTTTACAAACGAATAAATTGAATAATAAATGATTATTACACACTCTTATACAATCTTGGAGAGTTTAAGTAAATGATAATTTATTTTCAAATTAATATTCAGTCTATTGATTTTTAAATATAAATAGAAACTTACCAAAAAAACGGTACTGTTATTGAAGACAGTTATTTTTTGATTTGTTTTTAAAAAAATGTTTGTTTACTCTTAGTAATAATTAACGTTGTATGCTTATATAATTATTCTGTTATAAAATATTTATTTTCATTATTTAAAGTTAAAGAAATTAAAATTCTGACTTGAGATGTTATTTAAAAAATATTGTGGTAATTATTTACTTATATCCATTTCATCATCGATGAATTATTTTAATGGTGAAATTTAAAAACTTACTTTTTTCAATCGTTATTATTTTTATTAACATCTTGAAAGCAATCAATTTATACGAATAAAATTGTATAGTTTTAAAAAATTATATAAATATGTTTATTTGACTTTTTCGAACGTTATTTGACCTTTCATATTTTTTATATATTAATACTCAGCACTGAAATACAAGCGTATAATTATAAAACGAAATGAACTTTTATCATTGGTACAACCAGACACAAAATGATTAACACACAGCCGTAAAAATATACATATTCTTACTTTTTGAAGTTTTATATAACAGTAAATAAATGTTAAACGTCCAAGACAATAAAGTTCCGCTATTTAGTTAAGTGGTCGAGAAAATCTATGAAGCAAAGAAAGAAAAAACCGCACCTCACATTTCTACCTTCAACGAAATGATAACTTTACGGTAATTTTAAATTATAAATAGAACGGATGCATTTGCTAGTATGCCGAGAAATGGGTCAAGAATTTCATTATTTATTGATTGTGTCTTTTTTATGATATGCATCCATCTTATTTATGTTCATGTTTCGTACGATGTGGATTCGGTTGTTGATTAATAGAGTTTATTTCGAGAAAACTTCACATTAACGATATTTTTTTATGTAAATCAGTAAAATATGTTTTTAAGTATTTATGAAGGATATGCTATTAAAAATAGTAAACAGAAGGTTTTTTATCACGATTTTTTTCTATATCTGAAGTCTTTGATCATAAGTTATATATTTTTTAAGTTTTATTACATGTAGTTTTAAATAAGTTTTTTTAAAAAATAATAAATTTTCATAAAAAATAAATTATTGTATGTATTACTTCCTTTAGTAATTATGATAAACTATTTTTTAAATTATTTTAGTTATTCTCTGACTTGTTTACCAGTATTTTCTTTTATTAAATATTTTCAATCTAATTTTTTTCAATCTTATTTAATTACCATGAAAATCTATCAATCAATGGTACAAAAACTGATAAAAAAATCAAAAAGTTCATTTACAATATCGAGAACAAGGCAATTGGTCGCTCTTGCATGACAATATCTCAGCTCATAAAATCATAATCATTTATTAATTTTTTATATCTGAAAATATCGTAAGTCTTGTTCATTTTTCTTTAGCAATTTTCACCTAATTATTATTTTTTATATTAAAATTAAAAAATAGATACTATTAAAAGCATTTAAATAGTCAAACATGATTTCTTTTTTATATAATTAATTTTTTATAAGATTAATGAAAATTGTTGTTGATAAAAATTGGAAAAATATAAAAAAATCAATTAATAGTATGTGTATTTTAATTAGCCTAGAAAAATTTGAAAACTATGTTTATTGCAGTATTTATTGTTTATTAAATACGAGTACTGGCTAATTAATTTTTATATAAATAAATCACTTGTGCTCCAGTACAAAAAAAATTTTTTTTATAAGTACCATTTAGGGATGATATTGACATTGATATCGAAAAAAAGTAAACATGTGATTATTGAACACGATGTGTAATTTACAAAAAGAAACGATAAAAAGTTATAGAAAATAAAAGAAAATATTTTGATCTACTTTATGTTTTTAATTTATTTGAAATTAAAGATTTTCCCCCAAAAAATATATTCAGTGCTTATCACTAATATATATATTATTTTTATAAACATTTCTTTTTTGAATAACAATTTTAAATGATATATGATTATAAATCATTATTCTTTCCATTATGAATATTAAATATTTATTCGTTGTATAAATTTTCGTATTGTTATAATGACATTTATAAATAATTCAACTCGTCATTGATTTATATTTGATTAAATAAATTATTTGTAATTAAAAATCGCATACATAATCAATTTGAACAATTTGGTTGAATAGTAAATTACAATTAATTTAATTTCTTATTATATTTTATAAACGAAGTGTGTGTTTTATTGTCGAGTATTCAAACATGTATAGAACTAACTGTTTTTGACTCTCATAAAGAAATCGTGCACTGTTAATAATATTCACTGTGCATAGTCACTGATTACAAACAAAAAAAATTTGAACAAAAACGCTTACATGCACAAGACTAATCGTTAAACATGACAGTTCCACTAGAGCACTTTCTATTTCGATTTGATGTAGTTTTATTTTTATTGTGCAAGATCAAGGAAACGACGTTTAAAATTAATCGATAAAAATAGACCAAAACCGGAATGAACAAAACGTTCAAAAAGGGGGAAAATAAAATAATAAAAAAAAAACAATTCTGATTAATACATAGAACTAAATTCACGTTTTGATTAAATTGAAAAAATCATAACAGATCAATGATTTTTATATCATTTGCTGTATATATCTACCACATTTTAAATATCATGCTAGTTAATCTTTATGACATGGAACTGACTTTCAGGTCAATGATTTTTGATCGATTATCAATCTGTTTTTTTCTGTATATTAATAAAAAACATATAATAGTATTCAAGAACTGACTTTATAATTGTTAAACAAACAATAATATTAGAAGGTCGAAAAAAAGCAGTCAATATAAACAATAACTCGATCTATTTTATTTATTTTTTATTTATATTTATTTAGACGCATCGATAAATTTTATGCATAGTGGTATTTATGACATTTTATAGTAATTTATAAATAATTCAAGGTTTCTTCATTCGAATGGCTCTTAGGTCAAGAGCATTAATTCGTACACGTGAGATTCTGGCACGGTTTTTATTTATATATTTATAGGTGTTTCGTTTCAAGTTTATATCATATTTTATTTATCTCTAATATAAATGTGATTTATTATATTTTTATTATTTCATACAGTTTGAACTAATCATACTTTGTTACTAACCAAAAGGTCATTTTTTTCTTTTTTATTGTTTCTGTTACATTTACCTACTTCAACAAATATATTTTTAGTTTTTATTATCTTTACTGATATACAAATTCTGAATACATGCAAACATAAAAAATGCGTTAAATTTTTATTTTTGATTTGAAAATCATAAATGTACTATTTTTTTATTTTTAATGACTTGAAACGTTTAAAATTATTTAATTTAGAAAGTCTTATAAAAAACTTAAGTTCATTTAATAAAATGTTATTTAAAATGATTTTCAATTATAATTGTTCAATCAATACTATTTACAACCAAAGTAAAGTTATTTATTTTGTTATCTTTAATTCTATTGTTGTATTATTTTCTTTTATGACCAATTATTAAATTATTATTTTTATATTTCCCTGCGACTGACTTTAATCATCAAATAAATGAAGTATTCGTCTATTTTAGGCCGAAACATCTAGAAAAATATATAAACACTTCTATATTGATAAACAGTAGAAGACAATAAAGTACTTCCAAATAAGACTGAAAAATTTGTATATTACTGAATATTCTAAAAAGTATTTAAACAGAAAGAGATAGAAAAATAATCTCAAAAATTGGTAATAATAGCTAAATTTTTAAATGAAAAGGAGTTATATAAAATAATATATATATTTATTGCTCTGGAAACATTTTTTTTAAATTATTAAACAATGGACAAGTGTTTACAAAATAATTAAACAAATAAATTATTTTATATTTTTGTCCTATCACTGCATTTAATTTCAATTTAAAAAGTGGTCTTAGATTAAAAATAAAAAACCAGGAATTATGTGAAAATCTTTTTTTATTTTAATTACTAGATTGTAAGAATATAATAATTATGACATTGATTATTAAATTAAATCCATATTAAATAAAATCCATATTAAATAAAACATACCTGAGTTTACTTAAATCACTGAAATCTAAAATATATCTCAGTCATTGGTTCTATAGACTTTATGATCAGTCAGTTATTAAAAATCTCTATTTTTAAAAAAAAAATCATTTCAAATATTATCTTAATCCTTAAAAATCATATTATAAATTGAAAAAAATACACTTGAAAACAAGAATGTTTCTAATGGTTATAAAATCAAACATTGAAATCTGTTAAATGATCTAAGATTTTTGCACAATGCTATATACATATACGAAAGCTATTTATACAAATAAGGTTTATTGTTATCATCGTTGATGTTTATACACACAAAAGCTTTGTAGCTCTATTTAGTTCCTTCCGTTGTTCAAATGAACTTTAAACATTTAGTTTAGCTAACAATGGAGGGAGGTACCAAGTAAATGTAGTTAATCCATTCAGGAAATTGTTGCTGAACGCGGAAACTTTATAAACGAATACGAATGAATGCGTCGAACATACATACATACGTACATACAAAAAAATTCGCAACGTGAAAACGAATATCGAAAATGGCAACAATTTAAAATCGATGGAGACGAACAAGTTTTTTTATTTAAATAAAAAATGAAGATAGAAGGACTACCTCTCAGGTATCAAATAAATAAAGATACACACGTTTATCTGAAATATGTAAATGAAATGATAGAAAGGAAACCATATTCGTACGCGGAAGCGTTCGACGAGAAAAAAAACACGAAATATGAATGAAGTGAAGAGTAAAAAAATGTATGTATATACATCTTTATATGTGTGTGTATTTTGTATGTAGGTGCGTTGTATAAACATAACTAATTTATGGATACCTGTACTAGTAGTAAATTGCAACGTTGTCGATTCCATGATAAATATTTTACTTCATAAATAAACGAACGTGATTCAACTTCTGGTCATGTTTTCTATAAATTGTGACACGATGATGAACACGTGAGTTGGTTTGTTTTGGTGGACTGTGTACAATTTGGTACGATATTGAGTTGTTGATATTTGTTTTCAACGGAACTAAATATGCTCTCGTACACAATAACAATGTTACGTATGTCTGCTGAGAATAAAAATCAATTTCTCACTTATTAACAATTCAAACAAGATATTAAAAAAAAACATTAATCTTTTTTGTATATCGGTTTATGTATTTATCATGAAATATAATTTAATTAATCTCTATAAATACTAATTGGAAACAAAATATAAAATAACTTTATGAAAATGAGTAATATCATTTTAGTTTAGATATATTTTTAGAATTTTAATCAAACAAATCAAAAACACTGCACAATAAATTAAATATTTTTTGTATCCTTTAGATACAATCATGCAATTATTATAAACTCTTAATATCTGATTTTAAATAAACAAATAGAACTTAAAAAAATGTTCAAACATTTAAAAAAATTAAATATTTATTTTAAAAAAATGCTTTGTTATATTTAACATCTGTCGAAATGTTTTTTGTGTTATTATTATAATCTTTTACTATGTTTTTCTATAATTTCTCTAATGATACTCAAATAATAATTAGAAAAAATACTGTAGTATTTTTTTTAATTCATTTTTTCATAATAACTACTTTCAGAAGAATTTCTTGACATTTTATTTCCAACTGTATTCAAACTTATTAAAAAATAAATCAAAAAATCCAAAATGTTTTGAATGACATATTTTAAATCTTTTACACAAATGATCATTCATCTCATCACTACCAGACTTTGTAAAAGTGTTTCATATTTACGTGTTGTTCACTTTATTCTCTGAGTCACATTTCTATAACCATGTTGTCATTATTAGAGTTAGAACACTGCACTGTAGAAAGAAAGACATGGCTATCGAAGTGGATATCAGTGAATAAAGTAAACAATAAATGAATATCGAACATTTATAACATCTTGTAGTGTTTGGAAAGGAATTAGGTAACTTATTTTGTGTTAAAGTGTTTTGTCATCGTACCAAACCAAATGTAAGTATTTGTTTGAATAGAAAATTGAAAGAAAAAAATCAAAAATAGCTGAATTGTTAATATGCATTTCAATGGCTATATCATTATTGAACTGAACAAAAAACATTTAAAAATACAAGATACTAATCAACATAATACTGATATATTAATAATAAAAAAACATTGTAATTAAAAAATAAATAAAAATTGCAAATTTATTTATTACAGCAAGATAAAGTTGTAAAAAGGAATCGTTTGTTTACTATGAATGAATATTTTATCATTGTTCATATCTTATATTTTAGTTAATGCGAAATAAATAATGTTGAAGGACTGAAAAATAAAATTATTTATTTCTAACATCATAAGATTTTATAAAACTTCAATAATCATCTTTAATTCAATTTAAGAATAGTGTTTTATCAAAATCAACAACCAGTTGCGTTCGTACTAATGATTGAAGTTTTGTTGTGCAATAATAAAACAATAATAGATTAATAATAAATATGTATGACTATTAAAAATTATGTTAATATTACAAATCAATTTAATACAAGATAAAATTGTAAAGATTAAGTATATACACAATTCATATCAATATGTTATCAAGTTTCATATTTTTATATTTGATATCTAATATAATATAAATGACATTTACAGAACTCGAAAATAAAACT
The DNA here is from genome assembly GCA_029203775.1 of Neoneuromus ignobilis. Lineage (NCBI taxonomy): Eukaryota > Metazoa > Arthropoda > Insecta > Megaloptera > Corydalidae > Neoneuromus > Neoneuromus ignobilis. The sequence goes on along the minus strand of CP092092.1, from coordinate 26,216,644 downwards.
GTTTATTCGCAAAATCTGTTTACCTCGTCATTTGGTTATTTTTACTTTTATTGACCTTTGTCATATTTTCTTCCCGTTTACTTGGAAATTATATTGACGAATTGATAACTAATATCCACGTGAATAACATTTATCCTTCCAAGGATTGTTTCAAAAATTAATCTATAAAATTATTTTAAAAATACATAAATAATCCTTAAAATTTAATAGTGAATAAAATTCATATTTTTTTTCTATAGATGTAAAAACATGATAGTTGATATTTGTTTTCATTGCTGGATTCTCTTTGTGTTCAACTTTTTAAGTGTGAGACTGTAAGGTCACTTATCTATTTGAGTTATCGTTGAATGTGTTTTTGAGCTATTGTCAGATAATTTTCTGTTAGTATTGGAAAGTTACTTGATGATAATTCAAAGATTCACAGTTTACTGTAATACAATATATCAAAATAAATAATCATAATCATCTAAAATTAAAAGAGTGGACAATGCAACTAAGTGTCACGTGTTTATATGAATTTTTTATAAAATACAAAATACAAGAAATATTTATCGGTGTATGCAAATTGTATATTTATCTTATACAATATTGTTCTTAAAAATTAAGTTTTCTATTTTATAAAATTTATTATTTTTTTGCTAAGGTATGTGTGATTTTTATTTTTATTATTTATGTAGAAGAGATTTTTAAAAACCTAAATATTTTTTTCTTATATATTCAAAGAACTTAACCTAGACTATCCTTATTACAATAATTATATTTTAATAGCTATCTTAAGTTAATACTAATACTAATTATTATTGTAAGTGTAAATATAAATTTTTTTATTAATTATAAATTTTCAAAAATTCTCTCTACTGAGAATTAATTATCTGTGGTATTTCCATTATAGTCTTATATAAACTTTACAAAGTCCTATTCAGAGTTATGCGATGAACACAGTGTTTATTAAAAAAAATTATGAAACTTAGGTTTTTTTGTTGTATCTTTGAATCATTTATTTTTTTGTAAACTCTTTCTTACAAAAAATTATCATGAATTTAATTGACATTAAATTTGGGTTCTTGGAAATGATTTATTCAAGAAGTTCTTTTCTTTGTTACAAGTATATTCCTATTGTTAACAATGAGAAATTAACAATAATTATTCTAATTTTTATGCAAATGTTTTCAGTATTTTTCAAAGTAGGTGTATGTATAATATTATTTATTTATTCATTTACATTTATGTATTATAAACATTTACGTGCCATAATAAACATGAAGATCGATGTAGATTCAAATATATATGTAAGTATTGTAAATAGTATAATAATATTTTTAAAATTATTTCAAATGTGAAAAACACGAAAACTTTTTCTTTTAATCAATTTTATATTTTCTACTGTTAATAATAATAATCTACATATTTATAATATCAACTTTTCAGTTTTTATTTTAAAAAATAAATTTTTTTTAATTACTAATTATCAAAGTTAGTTAAAAATTAAATTTTGACATTAGATCGTTATATAAAAAAACTACATTTTAGTTATAGCTTAATGACAATGAAGACTTGAACATTGAAATAAACATAATGAGTAAAATAACAATAATTTCATGAAATTTGTAGTGATTTATTTGTATTAAAGTATTTTTTTAATAGTACTAATATAGATAGAAGTATTTGTTTGAATAAAAAATTAAAAGAAAAAACTAATAATTGAAAATTAAATGAAATTCAGTTTATTTAAAAGATAAAGAATTAAATGGAAAATTATTGAATTAGTAAAAAAATTAATTCTATAACGGGATGTATAATAAAAAGTATAAGAATAAAAATCTCATTCTAAATAAAAACAGACCTGATCAACCATAAATTCTACATAAAAATATTGACAATGTAATGATGATTTTATTATAGCACGAAGAATTAAAAAAAAATACAAAAATGTTTTGAATATCACTTTTAATCTAAAATCCAATTTTAAAAATACAATTAATAAGCTTCAAAACTGTATGAGGGATTCTAAAAAAATCGTTATTTGAATGGTAAAGTTGTCTTCAAAAAAATATATATGAATAAATTTATTTATATTCATGAAAAAATATTTAAAATGGTTGATTGGGGTGTTGGAACTGTATTTTTTTATTCGAGACAGAAATAAATGTTTTTGAATGGAAATCAAATTGTGTTCAGCTTTGAATAAGTGGAATAATCAGCTGTAAAACATGCAAATAGTTAGTTTATGTCAGCATTTCCCATACTTTTTCGACCGTGGATCAATATTTTTTGTAAAATTTTTACGCGGCTCTCTTTTATGTAAAAAACATATATCATATTATTTAAAATACTAATTTGTGACCGACATTTTTTTTGCGGACCGGTACTGGACCGCGGACCACAGTTTGGGAAACACTGGGTTTTGTTATAAAAAGAGAAAAGTGATTTAAGAAAAAAATATCATAACGAATGAACTTAGTTGGTTAATTGACAATATTACTTGTAATCGTTAATTTATTTCAAAAATATTTGTAAAATTCTATTTCAATTCATGTATGTTATTTATTTTGCATTTAAAATTATACAAGACAAATTTCAAATCTAGATATTTGTAAAAACGATTTTTTGTGTATATATTTGTCATTTTTTTAAAAAAATATTTAACCTTTTTTTGACCGGTTTTAAAATTCATTGCATGATCGTGTTATTTAAATATTTCATTTTTAGAAATTTCATTAAAATTTTAAATTTGAAAAAATAATATAAACAAATATGCGCACGTGTGATTGATTTTTAAAATAATAATCCAACAGTCAATCAAACTTTATATTCATACATACAGTTATAAATATATATATACACAAATATATATATATATATATATATATATATATATATATATATATATATATATATATATATATGTATATCTATGTACTTATATAAACATAAATATTTAAATATTCCTTAGTCAAGTTTAATTATACTTCGAATTTTATTGTACATTCATTATTGCTCAACGCTTTCGAAGTCAATGTAAGTCATATGAATTAGAACATTAGTCTTTAAATTTACTAAAGCACTATTTATAAAATAAATGTTCAATATACACACGAATTATAAATCACATCCGTAAAACCCACGTATAAGTTTGTAAACCACGCAATGGCATGTCATCGACAATAATAGATAACTGAGACAAGTGGATGTTAATTGATTTGTTAATGATTGTTTTCTCCTTTAATTCACACTATTTATAATAATAGTTATACAACAATACATACAATTTTTTAATATCTATACATTGTTCTTTGTTGCTTTGATGTTTCTTTATATTTTATATCTAAAATATTGAAGATTAATTATAACAGTTTAATTGAATTATTAACTCTTTGAACACTGTGAAATGATGTAAATTTCTTTTAATATAGCCTTTCTCTCTCTCTCTCTCTCTCTCTCTCTCTCTCTCTATATATATATATATATATATATATATATATTTAAAATTTTACATTTAAATATGAATATGAATGTGAATAAATTTTAATATGAATTAGTACATTTGTTTAAATTATAATATGGTGTAAAAAATATGGTCTATTATTCTAAATTTGTATATTTTCATTACAAAAATAAATTACATATTCTAATAATACAAATTTTTATAGAACTGTTCATTAATCATTCATTTTGTACTTTATTCGTTGGTGAGCATTCCATAGGCATATCGTCATTATTAATGCGAACTTTATGTAAAAAGTGGATGAACTGTAATTCTAAATTAATTTATTTTTATATTAAAATTATAAAAACTAACACTTTTAATTATTAAAAAAAGAGGGTTAATCAAATTATATATACACCCGTCCCTCGATTTACGCGGAGTAGCCGTTCCATGTGGATTCGTTTTACGCGAATGAAAATCAAAGACATCGATTTTCTGTTTCTTCGTGCTATTGAACGTTTGTTAAACATTTCTGGGTTAAAATTACTTTCTGGCTGCGTAAATTAACCCTTTGCACTCGAGGGCTCCGGAGCGGAGCCATTTAAAATTTATCTTCAAACTCGAGGGCTCCGCTATGGAGACAATGCAAATAATTTTCAGTTCATAACATAAGGACAAAAACAAATCGTAATAACTTCATTTATTCTTTTAACAAATTGCAAATTATATCTGTTCAAGAAAGATTTATTTATGTAACTGTAAAAAAAAACTATTACTGCGCATATCATTTTCTAATATGTGAATATGATTTTTCTATTGAAATTGCTTCGAGTTTTTGGTAATATGACTGAAAAAAAGCTTCGAGTGCAAAGGGTTAAGATTGCAAAGATGATTAGTAGGCAATGTGACGTCTCTCTGAGCATGTTTTGTACTGCACTACCGTGCTTTTATACGTTCATGTCATAGAATTTGCGTCACTCTGATATATAATAAATTCGATCAAAAATTATATAAAATGATATCTATCTGACCGCGTATAAAAAATGCAGCGTAAATAGAGGTATAATTTGCCGCGTAAAAAAAACACGCGTCTAAAAGTCCCGCGTAAATTGAGGGACGGGTGATTACAAAAAAAATATTTTTGGTGATTTACTCTGTAGATACGTTCCTAGGATACTCATAAAATTTCATAATATTTTTCCGAATTAATCCTCATTTATTTTGGCAGATATTCGTTATCCTGATTGTGATTTATCAAACATGCTTATCGGCTTTATTGTAACTATTTGTATTTTGGAACTATTTGTAAATATTCTTTACATCCATACAACCATCGCCATAAACTTCTTTCAAATTTCAATAGGCGATTAATTTTTCAATGTTAATAATTCTAACAGTTATTGTTGCTTGCACTAAACTCAAAAAAAGCTCATGATCATTAATATTTAAGGTAACATACAATATAAAAAGTTAACATATTTTGTTGGAAATTTTTATTGAATATTTACGTTATATATATATATATATATATATATATATATATATATATATATATATATATATACATATGTATGTGTGTGTATGGATGGATGTAACAATTTAACGCCATTTAAAATACAATAACATTACACAGTGTAACTTCACCAAATAAAAATTTAATTCACATTAACTGTAAAGAATATTTAATCGAATGACACGAAACCGGTTGTTAGTGACGCCTCTGTTAACGTAATTGAATAGGAGGTTTTTCATTTCAGTTTTGCATAAATTAATTATATATTTATAAACATGATCTTGTAAATAAAAAGAATAAACTTTACTAATATTTTCTTTTTATTTTTGTTTCAGAATCGAATCTACAAATCATCATTGAACCAAAGAAGTTTTTCAAACTAAATCGACTAATTGTGAAGTTAGTTTTTTTGTAAATAGAAAAACTAAACTATCATAAATATAGGTTCGATTATAAAAACGCCTATTTGGAAAAAATGCGGACTAAAAACTTTTTACTATTCCATGTAATTTGTTTGGACAGTTTGATTTTATTGTTATATAGTCAAGTAATTCTTTGACATAAGTCAAAAAGTGATAGTTTTAATTGAATAAATAACGAATGGATACTACTACTACTGTTCCATTTACACCTGGATGGATGGTGGATGCGATCCTGGCAATTGCCTGTTTTATTGGAATCGTTGCTAACTTTTTGGTCATATATATATTCGTCAGGAAACCGGGACTCAGGACAGTTTCGAACAGGTAAAGTATTTTTATTTATACTTATGTATATATAAAAAGTGTTTTTTGAAGCGGGATAGAACTTTAAATTGAAATAAAACACATACTAATTAATTGGATGACCATTTATTTGGTATTATTCGAAAGATTTTTTTATGGTATTTATATTTAAAAATAATTTTGGGCATATATGCACCATGACTACCTTTGACATACCACATTATCAGTCAAATTTCCGATCACTTTTTCAAGCAATCGAGGCCTTATGCCTGCAATAACGCGAGTTATGTTGGCTTCTAATGCTTCAATCATCCCTGGTTTATCAACATAAACCAGAGACTTCACATATTCTTAAATGATGATTTGCCTAAGTATATTAAACACAAATATCACTTATATCGCGCAAACTAATAACTAACTTGACATCTATCGCTATCAAAAGTTCTATCTAACTTAAAAAAAATATATCTTTATTATCGAATGAGATGCCGAAAACTTCTGTTTCTCTATTGAAATATCTAATTTAAGTTTGTAAAAATAAATCAGTTAATTCTTTCTAATTTTCCATAATTCAATTATAAATTCTGTAATTTCTTGTAAATGTAATTCAGAAATCAAAAATGCATTACCTTCTTCCTTTAAATACAAGTTTCTGAATAATCATTTGAACAATTTTTTCATCAAAGAATTCTACCAATAATGAAAAACAGTAATTTCATATAAAATTACCTACTAAATACAAATATATATGTTTACATTTTACATAAAATGATTAAAAATATCAAGACAGTTTTACATAAAACTTGAAATCTAATAAGGTCCTATATATATATGATTACATTTTTGGTTCAACACTTTTATGTGTACTTTTTTATCACGATTGATATTATTAATTCGTTTTTAGGTATAATTATTTCATTTAATCCACTTACCCACTTTGGAAGACGAATAAGGAAGTTGTAAATTGTGTCTGACATTTTGTATTAAAAAAATGTATTCAATTTTAACATATAAATTGTTTAAATACTTTTATAGATGGATGTAATTCATGCAAAAATAATTATTTAGAATTTTAGAATTAATAATGCTTGTGTTTAATTACACTCGTGGAGAATAATAGTTACATTGTGTTTATTTATAAATATTTATTTAAAAATTAATTAACTATTTATATAGTAGTGTAACTGTGTTCGTTTTATTTATGTCAGAACAGTTATATTATTACAGTAACTTTTAATGCATTTTTCTTGTAATAGACTTTAATCTACAGAACGACTAATAATTTTATTGTGTTAAAATCATTCGAAAAATAATTATTTTCCTTGATCATTTATATATATATGTATATATATATAACCTTCAATTTACTTTCCACGCACAATTACTGTAATTAGCAATTGATACGGAATTCCTAAAAACTAATACTGTATATTTATACACTTCCATGGTCAGTTATTAAAAATCATTTATAAGTATTATCCATCGATACTGTAATTATTATGAAAAATAACTATTGCATAAAAAATTAAATAAAATAATTTAACTTAGTATATTATAAAAAAAATAAATCATTACATTTATTTTTTATTGACTTTCAGTAACAAGAATATTATTGTTTATATTAATTTATTTATTAGTGCAATTAGAAATGTTGTCTATTTAAGATTTTCCCACAATGAACAATTAACTAAATACTTAATTATATTAAAAATCCGTATATAAGTAACGATTTTATGAAATTATATTTATATATTGCTTTTAACAACTACAATAATTGTTTAATTCTAATGATTATTTTGATAATATAATTTAATTTACAGTATTTACACGTAAATTGAATTTAATCGCTACAAAACGTTTAAACGAAAAATCATTTCATTTACTAAATCATTTTTTAACCACAAAGAAAATATTTTTAGAATATTTGATATGTTATCTAGCAAAAAGTGATAATAGATACTGATAACTAGTCGATAAGTTACAATATATATCGTATGCTCTTAGTACCTTCTTCTTAATTGCGGTATTTTTGTAATCAATAATAAGCGGAAAATAAATGTTTCTTTAATAATGACTTCCTGTACATTTTTGCTTTATAAAATCAACTGATTTATTTTTTTTTAATAACGTGAACAAAATACGTAATACCTTTCACAAACGTCAATAGTTCATAAAGGTCTTGTATTCTGAAAAGTGTATACATTAATTAATTAATTAACTAATTATATATATATATATATATATATATATATATATATATATATCGAATTGTATTAGTAACATCGATTTTAATTGTAAAAATATTGATAAAATAGCAATAAGCAATGTCATTATATCATTATTTATTTTATTTAATATTTTAATTGCCTGTTTCATTTTTTTTATTAATTACATGCAGTGATAAAATACACGTGTATGTATTACTATGTCTATTTTTAAAATATTTTTTTAAAAAAATGAAAGATATCATATCAGCTAGTATTAATTTCATCTATATTTATTTTGTAATTTATTTATACACACACATGTATATATATATATATATATATATATATATATATATATATATATATGTGTGTGTGTGTGTGTGTGTGTGTGTGTGTGTGTGTATTATCAATAACTATTAGATAAAGATCGACTCTGAAAGATTCTAATTCCAGTAGTCAAAAGTTTTTTCTCGTTTCTCTATTTCATCTATCCTTGAGTCTTTTAAAAAATCTTCTTATATTTCTGTGTTTCCAATCAGTAATTGTTGTTACCTGTCAACGCTTTTCTGTCTGGATATTTAATAATGTTCATTATTTTTATTTGATTTTGAATTCACTCATTTCTTTTCTTATCTCTGCATGGTATCTCAGATAAAATGTTTCATGTAAACTCCTAATATTTTATTTTTCTATTTTGTCTGAAATTATTCTATCATTTAAGACTTATGTTTCTCTTCATTATCATCAACCTTTTTCTATCCACTGCATGAAAAGTTGTCTCAAATTTTTCCATTCCTAACGAACCAGTGCCTCTCTTTCCTACTTCACTTCGTCAAGCTTTTATAATGTCTATCCCGTATTTCCAGGGATCTCTTGTTAGACCTTCTTATATCTCTGAATGCACAAGTTTTAATTTTTCTTGTATATCAGTGTTGTTCTATTCTTTCTATATTTCTATTTTAAACTTTTCACTCTTATTATAAATTCGTGTTTTTTTCGAATATACTAATTCCTTTTTTTTGAGTCTAAGTATTTTTTTAATTTTTCTTTATGTTGTCTAGAGACGTATTATTCTAGCATTTAAAGGATATTTTTGTTATATAAGATAATTTAAAAAATATACAAAAAAATAATATAGAAACTTGTTTTTTAAATTTAATATTGTAAAAAATATTTTTAATAATTGAAAATTATAGTATTTCTAATAAATTTTTTATCATTTTCTTTTATATTTTTCAATCGATTTTTCATTTAAAAAAAGTTATGAAATATATTTCAAAATATTTTTTTTTTGTAAGTGAAAAATATGAAATGTACATATTTTGTGTTTTTACTTTTATATGACGTTTATATGAATATTGTAAATTGAACATAAATTCAATACTACTATGCTGTATACGATTTTAAATTCTAATTAGTTGTACATTAAACAGAAAGACAGTTAAACATAACCTCGGAACGTGTAGACAAGTATTGGTATAGTTTAATAAAATAGCTATAGTTATACACGTGTTGGAATATGATTAAAATTACAATTTCAATTAACTATTGCATATTCAGTACCATTATATAATAATTCGATTAATTTATTATATTAATATTTAAATAATTGATTAATTTATGTAATAAATTAAATCATTAATATTGCAAGTGTAATTATTCCATTTTTAAAAATATATTTGAACAGTATTTATTTTTTTAAAGAAATTTCTGTTAGAATTATTTTTAATATTATTTATTTTTTGTGATATATATATATATATATATATATATATATATATATATATACATACACATACAAAAATGGATATGTAAAGATATAAAGCAATATTTATAATTAAATTTGATAATATACAGCGCATACAACGATACACGTGGTATTAACGAGATAACAAAATATTAAGGATAAAAATAAAAAAACCTTTTATTGTTATTCATATATCAGAATATTCGTATTATTAAAAGAATACATAAAAAAACATTAATATAAATTATTGTAGCTCTATGTTATTTATTTGTATATATCTGTAATATATGAAAATAAAACTTATTAAACATATTTTGTATTGGTGTTAATGTCTAATCTATTTTTCTTTGTTACAGATTCGTCATCAATTTATTAGCTACAAATCTCCTATCGAGTATTATCTTAATCCCATTGCTGCTCTCTGACGAAATCTACAAACAAAACGATCTATTGCCATTCAATATTAATAGTGATGTTATTGATATTTCCAAAAATATTACTAAAGACAGTAAACTACTGTTAAGTTTAGACGATGTTATAATCGAACCAAAGAATAGTACTTTAGAGAAAATACAACAACTGACTATCACCGAAAATCATATTAAATTCATCGATAACGGTATTGAAAGTTCATTGGTATCAAGCGAAGTCGTATTAAAAACTGATAATAACTTCTCGGACATCGATCAAAAACTCACAACGATCGAAGAAAATGTCGAGTTTGTTCAGAATGATGATGTTACTGATATCAAATCGGTAGTTTTTTGCTACTTGTCCGAAGGTACGGCGAATTTAGTTTGCACCGCTTCGATTTTAAGCGTTTTGCTAATAGCTATCGATCAGTATTTCGCTGTGGTACATCCATTGAGATATCATATGAGAATCGATCAATTTAGATCGTTCTTTTTGATTGCAACGTCGTGGCTCGTTTCAATTGTGATTGGTATTTTAGGCGCTGTGACTCCAGATAAAAATGATAGTATATGGAATTTCTGTTCGAACGGAAATAGTATAGACGTGGAATTAAGACAAAGTGATACTAGTGTAACAGTACGTGCTGTATACGTATTCTTTTATTTTATTTGTGTGATTCTAGTGCCTTTCGCCGCTATATGCATTATATATGTGTGTATATACACAGCGGCTCATAGAAACAGTGAACGTATGAGACATACGAATTCAGGTTCAATTACAATCAATGTTGAAACTTATGCGCCGGTACCGATCGCTACCGAAGACGAAACGAAGAGTGATACAACAGAAGATGGACTTCTTTTGAAAATCGACGAGAGCTGTTACCAAAAACATTCGTTGGAAACTTTACGTAAAATTCCAATCAACGTACAGGATTGGGACGACACGCTCGCTCCTCGCGCTGAAGTGAAAAAATCTAAAAGTGTTCCTGACTTTCAGACATCCTGTGATACGAGTTGTGTCGATTACACGACGATACAGAAATCTCCTAGCTTGGAGCATATCGGTAATCGAAATCTTCTCGGTAGTGATCTACATAAAGATTGTATCGATATCGTGGAAACGCCTAGGAAACTTTCGATTTTCGATGATCCTTCGAGAAGGGGATCGACGAGCGAGTCGACGAACGATAAAGATATCAGTCCGATCGGTACGCCGAAACCTCGTGCTGGTAGTTTGAAATCGACATGTAGTTTTATGAACACTTTGAGATGTCGTATTTCGAACGCGTCAGTTTTTAGATATAGGGAAGAGACAAGAGCGGCCAAAATAAGCGCTTTTGTTATTGTTATGGTCTTAGTTTGTTATCTACCTTATGGCATAGCTTTAATCTTACATAGTTGTATACCAAAATCGATGAATTTGAAGATATTCGATTCGATTTCCCTGATACACCTAGTATTTGCCAGTGTGATCTCGCCGTTTTTATTCGCTTACCGAAATAGAAGAATTAAACGAGAACTTAGGAAATTATTCAAATTTAAAAACAAAGACAGTAGTTTACAAAACCGTAAGACTTTACGTGGATCTGCAATCAGGAGAAACTCGAGTTTCACTGACAAGAAGCCGATTAAATGTACATATTCCAATAATCATTTATCTGTAAATCAACTCGCCTCTCTTACACCGTTCTTAGGACATGAAGAAATGGATAAACATTATGATATGAATGAATGTGCGGAGAACGGAGCAAGTAACAGTGGTAATAAAAGTATTCTGAAAAGAGTTTATCAAACAAAAATGTGGAATGCGACAAAGAAGAGTTGCAATTTTATGACAGTGCCTGATAGTTGTTTAGGGACTGAGTGTAGAAGTTCGTTTTCAAGTCAAAACAGTACACAAGTATCTTCGATGAGTGAAGACATTTAACTTTTTTTTTTAAAAAAAAGAAAATATGTAAATACACATGTAATATTGTAAATAAGTATTTTAATTGTATATGACATGAAGATTATATTTTATTGTTGCATTTCTGAAATATTTGATTCTGTAAACACCGATCTACCTGTATATTTCTTATTATGTCTGACGTATGTATTTGTATATGTATTTTAAACGAAACGTAATTAACTGTGAAGATTTTTTACGAATTAGTAAGAAAACTATTTATATTTCATTATTTTAAATTATTGATATTTATTGATAAGTGTTCAGTTCAATTTTTTATAAATATATTTTTACACTCGAATATGTCGTTTTATTTATTTATACAACTAACATGTGATTTATCAGTGATATTTTCTTACATAGAAACATGCACATTAGATATTTTTACTTTCAGAATTTATCAGTAATAGGACATCTTCCAAGTTTATAAAAATAATTATAATGAGGGTAAAAGTATGAAGTTTAGAATGTCATGGTCAATGACAAAAATAAAAGAAGCATTTAAAATAACTCTAATTAAAAACGTATATAAATAATTTAAATTCAAAAATTATTTATATATATATATATATATATATATATATATATATATATATATATATATATATAATATCAACGGTAGTGCAGTGGTAAGCGTCATATGGCAGATTCCGTTTAATCTCTGATCGGAAAAATAGGACAGACAAGGTTGTTATTCGAGATGAAGGTAACCTGCTCAAGGGAGTAAAGGGTGAGTATGATCATGTACTAGTGAATGATAAAATTCAACGAGGTTTTCGTCCAGTATTAGGTTGATAAAAACAAATATGATTATATATATATATATATATATATATATATATATATATATATATATATATATATATATATATATATATATAGCATCTAATTAAAATAACCAAGTCTGATGGTAAGAGTTCTAATCTCAGAATGATCTTAATTAAATGTTATACCTTTATAGTTTAATTTTAAAATCCTTTATCGAAAAAGGTAATTTGTAAATTAGATCAGAGAACGATCTTAAACCACATATCTTTCATCCTCCATATTATTTTTTGTAATTTACCATTTATTTCCAATTTGAATAGCTCATTAAAGTTTTAAAAATACAAACTAAACTACTTTCCAAACTCTCCTATCCTAGTTACTCTATTATTTCACTAAGACTAGTTTTCTCTGACTTTGTTTTGTATTACTGATTGTAGATCTCATGCACTCTTACAGAACTCAAAAAAAGGTCTTATCAAAGTTAAGTATATTTTTTCTTAAACTATAGTGTTATATCCCTTAGATATTCTTTTTACAAAATTTAGATTTTTCTTATCTTTATTGATAATATTTTAAAAACATCCATTCTAATTAAAAAATAAATATAATGTAATCTCAAAATCACACATTTATACACACAC
>CP092092.1:26088255-26198255 GCA_029203775.1 Neoneuromus ignobilis | reverse complement strand
AAAGGAGCCTAAAGCACTAAATCAGCCATTTTGTAACTTTATATTTTTAGTCAATATAGTATAATGTTAGATTAATAACGTATCAAAATATTTTTCTTTCCAACTTTCCTTTCCAAGCTTTTTTTTTCGCGATTACAGTGGTGTTAGGCCTTAAGTGAAATCAATTGGTTTTATTACAAGACAACACAAAATCTTATTGCAAAAATTACCCGAGAAAAAATTATGTTTTAGTATGGAAAATTTATCTCACCTTCCATATTCTCGACATTTTTCCATTAGCATTTTTTAAAATTTAATCATTGCATACAAACAGTTTGAATACAAAAGAGAGATTGAAATGAAATTGGGTAGATTTTTTATATTCAAAAGTACAAGTTTTTATAAAAGTGAAATAAAACTTAAATATAATTGGAAAAGTGATAAATTGCGAAAGTACATATTTTAATGAATAAAACATGTTCTTTAATGTTTTCAAGTTTTTTATTTTGTATGAAAAAAATGCACGAACTTTCTTGATTATCTGATGCTTGAAATACATGATGATTTATATATGATCTAAATCCTTTTTTTCTTAAAAATCTCATTTCAACATTGTTAAATTGTTTCGTTACTTTTCCTTACAATTAAAATCAATTTCAAGTAAAAATAATTTCTCTTGCATTAAAAAATATTATGCAAAAAAGGAACTAATTCAATCCAGTTATAGATGTATTGATGTTTAATTTCATAATCATATAATATATATATTGAAATGACAAGTATTTATTGATTGATGATTTTTGAATTGTTCTTTTTTATGCATATTTTCTCACTTGCATAAACCTTATTATATAGTCGGAAGTCTATATAAACAAATTAGTGTGTCATAAAGATCTTATCAAAAAGGTGTCTTGTCTTTGGAAATATCAGAGGTCAAATGTTAACTAAATTATACACAATAAATATTAATATACTTGAACATTGATCACACACGAGCTCTATGAACAAACTGTAAAATATTTTATATCATAAACATCTTTTTATAATATAAACAGTAATTCTGTTAAAATTATAATTTGTTCACATTGAATTCACTGCTATCATATTAATTAAAATATTTGATTGATCGTGTAATAACCTTTTTTCATACATTTGTTTGATGAACATCTGTCGGAACTGTTCGATAACTCAGTTTGGATGTATGACGAGTATCTATATTTGGAAAAAGGTAATCATTTGTATCACCTACGCTCTAATGTAATCATCGTTTGTTATGTTTTAATCATTCGAAAATTGTTTCAGTGTCATTAAGTGTATGTATTGATCTTAACTGTACATGATTTGAATATATCACCGTTCTGAAAGATAGACGAGAAAAGTGACGATGACTGGCCTTAATGGTATTTTAACGCGAGGTATTAACTCGTATCAACATTTAACAAAAGTCATCAGTATCGTTTTTTTTTCTGTTAAAAGCGTAGATAATGTATATCCAACTTACCGAAAAATGTAATTCAGTTCTTTTTAAACCTGACGAAAATGTAATCTTAATGGTAAAAATATTTAAAGAGGATGTGACATGCAAACGATTACTGAAATCTATATTTATATACACATTTAACAGAATCATATTTTACAGTAAGATATGTTACTGCATATTTAAGTATTTTTTAATTAATTAAAATTGATTTTTCTTTTTAATCAGTATTTTAAGAAAGTTGTTATATTTGTAATAATAGCAGTAGCAGTTTTATATATGAAATTATTTTAGATTTCTCTCTCTCTCTCTCTCTCTCTATATATATATATATATATATATAGAGAGAGAGAGAGAGAGAGATAATGTATATATATATATATATATATATATAATGTATCAACTATTAATTTATTTTAATGTCATGTTTTTTCATTTTTATTGTCTATTCTATAAACCTATTAATCTCTTTCTGATAATATATAAAATTTTCCCCAAAATTATTTCAATATGGCTACATCAATTGGGATTTTTATAATCATGAGAATAAGAAAGTTTTCAAAGCATATTTAGTACAATAAATTATATTCAAATTTGTCTAGAATTTATAGGTTACAAAAAAACCTTTGATTTAGTTAGAACATCGATGACTTTGCACACATTAAAAAATGAAAGAATTGAAGTATTGAACTTGAAATTGATATACAATATTATTAAATTTATAGGGAAATAAAAATGGGATAAAATCAATTAGAAAAAATTCTTGTATTATAAAGTCAAATATCTTATTAAACTTGAAAAAAAAACTTTTGATTAATAAATCGTTTCTGTTCCTATTTATAATATTAGAATATGTATCTTAAATGTTAAAATAATTCATCAGCTTCTTCAGACAAAAAAAATAAATGTTTGGATTAAAACGATATTTGAGGTTCTTCTTCAACGCTTTCACGTACAGCAGCGATATTTTCAGCTGAATGACCACTACTAGCATATATTTTTATATATTTTTAGTCTGTGGTCTCCAAAAGTATCAAATTGTTCAAATTTCACGATTAGGTTACGAACAACAAGCTCCAAAGGTACTTGATTATGAGGAAAAGATACACAAATTTTACGTATTGACGTTATAAAATTTTCATCATTTTTATAGTGAATTTTCTCTATTGAAAAGCATTATTCAAGTATGTATCTTACGTCACTAAAATTTCCCAAGTTTTTAATAAATAAATGTTTAATAATGACAATTCAATATTTGACATTTCATCAAATAATAACGAACTTACTTCCTAACCTCAAATTTGGACACTCGTTAAATATTAGTGAAATGGACAGATTTCTGTGTGTGCATTAAATGCATTGTATTTGTGAATTTCTTGATAAAAGTCTTCCAGTATAATATTTATTACTTATGTATAAATTTCAAGAATAGAATTTTTGAATTAAACTTGATATGTGAGTTCAGTAAATGCATACTTTTAAATTCATCGCTCATATTTCTTGAAAAACTAATTGTGCTGAAAGCTTTTTTAATCTCATACATTATAAACCGAAACCTACCTTATCAGACATTTTGTCTTTATTCTACAGTAGTTTAACAAATACTGAATTTCTTAAAGAAAAAAAATTAAATATTTTATTAACGATGACTCATCACAAAGTAATATTCATTTTATAACTATGATTCAATAATATTGGTCGTTTTATCTGAACGCGGATAAAACCGAAAAGACTTCCATTAACTTATTATTTACCTTCAAATATATATATATATATATATATATATATATATATATATATAGATATATATATATGCATGTATGTATGCATGCACGTGTGCTATTATCGTTTTATATTTCTTATAAACATTGGACTACCAAAGATAATCATAAAAATTAATAGGTCCATCGACCTCTCAACATCAACTGAAAATTATATTCTGAAACCGTATAATTAATTCTTTCTGTCTGTGCACAATCAACGCGCTTCTTGTTCCAATACATTCTTGTTAATATTAACCGCAATGTATAGAATTTCGAAGCCGTTGACATCTGCAGACATCGAGTCTACACATACACAATTAGTATTCTCCGTCCACCATCTATACAGACATAACAAACTGTGTCTGCACTATTATTCGAATCGATTCAGATTTCAAAACAATAACGTAACATTGAGATTTTATTCTAGTACTGCTGGAAGAAGATCTAGTTTTTTTTTTTCAAATCAATTTAAACAGATGGTTTTCATATCATATGAGTCATAGTTAGTTCATCAATTACCATACAAAAAGAAATTAGCCGTTGAAAAAATTGTTAGAAGGTGTACTTTATCCAGACGTAGGATGCAGGAAAAAAACGTATATTTAAACTAGGTTTTTGACATGAATGTTTTTAGTTTTGTGGTAAATAAATCATTCTCTATTTCTATTATTTATAATGATGATGATTTTTATCTCCGCGTAATTTTTGAATTATTTAGGGTGTAGGAGGTTATGTTTTGAAAATTATACCACGAATACTAGAAAATATAATTATATGTTAAGTCTCTAAAAAACCATTAACATGTTCTTAGAATTCTTATTGCAGCTGTGTGTTTGTAGACTATATATTTTATTTCATAATTGTATAGTGTAGGAAAATACAGGATAAACTTTCTTGCGATTTGAAAATTATTCAGAATTTTATATTATAAAAATATCAATAATGTATTTTCCTAGATTACTTTGTAATCAGTTTTCCTTTTATTAAATTGTTCAAATCTTAGATTATTATTCTATTTGTTTTAATGAATTAATTAAAATGTTTCTTCATGAATTAAAATTAATTATTATCCAAAAAAATAGTGTCAAGTGATAGAAGAATATATTTGTTCCCACTTAAATATTTGGCATAAACTGATCAATTTGATAAACAAATTAATAAAAATATTTCAAATTAGAAAAATAGCAAATATTATTTTTCAATTGACTATTAATAACATTGCGACATGCTGAGACTCTCTTACACATGAATCACTCTCCCCAACACCACAAAATTTTATAGTATCTTCAAGATGTGGCATTATAAAATATTTTTTATAGATATTTTATAATGCCATGCTGCTACAGTGATATTTCAATTCAAATGTATTTTTTAAAAAAACAACAAAAACTTTTTGAATCTAATAATATAAACACGTTTATAAATGAACATTTTGGATGGTTTAAGTACATGTAAAACCTCTTTGTTTAAGATAAATTATTGTATTATTTTTAACAGAAAAGAATATTGATCAAAATTTATGTTTTCCATTTTATCCAATTTAATCTCGTAATGAAGAAACATGTAAAAAAATATAGATCCAAAGTGCAAGATAATTCACTTGAAAATACTTTATCATCATGGAATATTTCCATGCTCTGTATGTATATAATAAAATGTCACTTTTGTAATTACCGATAAAAAGTGAAAAAGAATATTGATAAAATTAAATAAGGACAGTGAGAATTAATTGATTATTGTTAATAGAGAAATAACTTGTGTGTGTATATATATATATATATATATATATATATATATATATATATATATATCATAACTTCAGATTTGTTTTTATAAATATGAAAATAATGGTAAGATAATCAACAAAAGAGAATAACATTTTTCCTCCTACATTTTTTTAAAATAAATAAATACAGCATCATAATTGTATATAATTAAAGTTTAAATGATTATAAAATCTTACAGGTGTCTTTCATCGGTTTGAATTCCCAGAATGTATTAACATACCACACACACATATATTCATAAATACATACATACACACACACATGTAAATATATATATATATATATATATATATATATATATATATATATATATATATATAAAATACACATTAAATAATAAAATTATTAGGCATGTTTAATTTTTTAAAATTCTTCAAATACAGCACAAGTGATAATATTTTTGATTTATTGTGATTATCCTATTAATTATTATATTATGATTTATCTTTGGTGTGATCATATACATGTTTATTGGATGTTGTATTTAATGTTCTAATCGCTAAATCTTAAAAGCATTAAAGTGTAAAGAACTGAATAAAAGTATTTGCTTGTATTCTAAAAAGGTTTTGTTGTTTTATTCAAATTAATTCCTTTATTTTTAAATAATGTTACAAAATAAAAGATTGAGTGAAATTAAGAGAATTCAGTTTGAAAGAGTTGAAAATCGTTGGTTTATTAAAAAAAATTGTTGAACATTTTTAAAATAATCTGTTAAGAGTAATAAATGTTTATCTAGAGTTTAAATTCAGCAACAATTTAAAAAATTAAAGAAATCTCATCAAATTTATTTAAACATTTAATAAAAAGTACATTAAAAATAATTTAAGAAGTGAAAAGGCTAAAGAAGAAGTTGTAGAATGTTAAAAAAAATAAAATATATTTTAAAATATATTTAAAATGTTTTTATTATAAATTGTGTCAAATTTAGTAAAAAGATATTATAAATGTGGAGTTTTTTAATTTTATTCAAGTATATATCTAGTTTGGTTAAAAATACTTACATGTTATAAAAATTTATTAAAAAAAATATTTTAAATTAAAATAGTTCTCTGTAGCAACTGCACACATCTGCTAATACTATGCCACATTTTCCATGCCTTTTCTGAAGACAGTCTGTGTAAAAAATTTTGAAAAAGTTCTGAAATCATCCTTTTAATTTAATTTTATTTTTTCAACTGTTAGAAAACGATGTTTTTTTTCAAAAAAATAAAAATAATTATTTAATTTCTAAAACAAAAAAATTACTTAAAAATGATCATGGTGATTTAGAGGATAAGTTAAACTAAATTTTCGTTGCAAGTATTTTTGAGTCATGGTCAAAAAATAATAAAAATGTTTTAATAAGTTCTTCTAGAACCTCTCAAAACTGAAAATCTATAAACCTAGCACTTTAATTAAACATTACAAAGAAATAAGTAATAAAAAATTCTAACCATTTTCCTGGTCAAAAATATTGTTTAAACGTATTTAGCAATTGAAAACAACGTTATGAAATTATTAAATATAATTTAACAATTATAAAAATCAATAAATATTTTCGACTAACAAAGATATCTAATATTCTCAATCTATATTCAAATATAGAAAAACTTATTAAAAAAATATCTAATTTAAAAGAAAAGAAAGTCAAGTTTCTAAAAAAGAATTGTCAGATAAGCAAACAAAAGTTTAGATTCAATCTATCAAAAATTAATAAGGCCCTACTAAACTACATTTCTATGTATGAATATTTAAGTGTTATATTTTGATTGATAGATGTGATGTCTATTGTTATATTTTTGTTCTAGTTATGAATCTATGCTGAAAACTAATTGCTTTTTTTAATAATTTATTATAAATATATTTTCTACTTTTAAATCTATCAATTTTATGATCATCTTGTGTTCTTTTTTAATTATTAGATTATTATATGTCTACTTATTTTTGATTATATCAAATTTCGAAATTTCATAAATGTATTGTTTTCTCTTCTGTAATTGTTCATATTTCACATCCATATAAAGTTACATCCTACTTAAAAATTTTAATCAATTTTTTTCTTGTTTCTAGATTTTTTTAAACGTCAATAATCGTTTTTCGTATTGAATATATATATATATATATATATATCAGTCGAAAATAATAATACAGAAAAAATAATCAATTTATAAATTTAATTCACACTAAAATAAAATGTATGTCAAAGAAAATAAATAAATTTTAAATTTAAAAATAATTTGAAATAAAGCAAATAAAAAAAAAATTTTGAAATATATTTTAAAAATAATTATTCAAAGATAATAATTAATAATTTATTAAACTTCATAAAACAAATTATATATTTTTTTTAAAAAAATTTAATACATTATGCCTGTGTATGGTTGTATGTGTGTCTTATACATATATTTAAAAACGGTATAAATTTTTGGAATAACTATTAAAACTGCAGTCATTAAATATATTTATTAACAACTCTGCCATAATATTATAAACAGGAAAAAATGATTAAAAAATGATCATTAAACACTTTTATAAAATCTTGTGTTACTGGTGATTAAATATACTCAGTCTGTATTATAATTGAATAATTTGATTCCATTTATATTTGAAAGAGTATTAATTTCATTATAGTAATTGATCTATGACACGTGTTGAGTGATGATTGAGATATATAAAACATATGTAAAGCAATTATAAAAATATAAATAGTACACAACTGCGTCGTTTCACACATTCTTTTAAACAATATACATCTTAAATGTTTATTTAACTAGTTTTCAGATCCTCTTTTGTATCGTTGGTGACGTTGAGTTCGAAATATAAATTTGTTATTTAGACATTTAACTGACAAACATACATCATATGTATTGTCAAGAATTTGCCAAAGAAAACATGTGCTCGTGTGAGTGTGTGTGTTTTTGCCGGTCAACTTGAGACCTAAAAATATACACAACAAAACGTTACGTAAAGTAATTCGTGGACTTGAGAAAGCACTAATTACAATAATTATTCATGTCAATTGATATATATATATATATATATATATATATATATATATATATATATAGAGAGAGAGAGAGAGAGAGAGAGGCAGAAAGAAAAAAGTTGCAAAAATATATTTTAAAAATATTTTGTCTTCAAAATGTATTATATTTATAAATTATGTTTGTGAGGTGTATATTTAAGTAAGAAATGATTTTATATATATAATTATTTTTCTTATTGATATTTACTGATATAGATTTTTGAATTGTTAAAAACTGTGTTTTGTCGATAAAAAATATTATGTAAAAATTTTAAATTAAAGTTTTATTTTAAAGTTCAAGAAGATTGAAATAATTTTATTGAGGTTATGTTTATTGCTAAATCGTTATTTATTGCCATTTTTAGATTAATTAAAAGAAATTATAACATGGAATATCTCTTAAAAATTCTACAAAAAATTGTTATATATATATATATATATATATATATATATATATATATATATATATATATATATATATATATATATATTGTGCTAAAATAGGTTGTTTAGAATAGATAATACTAAATGATAAAGTAACTCGGATTGATGAGTTTGAAAGAAGACAGAGATTCGTAAATTTAGTTTGAATTTTTAAGGTTTTTATTATTTATTCAATGTGACAAAATTTTAAAGAATTACTTTTTCATATTTTTAAAGAAAATGATGAACTTGCGTTAAAAATTAAATTGAAAAATATCAAAAATCAAGTTAATAAAAGTACAATTTTTCATAAAACGTTCAAACTTGGAATACTTGTCATTTCGATATTTTCAAGATACCTCAGTCCTTTATTAAGGATTTAAAAATTGAGATTGAGAGGAGTAAAATGTAGTAAAAATTGTTCTAAAATTGTAACTCTTTTACTGAACTTGTAATCCTAATATATATATATATATATATATATATATATATATATATATATATATATATATATATATATACACACACCCGTCCCTCAATTTACGCGGAGTATCCGTCCCACGTGGATTTGTTTTACGCGAATGAAAATCGCGTAAATTGAGTCTGTCAGTACAATAGAAAAAATATTGGAAATAAAAGCTAGTAAAATTGTAGAAACACATATTTATTTCACACAGCTTAAGAAAAAAAATAACGACGTTTTAGAAAACAAAGGTAGATAAATTTTATTCGGTGTCACTATCGCTACTGTAATTCAAAACAATCAACCTTTTATATATTTATATCGTGCTTTTATACGTTCAAGTAAGAATTTGTGTCACTCTGATATATAATAAATTCCATGAAAAATTATATAAAATGAAATCTGTCTGACGGAGTATAAAAAGTGCCGCGTAAATCAATACCGCGTAAAAAAAGTCCCGCGTAAATAGAGGTATAATTTTCCACGTAAAAAAAACTCGCGTAAAAAAGTCCCGCGTAAATTGAGGGACGGGTGTATATATATATATATATTAGATTCTAGAAATATATAGTTTGACTATTTGATGATTATTGAGGTTACATTAACAAAAAAATAACAATTAATAATTATTGTACATTTTTATAAAACGAAATATTTCATTTGTATTTAAGTTAATTAGCCACAATTTTTGAGGCTAATTAAGATTTTTAGCTTCAATTATTTAAAAAAAATAAAAATAATGATTGAAAGACAAAACAATTGTAATTAATAATATAGACTAATTTTCAGACTTTAAAAAGATTTTATTTGCTTAATAATGAATTCAAAAAATCGTCGATTACAATTTTTTTGTTATTTTATTTGCAAAAAACATACAATTTTCATTTTATATAACTAACAATAGAAGACGTTAAAGATTGTTTTTCATTATTTATTTATACACTTAAACGTGAATCTTCTTATAGAAAAACAAACAAACAGTAAGTAATGAACAAGTTTATAACTGTATATAGGAAAAACTTATAGTTTAAGCAACGATCCGTGTTCTGCGCTTGTAGTTATTTATTTCGATACAGCATCAAATCTCCTCAGGTGATTTTCTACTCGTACTCTGATCTAATAATGTCAATTCTTTTATTTAATACAACAATTTTATTAAGTTTCATAATAATATTAGTTTGTTGATTACACCCTTCAAGTATAGTTCAAATATAAACAATAAAAATGTTCTAACTTGTTAATTTGTATGAATAAGACGAAGATTTGAATAAAAATATTTTTTTTAAATACAGAATATCATTTAGTGTAAAAATATGAAAAAAAATTTCGACTGAGTTTATATAAAATTTAGTTCTTATTCAAATAGTTCTTTGTTCATTTTAAATCTTTCCATTTAAATATAAGTTCTTTTATATTGAATTGTAAAATTTAATGTTTTATTTTATTCTTCTGGAAAAAAATAAAATAATTATATTACAAAAAATAAATAATAAAACAGCAATCTTCGTTTTATTTACAATTTCTTTGAATTTCTAAGAAAATTAAATTTATTTTCATGTTATATCGGATCATGAAATTATTTTCTTTCTTTAAGAAAACGAATTTTAATTCAAATATTACAAAAGTTTATACAATATGAAATATAATACTTTTTCTATTTATATCTTATTGGTAATTTTGAAAAATATTAAATTTCACGAAATAAAATAAATAAATTTCTTTACTTTTAATAACAAATTTTCAATACAAAAAAATAATCCAAGTTATTTGATATAAAATTTAACTATTGTTCTGTTTAGAGCTTATAATATATTTTCAATAATGTTAAGTTTAGTTATCGGGTTTGTGAAAGTTTTTTGGTTTTAATCACATTGATAAAATAATAAGTGATATAATATTATTATTGAATCATAGTCATAAAGTTCGAATTCAAAGATCATTGATCATTAATAGAATATTTACAAATTTTGATTTAAGAAATATAGCATTAGATTAATTTCGGTCTACAAAAAATGAAGTGTCTAATAAAGTTTGATTTCGATATATAATCTATGATATGAAAATGATTCAACATTTTTCAAAAAATAAATTATAAAAAAAATTCAATTCATTTTATTATTATAGTGTAAATAAAAGTAAAATATAAAATTAAAAAGGTGCTCAATGAAGGTAATTAATGTCAGCTGGAATGGAACACTAATTCTCGAATTATATAATCAAATGTATATAAACAGAATTTCAATAATACTTGATATAAGAAATAGAGCAACGCAGGTAGAAATATTGTAATTAATTATTCGACTTGTAAAGTATTATTACTGGTGAATTAATTTTATATCACAGTTCCTAGTTCAAGTTTTAGTGAAAGTGTAAAAAATACGATTTCCTCAATCTAAGTATTATAAAATTAACTCATATTTGTTATTTCATCACGATTCTGTTATATCATATTGCAAAATCTATTGTTAATTATATAAATTATGTAAATTTTATATATATATATATATATATATATATATATATATATATATATATAAAATATGAGTATGAGTGGAGAGAGACATGAGCACATAATTGTAAAATTCAAAGTGATCAATATTTTTCATTTGCTTTAGATAAATATGGCATTTTTGCGAATGAAACAATTTTTTCTAAATTGCAAATTAAAATTAATAATTATGAAAATATTTTAATTATGAAAAGAAATAATTTTACAATTCCAGTCTACAATATAACATTTTTTTTATATTATTTAATATCTTTCTATTGAATTTGTTTTAATCAAAATATAATAAATGAAGATTTTTAAGTCCCATGTAATAAGAAATATATATATATACGAGGTCAGACAATTAAGTAATGCGACCGATTTTTTTTCTCGGCCTGTGGTAACGCTGGGAACCTGTAACTCCGCCACCGTAATAGCAGATCCCTACTCTCTCGATTGAGACCTTGACCACCCTCGTACGATCATTTCTTCGCCAGCTGTCCAGTTTTTGTAACAATTCGCGAGTAGTGCATGTCACGAAAATGGAGTAGAAATTGAATGAACATCGATTCAAGATTGTCTCGAGCAGGTTGAAAGTGATCGACTCTTCTCGATCGAGTTATTACTGGTGATGAAAGTTGGTTCTTTCAATATGACCCCGAAACTAAACGACAAAGCCAACAGTGGCTGTCCCCTAACGCACCAAGGCCTTTAGAAGGCGAGAATGAGCAAGTCCAAAGTGAAAACCATGTTGATTTGCTTCTTCGACAGCAGAACTCAAGTTCACAAAGATTCGTACCACACTGGACAAACCGTAAATCAAGTATTCTACCGCAATGTGCTCGAAGAATTACTTGATTTAGGGTGCTCAGTGTGCGTCCAAAGATCGCGAAGACTTGGATTCTGCATCACGACAATGCTCCCTTGTCAACAGTGCGTTCAGTGTCTCTCAGTTTTTGGCGTCATTATCGCAACGTTACCACAACCGCCCTCCAGGGGACGGACACTGTCACCCTGCGACTTTTTCCTATTCCCCCATATGAAAAAAACTTTCGTCACCAGTCGACATTTTGACTCCGTTGAAGATATCACCAGTAAGAATCAGTGACGAAATTTCTCTGTCGGAGAGGTCCCACAAGAAGTGTTCCAGAATTGTTACGAAAACTGGAAAACTGGCTGGAATAAGTGTATAGATGAGGGTGGAGGGGACTACTTCGAGAGAAGGGGATCGCACGGTGGCGATGTACAGGTTAAGTTTTAAATATACCGAGAAAAAAATCGGTCATATTACTTAATTATCTGACCTCGTATATATATATATATATATATATATATATATATATATATATATATATATATATACACATTTATAAGACATACATACACACACATACGTGTATGTGTGTATATATGTGTAGATATTTTATGTTTGTGTGAGAAAGAAAGAAATACGAACACAATAATTCATTATTTTCCAAAATACTCCTATTATAAGTCTTCTTTTATGTATTAATCTAAAAAAAGATTATAGTGTCAGTATTGAACTATATAAAAATTAGACTGATTTAATCTTACATATTTTTCCAGTAACTGAAGCACAATAACTGTAATCTAACTTAATTGTCAATTTGTTAATGAAGAACAGGGATATCCAGTATGTTTTATTTAAATATATCTTTATAAAATAATTTTTAATTTATAAATTAAAATGTTGATGTAGAATTGTATTTCGTTGAAATTATTTGAAATTCGTATAATACAAATCTCTTGCTTTATCATCACCTACACATTTTGTTAAAATTTTGCACGTAGTTCATGTAATTGCACAGCGTATTAGATTTCTCAATGTCTTGAGGTCATTGTCACTTCGTTCATAAATAACCTATTTCAATGTAATAAACGTACAGGAAAAATCAACGTACGTCACGTCTAGAAATCAAGGAAACTCGATTGATATCTCTGTTCTACCAATTCATCTTTCTTAGTGTTTTGTTACTAAAAATCTGTTGAATAGGATTAATGTAAAGAAATTTCGATAGCAATAGAGGAAATGATTACAGAAGACGAAAACATTGAAAGGAAACTTAATGGAGTATCAAACGTGACATTTGTTGTATTGTTTACAATTCGTGTAGGTTTTATGAACTGTGTGTGTATAAGATGTCACTGAAAACATTCATCTTTCAAAATTAATTTCGATGTTCTTTTTCTTCTGAATACTGACAGAATTTGAAAACAGTAAATCGGATTCGAAGTTTAGCATTTCAGCAATTTATTGTGTATATATGGAAACATGTGTATAGTTTATTTTTTTTCTTTTTAATAGAACACAAATTTAGATGCCACATTTGGATGAGCCTGTATTTTATGATTTTGTATTTTATGACGTTTTCTTATTAATATATATATATATATATATATATATATATATATATATATATATATATATATATATATATATATATATATATATATATATATCAGATATAAATATAATATATATATTATCAGAGATTATGGAATAGAAGTGACTACTCTTAGATTAATTAAATAAATAGAATTTTCGTTTATATGTACCTTAAAAGTAATTAGTATGTCTTGTGTATGTTTTTTTTTTAAAAAAAAAGGCATACAGAGATATTTTTGCTGTAGATAAATTTTAGATTTTATATAATAATGCACATATTAATTAAATATATCTTATATTTTGTATCATGTATAACTTTTTGTTAACAACAATAATAACACAGTTTATATTTTCTTAAAAAATACAAATTGAATAAATTAAAAACTAAAATATAATCACTTATATTAGAATCCCAATCTTCTATTTATATAATTTTTCACAGCAGTAGTTTATTTTCGTATTGGTTCTTTACCACCACCCACACAACTCTTTTCAATTTTAGGAAGCGCTCATTAGAATCACCGTTTTAATACACTCCGCAAGCAACTGAGAACGTTTCACACCCAGCTGCGAATTTTGACAGCTCAAATAAACGGTTCGTTATTGATGGTCAGCTCGAATTTCAGTTCAGGAAAATATCGATATGGAAAACTGTTATTTGACAAACAAATGCTGAAATAAAGGTTAGACATTTATATGCAAATATAATAATAATAAATATCCACATATATATACAAACATATATCACCCAAACATAAACACACACTCTACACACCCACACATATACTCCACATCAGATACAGCATGCATATACACACAGGTGGCGGAGGAAGAGGCCTGCGGAGAAAACCGACGAGGGGGAGGAAGCCGAGGAGGAGGAGGAGAGGCCGGCGAGGAGGAGGAGGAGAGAGGCCGGCGAGGAGGAGGAGGAGGAGAGAGGCCGGCGAGGAGGAGGAGGAGGAGAGGCCGGCGAGGAGGAGGAGGAGGAGAGGCCGGCGAGGAGGAGGAGGAGGAGGAGAGGCCGGCGAGGAGGAGGAGGAGGAGAGGCCGGCGAGGAGGAGGAGACGCCGGCGAGGAGGAGGAGTAGGAGACGCCGGCGAGGAGGAGGAGACGCCGGCGAGGAGGAGGAGACGCCGGCGAGGAGGAGGAGAGGCCGGCGAGGAGGAGGAGAAGGAGAGGCCGGCGAGATGCCGGCGGAGGAGGAGAGGAGAGAGGGAGGAGGAGAGGAGGAGGAGAGAGGCCGGCGAGGAGGAGGAGGAGGAGAGAGGCCGGCGAGGAGGAGGAGGAGGAGAGAGGCCTCCTCTCTCTCGCCGGCCGGCCACGGAGGAGGGCATCGGCGCCTCCTCCTCCTCCTCGGAGGCTCCTCCTCCTCCTCGCCGGCGAGGAGGAGGAGGGGAGAGGCCGCGAGGAGGCCTCCTCCTCCTCCCGAGGAGGACTCCCGAGGAGGAGGAGGCCTCGAGATGCCGGCGAGGAGGAGGAGGAGGAGAGAGGCCGGCCTCTCCTCTCCTCCTCCTCCTCGCCGGCGTCGCCTCCTCCTCCTGGGAGAGGCCTCCTCCGGAGCCGGAGTGGGAGAGGCCTCCTCCTCGCCGGCGAGAGGCCTCCTCCTCGCCGCCGGCTCCTCCTCCTCGTCGGCGTCTCCTCCTCCTCCTCGCCGGCGTCTCCTCCTCCTCGCCGGCGTCTCCTCCTCCTCCTCCTCGCCGGCGTCTCCTCCTCCTCCTCCTCCTCGCCGGCCTCCTCCTGTTCGCCGGCCTCCTCCTGTTTCTTCTCGCTGTCCTCGTCCCATTCCTTCTCGTCGGCTTCCTTTCCTTATGCAATACATACATACGTGCATTTATTCATGTAGTAATATATATATATATATATATATATATATATATATATATATATATATATATATATGCAAGCATGCTGAACAAACATGCAATACGTACAATACATAGTTTTTACCATTCTCTTTTTCCACTTCAGGCATTTTATTTCCATGGTATTCCAGCCTTATCTAATGATCATTCCATTATCTTCTAATTGAAGAGGTGTTCTAGGAAGAAATTACAATTTCACATAAGTATTATATATATTTATATTATGTATATATGTTATATAAATAAATAAATAATCAACCTCTTACTATCAATTGTTGAATGATTTCATTTTAATTACCCCAATGCCTTTTTTTAGTCCAATTTATTTTTATTTTTCATGCACGCGTGTATGGTGTGTGTGTGTGTGTGGGAAGCCTGTGGTGTGCATGAGTGATGCGGTATGTGGTGGTGCTGAGCAGAGTGTTGTGCTATATGATGTGTGGTGTGGGTACATATAAGAAATCTGAGAGAAAATGAAAAGCCAAAGTACAATTTATATGTAAACGAATCAGAGCTAAGAAGAATTTCTTAAAACTAAAATTTCCTTTCAATATTTTTTTTATTTACATAAGTTTATTTAAAAACAAAAATAATTCTATTATTTTAAACAAGTTTATATTTTACAAAAAGTAACAAAACTAGACTTAAAATTTACTACTAGTAAAAAGTACAATTGCAAAATATAATACGGATTATAGTAAAAAATCAAAAAAGGAAAAAGAATCTATAAATAAATAAGTTTTATTACAACTTTTCATAATCTTTTTTAAAACTCTTAAAAAGTGATAAGAATTTCTGACCCACAATTGATATAGGAAATCAGCAATTTATCCGATGAGATCATATTTGAAAATATATCAACTACACAAACAAAGGCGGACGTAAAATTGTCGTATTTATTTGTAGAAATCATATATACATACTTGTCATGAATATATTTTAGTTCTATTTTTAGGCAATCCCACGTATATTTTTTAACTTGACTTCATTTTAATATCTATTTTTTCCATATTGTCGAAACATTGCGATTTAAAAATATGTTACGTGACAATTTTTTGTCTGTCTTTATTATTAATATATGTATGTTTTTCAATTTTTAACCAGTCTGTTGTTTGATGGTGATATGTAAATATACGAACAAATCTGATTTATTTATTTTTACGACTGATCATGATAGATAAACGATGCTGAAAGCATTTATTTTATCTATTGTTGTTTTATCAATTCATTTTAAAACGCATGTAATATCATTTCTGAGTTATTGTTTTCTTAACCTTCAACTGACTTATTAAATTTAACTGATTATTTTTTATTTAAAATACTAAACCAATATCTAAATATATACTTGTAAAAAATATATTTTTTATTTCATACTAATAATACAAAATTTGAGAAGTGGACTCAATTATAACGAAGAAAATTTATTTTCCTTTATGATTACAAACTGAGAAAAATCTTTTAAAATATTTATATAATATATATATATATATATATATATATATATATAGCGTTGATTAACTAGTTAAATATACTACAAAAAAAATAAGTTTTTGTAAAAAGGAAATGCAACGAGCCCAATCTTTTAATTATTTTATACTAAAAATAATGTCTGTCTAGTTATTTCAATAAATTTAATTACCTGACAGACAGAAGAAAATTTAATTTGTTTTTTCTCTATATTAGATATAAAAACGGAGTAACTGGTTAGGTACATTATTCCTTTTGAGTTATGAAACAGTTAGTATTAAGTAACAGAGTAATAAAACTTTTTAGTAATATGAATTAAAATCTTTAGAATAAAAAAAATCTGGAAAAATTGTGAAAATAAATGTATTGAAGGATAAAAGATATTCCATTAGGCAAATCTCTAGAGAAATTGGTCAATGTAAATATGTAATTTTCTATTTTTCAGTGATTCCAAGAATTATAGTAAAAACTACAAAGAGAAAATCAAAACAGTAAAAATTTTAAGGATTTCGTGAATATTTAATTGTGCTTATATGAAAATCCATTGAACATTTATGGGAAGAAGTGAAACGAACTGAAGTAAACATACTGCTACTAATGAAAATATGAAAAAATAAAATATTTACAAGAAAAATGAACAAAAATAAATAATAATTTTAGTATAAAATGTGTACAATTAATACTATGTAGATTAAAAAAATATTATTAAATTAATAAATTAAAAGGCTTGTTACAAAATATTGAATTTAAATGATAATTTTCATTTTCAAAACCTTTTTCTTTCATATCATTTCATTAACTAAAACTTTTTTTACAGGGTTTTCCAATAAGAATGTCAGAACTTTGACAGCTGGTGGCAGCCATGTTTATTATTTTTCTTTGATCATTTTGACATTACAACTCAGGATAGTTTGACAAATTATCATGGAACGTTTAACACTTCAACAACACTTAGAAATTGTAAAATCTTCAATAAATTTATTGAAACAAGAGTTTAATGAGTCTATTATTTCACGAAATGGACTCATAAATTAGCCACCAAAATCATGTGATCTAACTCCATTGGATTTTTTTTCTGTGGGGTTATGTGAAATCATTGGTTTATACTGATTAACCACAAACAGAAGTATAAAAATAAACATTGAATGTGTAATTTATAAAATTAGACCATAATTATGTGAAAGAATGACTAAAAATTGTACTAATAATTGTGTTCAGTTATTTATGCCATAGAATATGCTTAAAAATAAAAATAAAACGTTATTAATTAATTAAATACTTTTTGTTTTATTTCCATTTAAATTTCTGAAGCGTATTTTTGGAAAACCCTATATATTAATTTTCATACATTGAATTTAAATGTCTTTTTCTTTTAATCTGTTTATTATTTTCAGTTTAAATGTGGCATATTTTAAAGCTTATTAATAAATGTTTATATTAATAACATTTATAATTTCGTAAATTCAAATTCAACAAAATACATAACAATTTTCAATGTGTTTAAATGAGTTAATAATGTTGTGACTAACTGCTTCCATAACTCAAAATTTATACAACAATCTAATATGTATACACATATATAAAGTATAACGAAAATGAAATAACATCATTTACTGCATCATCGCGTAATAACAATTAAATGTGGTTATTGTTGTTCAACGACACGGCTCAGTATGTAATCTAATTTAAATAAATATATCTACCACACCCATATCACGGTCAATGGCATTGAACCACTTTTCTCAACTATTATTACAGTTTATGATTATCCGAAACAATTACTATCATAAATGAACAGTTTAGTAAACAAATATTTTAAACGATTTATCCCACTGATTATTGTTCGAAAGCATATTATATTTATTCATCATTATTTATAATAATATATTTCAATTGATAAACACGAATGAATATGTGACTAAAATGATTTTATAATTAAAAGTAAGTGATTGTATAATTGTTTATAATTAAATGATTATTTTTACAAAAAAATATATTTATAAATACAGTGATTATTTTAACACTGAAGGTTTCATAAATTAAATCACCCAACTCACGTACTGTACTTAACCCTCAGTGATTACTACTTGTTTGTTTTTGTTAAAAAATAAGATAATATCACAAGATTATAAAGTTTTATGACAAATATAAATTTAAAACACTATACGCTTTGTTTGGGTACTGTGTCAAATTCATTTATTTGCCTCAAATTTTATAAAAATGTTCAATATTGTTTACTTTATTAGTTATATATATTTTGATATTCACGCTATTATCGATAGAATGTTGTATTATAAAATCTAGAACCTAATTTTTATCCTCATTCTATAATTCAGAATTCTGATAATAATGAAATAATTATCAAGAAAAAAAGTAAATAAATAAATGATTGTTCTGAAGCAATCTTATCAGTATCACCAGGATAACAACAGCAAGAGATAGATTACTCATAAGTGTCTGTTGATGTCACCTAATCGACATTGCAATTGATGCAAAAAGTAAGAAGGAAGCTACTGCACTATCTTTACAAAAATATTGAAAATGATAAGAAAATTATAGAATTTTGTCTAGAGATCTTAACGTTATTTTGATGAAACTAGAGTGTACAAATCTCTGGTTTTAAAATGACGAATATTCAATAGATAGATGCATGGAATGTCAAAACTATGTGTCAAATAGGAATTAGATCCAGATGAAGAAATTAAGATTTTTATTGAAACAACAAAGAATGTTTTATGAAATTGAAAACAGTGTTATATACTGTAATTAAAAACTTATGGTGGTGTCCATATTTGTTTTATAACAATTAAAAGAGTATAAAATTTATTACTAGAAACAGTTTTTTAAATTTCTAAAAAACATTCCTACAAATATATTTTTTGAAAAAATAGTATAAACTAATATAGGTACTTGATATTTACAAGATTGTGCGATAACTATGAGATATTAAGTGAACACTTTATAATAATTGTGGTACTTGAGGATAAAAATGAATTTGTGTTGAAGTGAATCTGCCACAGTTCCAAAACAGATAATTTGAGATACAAATTATTTCCTATAAGTAATTGTATTTATAAATAGTCTACACTCACATAAAATAAAATGATTTTGTAGTAATTTTATTTCAATTATCTTAATTAATTTAATAATAAAGACAGAAAAATGAATAGAAATAATAAGGTTAAAAAGACAATAGTCTATAATAGTGCTTTAACGTTGAAATTTCCAAGTTTAAACTTTTACTATTTACCGCTTCAAACAGTACAATCATTTATAACAAGTATCGCATGCAGTGATCAAAAGACGAAACTGAAACTTACGCAATTCTCCGCTAGGCACAAATTGTTGATTCTTCTACCTCCTCAGCAGTTGTAATTTACAGAACGTTGATTTGAAGATTAGATTTTTTCAAAACATACTGTACTTCTTGACTGGTATTTTCATCTTCTTGTTCCTTTATCAGTAGCGTTTTCATGTGTTTAACGCGTAGATTCTTCATTTAAATGTTTCTTCTTGAATAATTCGTATTCTTTAAATTAAAGATATTTCGATGTCAATTACAAATTTTCAAATATTACACGTATATATAAATTGCTTTATATGTGAAATCTTTCTTTTCTCTAATTACATTACAATTAATAAAGATAAATATTCTTTACACATCCATTCGCGTTTCAATGACCGAATAGACCTAATCGAATTTCAACTCTATTTTCTTATTAAATGAAATAAATTAAATTACTTAACTCGTTCGCTACCAGTGCTTCAAGAGAAAACCCGCCACCACAGCCCAGAAATTTTATTATTTAAATATGATACCAAATTGTCATTAATTTTTGAGAGATGTATTTATAACGTTCTAAATGAGTGAAATTAGCAATTTTACAAACCGACACACATATTGTTTTGAAAATTTTTTTGAAAAATTTTCTTCAATTTTTTTTTTTGGAAATTTATAAATAAACAATAATTGTTTATTTACATATTTTTATATAATACAACTAAAAATATTCTAAAATCAATTTTTCGTAATTCAAACGCAAACCTTTAAATATTATATCTCAAAGTATAAATAAATGGAGTTTTTGCACTATCAAAAACAAACGGATCAATTTGTTATTAATGAAAGTGTTATAAATCCATTTAAAATTAAATGTATATACATAATGTTATAAAAATAAAAATACTATCTGTATATTGAAATACGTGCCAATAACGTTAATTTCGCACTATATACTGAATATTGGCATACATGTCAATTACCTTTCGTGTTGTTTGATAAATTTTTAAATACCACATGGATTTAATTTACTGTTATTTGTATGATTATTTAATTATTTTTACATAATAAAATTGAACAAGTTTATAAACATAGTTTTAAAACGTAACTCGAATTTATTAACGTTTGCCAATATTTTTTAATTCATTCAAACATATTCGTATATATATATATATATATTCGTGACGCCCAGATCTTATTGTTTTTAACATAATTCATCTGTTTGCGGTACGATTTGGTACAAACAGTTATCATAAACTAATAATGATCATCTGTCACCGTTCCTTTGTAGATGTGCACGTTCCTATGAATCATATGTCACAGATCCAACACACATTTGTGACGCTGGGCTGAGGTAAGAAAATCGAGTCGTCACACATGTGTGACGCTGGTAGCGAACGAGTTAACATGCAATAAATTCTTATAACGAATAATGATTGAATTTGTCTCTATTTTTTAATTTTATACAATATATAAATATATGAAGAAAAAAAAATCTCTCGATACTGTTACTACTACTACCAACATTATTGTTCATTCTTGATCAATACGTACTCAGTTGATTAATAGACAACAAATAAAACATAAAAAATTGAATAAAAAGGAACACAAAATAAAACTAAAAAACTTAAAAACCGAAATGAAGTTGACAATGTTATGGGATTAGAAAAACGTACAATTTTAGATAAAGGCCGATAGTAATGAGTAATGAAATAAAATACGAATATAACTATCACTTACGTTTCGATAGACGAATGCAAATGTAAAACTAGTAGTTAATTTCTAATGGAGATTTCAAGTAGATGTTGCATTATCACACAGCATGAGTAGAGTTGTGCAAGTACTTGATTCAGACAGTTACATCACAATCTGATCGGTTTAAGTTCGATGATATTGAAGAGAAAAAAACAATGCGGCACGCAAATAAATATCAATCGTAACCTAATTTTAGAATCAATCGAGAAAATGTATCGAAAATTATGTTTAAGATTGTAAAAAACAGACACATAATGCGATTCAATATTGCCGGTAGGAAATCTGTAAAAGAACAAACAAGTCGATAGATATGTTATTCACATTACAAAACATCAATATAATTTATAAATTATCAATTTAAATGTACCATAAACGATACCTGATATAATTTTCG
Organism: Neoneuromus ignobilis; assembly: GCA_029203775.1. Classification (NCBI taxonomy): domain Eukaryota; kingdom Metazoa; phylum Arthropoda; class Insecta; order Megaloptera; family Corydalidae; genus Neoneuromus; species Neoneuromus ignobilis. Next base: position 26,175,706 of record CP092092.1, on the reverse strand, counting down.
ATCAAATGTAACACAAAATGTTAACAAAAAGCATTTACTGCGAATGAAAAAACGAGCGATGATGGCCTTTCGAAATGATTGTCAAATAGCCGAAATGAACTGAGATAGTCCACATAGATGCCCACATACCACCACTAAATAAACTAATTTAGTTAATAACGTCAATGTTTCAAATCATACGTACAAGCGAGATAGGATACATGACATGAAAACGATTGAGGATGAATAAAACGATGGCACGATGGATGAAACGATTGTGAGCGACGACCAGTGGCTTTGAAAAAACACAAAAACGACCTGTCGAGAATCAAAATCGGATCCACTGGTTGAGTATTTTATAAATTACTATACAAAGACAAAAAGTATCGCATTTTATATTAACTGTATAAAACATTGTCCTCTTTCAGGATAATAGCAAGTGTCATCGTTTTTAAGGATCGAATTGTAAAGCCTTGTTGTTTTTAAGGATGACATTTCAATACACAACTATATATGTACATATATACAAATAAAATTATGCCATGAAGCACTATGTGATCTCTGATGTGACGTAGAATTAAAACGTGACTTAATGTTAAAAAATTTATCTAAAGAAAATCATTATACTTTAGTAAATTTACTTTAATACACATGAATCACTTACACCTCGTATAACAATTCGGTCATTCAATGATTTATTATCATCACTTCATCGAATAATAAAACTGCCATATTTTCAGGATATAATATTTTCTTGTATCTTTATTTTACTTGTTGAATGTTCTAAACAATGATAATAATAATAATATAAACAGTATAAACTATATTATTGTATTTAAGTAAACCATATTTTTCTATTATAATTTAAATATAAAAAAAGATAACTCTATTTTAAAATTCTTTTTATAATATTCTTAACTGCAATTATGTCCTACATGTATAATCGAATATTTTGCACAATATTAATTTTGAAATAATTTGAAGCATGTAAATAATTATTATAAAATACATTTTTACGCATACATATAGAGAAATATATATATATATATATATATATATATATATATATATATATATATATATAGGTAGTCCAAAAAAAACTAAATGAGTATAGACACATTTATTTCCTTACTATCATCATTTATTAGTTTTTAATATCCTTCGATCTCATTTATTCCAGTCCCCCTATATAAAAAATTAAAAAAAGTATAGCTAGTTAACTACTTGTAATAGATATTAAAATTTATATGCATTTTTCTAGCTACATTATTTATTTACTTTTTTGCGCTGATTTTAATATAAACTTAAAGTTATTAAATTATATGTTTGATCAAATAAATAAATATCTATTAATGCTGTTAAAATATATTTGTTTTCAAATATTTTACATGTATTTAATCAGCAATGGACATAAAACATCACTTTTAATTTATATATATATATATATATATATATATATATATATATATATATATATATATATACATACATACATACATATATTAGGTTGGCAAGTATCTCCCTTCCGCTTTTTTTTTTTTTTTTTGTACATAGCTGCGAAATTCAAAAGACCAGAAGGCGGAAGGGAGATATTTGCCAACCTAATATAATTCAGTAAAGTGACAAATTATTAATTGAAATAATTCATAATCTGATACTTACATTTTAAAATTATCACTAGAATATTTTGACTAACATCTAATAATTTTTTTATTAATATGAAAATGAAAATTTAAACATGAAATAATATGAACTTAGTACTAAATTTAATAATTCTATAGTTAAATATGTGTGAAATATAAATACTTATATATCATATAATTGTAATTAATTAAACTGTGCAGGAATAAATAGAAAAATAATAAGTACTTATAATTTTTTAATTCATTCTTCAAAATGTTGGAGCGTTTTTATTACTATTTGTTTTAAAATAATTAATAACTATAATTTATCAAAATCATAAATAAATAAAAATTAATAGTATACATTAGTACATAATAAAAAATAAGAGTTCCTTGAAAATCATTTAAAGCTTCTATACAAATAGAATCACAGTTAATTTAATACATATTTTCTTTATGAGTAGTATTTTATTGATCTTTAATATTCTTAAATATTCAGAATACAGTAAAGACTAATATATATTACAACATTATAAGACAAAGGAATCATTATTGATAAAATATACATTTATAATTTATATAAATGTGATAAACTAATTCTTTTTATGTGCAATTCTTAGAATTTCATGTCCACATTTGAGACATATTTTCGTAGTACTACAACTTTCTCTGTCATCTTCAAATTGCTCATCTTTTTTCTTAACGTCACCAGATACTTTAGCTGAATTGTCAACAGATCGAGATCGATAATGACGTTGTTGTGGAGGTGACAAGAATTTTTCTGCTGTAGATGATTCAACAACTGAAACACAATTCATTAAATATAAAACATTTTTTTAAAAAAATATATATATAAATATTTATTTTTGGTATATGAAAATAAATAAAATTGATAGACTGATCTCAAAATATTATGAAATAACATAAAGTAGCCTAAGTGAGATGGAAAGGTAGTAAATGATAGTAAGCAAATAAATATGTTTAAACCCTTCAGTTTCATTTGGGTCAACCTATATATAGCTGCATGAATTTTAAAATAATTTGTAAAGATGATAGTTTTAGTAATACAGGCTGAAAAAAATAAATGGTTTATTATTAAAATCTAAATTACATAAAATACAGCAAATTTCTCATTATATATCATTTATTGAAACTTAATAATTATAATATGTATAGAATATGTTATCGCCAAGTGATTATCTTTAATCGAAACAAAATTTCGTGTTTTTTAAAACATATTTTGTGTAGTTTTTTCGTATATTTTACAATTTATTACAGGAAAAATATTATAAATATTTTCCTGTATTATCCATGATTCAAAATTAAAATAACTAAATTTTCAATATAATATAAAATACATTATTTATATTCTCAAATATCAAGTAATTATAAATTTGAAATGTTTAAAACATATTTCTGATTTAAAATAAAATTAAAAATATAAAACTTAAAATAGGGTTAATTAAAACAACTTACTCACTCAATAAAAGTTTATTCAGAATAACCTTATATTTTATCATTTTGAGAATTATATTAAATATTTTTTTAATTCACGAATAAAAGCAAAAAGCACACCATTGAATATGTAGAATGTATTATACACTTTTATATGACTGGTATAATTATTGAATAACTATGTTAATAAATAACATTTCAAGAATATAAATAATATAAAATGTTTTTTATGAACAAAATCATTTGTAATCATATTTGAAACGTAATTCAGTAATAAAAACATTCTTTTCGAAGTTAATGAAAATAATTCTAATTAAAATAATTATTTTTTATTCAAAGAATATTTTTTATTATAGATTTGTAAAACAGTTTAATTTTTAAATTTTCAAAACAAATATAATATATATTTATAACAAGATTACATTTAATCAATAAATTTTAAAGATGTTCATATATAATAAATAATTTTCTTTTAATAAAAATATATGTTTGAATACACATACATTCGTACTTATATGTTATTATATTTAGTACATACATGTTAATAAATCTGTTATTATATTTAAAAATTATAATACATCTAGCTATTATGAATGAATACTACGATGTTTGATAAACATTTACAATACAAAGAAAATAGTTACAATATGAATTATTCCAATCATTATTATAAAATAAAAATAAAACAATTAAAAGCTCTGATAATACATTATAGGTGCTTTTATTAAACGTCTATAAACATTATGTACTGAAAGAGTTAATAGTTAATGACTTGTAGTCATGATATATAATAATATCTTATTTAATATATTTTGATTTAATAAATTGCATTTATTTAAAGTTTAACAATATTTATAACTACCTGGGGCTTCTGAATTAATATTAGAGTAATTCGGTTATAATCAATATTAATACATCAAGTACATCCCTGGAAAAATGCATCTATATAAAATAAAAATTTTCAGTTTACATAAATGAAAAAGTTATTTTAATTTTAAATAATTATTCTAACTGAAAGTATAAACTTTTCCAGGTGTGTAACTGATATTTATATCAAAATTACTAGATGTTAAAATCGATTATAACAGAATGTTCTAATAATGATAAAGTAGTTCTTAATTAAAATGTTAAATATAGAAACGGATACATACAAATGAAAATAAAAAATATACTTATTTAAACACAACAAGCGATTTATATAGAACAATTCCACTAAAGTTGTACTTGTTGGAAACTAACCTTTATGTTCCTTGCCATGAGTAGTGTCTGCTTTTATTACAAATAGAAAAAATAATAAAAAATGTACATTATAATTTAATTAAAAAAATGATAATTTAAACACTAACCTCCTTTAGCATTATCAGTACTTGGCATATCGTCAGTCTCAGAAAAATCTTCTACCATCAACGGTAATGTGCTAACTGGTTCAGATATTGGTCTCTGAGCAGCATCATTTACAATACCATGAACCAAATCCATTCGCGAATCAAGAGAATATTGTTTTCCAGTCATCAAAATTCCTCTAATTCGTCGTCGCATTGCTGTTAAACATTTTTTTTTCATGCAATTTCAATAATATTAATAAAAACGATTATATTCAACATTTATATATATGTATGTATGTATTTATTTGCTCATCAATTTGTTATTTCAATTAGAATAAATAATTAAAATAAACTTTTTATTTAAAAATTTTACATCTTAATTAATATAAGGAAGTTATATAAAAAATAGTACATTTTATCTCTATACTTAACAATACAATTTTCAATTCAAACATCCCCAGACTAACTTTGAATAATCTTTGTATTTAACAATAAGTTAAATATACTAATTTGATATTTTCTCACTAACAAACTTAATAAAAATTAATTTTTCACTCAAAAAATGGTCAATAATCATTGACCAATAATTCATAATACTTATGAATAGCACAACAGCAAACAGCATGGATTATTTGCCAATCGCATTGGTCAATAATCCATAATATTTATTAACAACACTGTTTATAAGTAAGTGTTTGTTGTTCTTTAATAATTGCAAAACAATTACAACTTTTTTACCTGGACTATCATGAATGTTTGTAGTCAACAATTTTGAAAATGCCTTAGCACAATCTACTAAAATTTCTTCTTGATCATAAATAGCAGCAAAACTTCCATTCACAATTTTTGGAGACATAGGAGAATTTGCCAAAAGTAAACTTGAACCAAAATTTTCGTTTTTTTCTCTGGTTTCTGAAATACAGATAATAAAAAGATAAATAATTCTTATTGTTTGTATAATCTAAACAATTATAATTATCATAGTTTTATTTAAAAAGTAAATGAAAAACAAATTAAAATTAAAATAATAATGAAAAAATAAATAAAAGAAATAACATACATGTAAAACAATAATTTATAATCCAAATTCCTACTCTTTTAGTATATTAGTGAAATGTATTTATAAGTTTTGTAAAACTGAAATAAATATTAATAAAATTTATTATTTTTCTTCTCTTCGTTTGTAGTATTTATTTTTGTAGTTTTTCTTCGTTGTGTTTGTTAATTTTCATTTAAAATTAAAAATGTGTTATCTTTTGAGATTTTCTATTTTAAAATAAAAAATTATACACCTCAAAATCTAAATTTAAATCCATAATATTATATATACTACTCTGTTCAAAAAGTAAGGTGACTGTTTGAATAAAACACATATTATTTATTTATTCATCCAAATTTATTTCATCTCCTTCAAAGTAATCCCCTCTCGTTGCGATGCACATACGCCAATGTTTAATCCAATTTTGGAAGCACTTTTCATATTAACTTTTTGGAATTTCCATCAGCACCTCTTTCGATTTTTGTTTTATCGATTTAACTAAGTCAAATCGGGTTTTTCGAAGTGTTTTTTTTAATCAACTGAACAGAAAAAATCGCATGGTGACATATCTGGAGAATACGGTGCTTGTGGAGCAATATTTGTTGAATTTTTGACGAAAAACTCACAAATAATGATTGTATTATAAGAAGGTGCGTTTTACTGACAAACGTTTCAAGTCCAAAACATCACTTAAAATTGCATCTACTGGACCTATTGATATGCCAATATCTTCAAGAAATTCTCTTACAATCCAATGACGATTTTCCATTACATTGTTTCTAATTTTTTCGATGTTTTCATCGGTTATTGATATTGATGGACGACTAGAACGAGGTTCATCTTCTACAGATTCACGACCTTCTCTGAACAGCTTATGCCACTGGAATACAGCTTTTCTTGATAAAGATGAATGCTTTCTGCACCATTTTAAACGTTTCAGTAGCATTAATTTCATTTTTAACACAAAATTTAATGCAACTTCTTTATTTAACAATATTAGACATTTTAAAAATCGAAAAAAAGGCAAAAAGTTGATGTAAATAAACTGCTGTAACTTATAAACTATTTGATATATCAAACTGAAATTAGGAGTGAATGTCACTGAAGGTTGTACCAACATATGAAAAAAAGTTTTTTCGAACTACGACTTTCGCATGAGTTTCAAATTAAAAGGCACCTTATTTTTTGAACAGAGAGTTATATATATATATATATATATATATATATATATATATATATATATATATGAACGTATATATACCAACAAAAATACAACTGAAACTATAAAAAACTCTAACCTCCAAGAGGAACTTTAGCTCTTGTAACTCCAGCATCTTGAATATAAGTTTCTTCTTCTACATCTTTTAAAACTTCAGCAGCAACCATTCTAATTTCATTCCAATCTCGTACTATATCATCATTAGTAGTTCTCTGCGATGTGACCGTAAAACGAATAACATATTCAGTAGAATTAGATATTAAATCTTCATTGTTTATAGTATTTGCGCTGTTTGTGAGTGATTCATTTTTAGGAGTTGGTATAGCTGCTGGAACGCAATGAACTTTACCGCGTGCATTAATTCGTCTTAATAATTTTTCAGTTAATGCATCTGCTGTAGAAGAATCGAAATGTTTTAATCGAAATACAACTAAACCTAAATGACGTTGAGCAGCAATTTCAAATCTAGTATCAGTTCGCATAAGAGCTTCGAATTTAGCAGCAAGGCGTACGTTCTGAAAAAAATATTTTTTAATATTTGTTTCCTTAAAATGGAATATAATTACGTAAATAAAAAAAACAAATCATTAATGAGAATTAAATATCTTTCTGTTATTCATCATTAAATTACTGTTTTCTTTTTATTACATACAATTAAAAATAGTTATCATTTTTAAAAAATAATGTTTAATACTAACAATATCCTCACTTATATAAAACACACAATAATGGACAGAAAATGGATAATTTGTAAAATAAAGAAATTTGTAAAAATCAAAAACTTCTGTACACAATTGAATATATAGAAAATTATAAATACAATTTGAAAATTTAATATTAATTTATTTGAAAATGGATTTATGATTTAAGCTAGTTGTAGAGAAAAAATAGTGACTCAATGATGAACAACTCAAAAACAATACAAGAATAAAATTAAAAATCAATAAATTTTACGAATATTACAAAATTACCTCTCTTATATGTTTCTGTAAGCCTCGAATACCATAACTTCGAAGCACAAACCAAAGTTTTAATGCTCGAAACCTTTTACTAAGAGGAATTTGCCAATGCTAAAAAAAATAATTATGCATATTTTTTCATTTAATTAATAAAATGTTATTTTATATTTACCGTAAAATCAATTGCAAGACCTAAGGACAAAAAGTATTTATCAGAACAATATGTATTCATATTTGCACTGTAAATAAAATTTATGAATGTATTATTTAAAAATAAAATAAAACAACTTTCAAACTTACCAGAGTTTTCATGCTTCAAATATAATGGATCGACATTAAATGTCCTATGAAGTGCTTGGCTATTTTTTACCCTGAAAAAATATATAGTAAAAATAACATTTTGGAATAATTCAATTTAGGAACGTTTTTTTTATACAAAACCTAATTTAAATATATTAATTTTACTGATATTTTATAATATTAATTTCTCATTTTTTTATTTATCTTTAAATTATTTCTTATATGCATTTCTATACCAGAGCCATATCTTTTTCAAATTCTAGATATGAGTAGAATTTATTTACTAAAATTGTAATTAAATATTTTGATTTGTTTTTTTGATATTTTTATATTCAACTTCTTTATTTGTGTACTAAACATACTTTATAATTTTTAATTAATACTTTATGATGTTTTATATAATATCGATAGAATTTTTTTTTATAATACAATGCATAATAAATTAACTTCTAATTAATTTTCTCATTTTATTACAAAATTTTATTTTATGTTATAATAAGAACATAGGTTCTATTTCCTTATTTATCATTTTTATATCTTCATGTTATCTTTTTGGAATAAAAATAATCCACTATATAATAATATATAGGGTCATCCAAATATGACGCCTAGATTTGTGTTTTATTGAAATATGTGTATAGTTTCTTTTTAATCAAATACAAATCTAAGCGTCACATTTGGACGACCTATATTTAATTTTATAGAACAAATATGAAAATAATATAAAAATGAGAAATTATTTTATGTCATCAGAATTGATACAAATAGAATAAGTTACAATAATTAATTAAATTTCAACAGATACAAATAAATTAATAAAATCTTTTTTTATATTTTTTGGAATGATATTTTTTATTTTGAGTAAAATTTATATGTATGATAAAAATAATTAATGAGAGTGAAAATTCAAATTACTTACCACATAGCTGTACAATCGAAATGAACCATTAGCCATTTAGATGGATTAAATGCTATACTATCTGCACGTGCTATTCCTGTTAACCAAGTACGATACTCTGGACATATGAATGCCGCTCCTGCATACGCAGCATCCACATGCAGCCATAGTGCACGTTTTTCACACACAATACCTATTTCCTCGAGATTATCAAAAGCGCAAGCACCTGTTGTTCCTAACGTAGCACATACCTGAAATGATTTTCTTAATGAAAATATTTTCAGTGATTTTTAAATTATAAATATATAATAAATTACATGACAGTAATTCATAAAAGTCATAGAAAATCCATAAAAAGAGATACTGAACAATAAATAAAATTTATTTGATTTTTTGGTAATATTTATATTAAATATAGATTTTTACATCATTAATTTCTTTTAAGATTTTTTTAGTGAACATTTAGAAACACAAATGTTGTTATTTGCACATTGTGTTAAATGTTAAAGTAATTAAAACTTATATTACAAATGTATTAGAAAAAATTTAAAATAGTTGTAATTATTTTAATGTAAAAATTAAGTATAGTTTTTTAAATATCAGTTAATATTTATATATGGTAGAATTTAAAGTAAAAAATTAAATTTAAATATGAATACAGGAATTATTAAATAAATACACATATTGCTCTATATAGTGATATATAAAGTTTTCCAATAAGAATGTCAGAACTTTGACAACTGGTGGCAACTATGTTTGATTTTTTTAAGTTTATTTGACATTTCAACTCAGTATAGTTTGGCAAATTATTAAGGAACGTTTAACACTTCAACAACGCTTAGAAATTTGTAACCACTGTTCGATTCGTAAAACTTATCATGGGCTTCGTGAAACATACAGTCAATACTAAATAAAGAAAATTGCAGAATTTGGAGTGAAAGCTATCTACAAATCATTGAATAAAGGTCACTGCATCCACAAAAAGTAACTTTCTGATATGCGTTACATACTAGTGGTATCATCGGATCATATTTTTTTCAAAATGAAGCTGGAAATCATGTTAGAGTAAATGGCGTTACCAAATCATGATTAATGATTTTTTATTCAAAAATGATTAAAAATGGTTTGTATGATACGGTATAACGTGCCATAAATCTACGTAAACAATAGACTTATTGAAATAAAAATTTAATGAATCCATTATTTCACGAAATAGATCCATCAATTGGCTACTAAGATCATGTGATCTTATTCCATTGGATTATTTTCTGTAGGATTATGTGAAATTATTGGTTTAATCTGATAAATCATAAACAACAGAAGCATTAAAAATAAATATTGAACGTGTGATTCATGAAATTGGACCACAATTATATAAAAAATTGACTAAAAATTGGACTAAAGGAATGTACTATGTCAAGCGAAATCGTGGTGGTCAAATAAGTGAAATTGTATTTCATCATTATTGCCATAGAATATGCTTAAGAATAAAAAAAAATAACTAATTAATTAAATACTTTTTGTTTTATTTCCATTTAAATTTCTGAAACGTTTACTGGAAAACCCTATATTTATATGAAAATACATAAACAGATATGGAGTCTTGGCTATTTAATTTATAGACGAAGAAAGTGTTATCAAAATTTTATTGTGAGAATCATTGAATTTTATTTACTTATTTCTATTGAATATTTTGAAAGGTTTGATAAGAAATATTTATAATCTTTCAAATAATTTGATAAATTTTCTGAGTTCAAGATCAATTAAATAATAAAAAGGAAGAAATTATTTAAAAAAAATATTCAGCAATTAAAAAAGTAGAGAACATTTTTTATCTGTAACGCACTTATTAAAATTTGGATATTATATATATATATATATATATATATATATATATATATATATATATATATATTTAATTTAACCTTATAATCTACTGATATATATATTCTTTATACCAATTAATAGGTCAAGGTATAATATTTATAACTATTGGCGATAAAACTAATGAGCTATAAGTGAATTATAAATGAATCAAAAAATATATTAATTGGCTTATGTACGTATATGTGCTTACATAGATATCCAGAATGTATTATAAAACATCAAAGTATCGAACTACTTAACGAAACTGTAAAAATGTCGTATATAATAAACGTAAGCTATATATTTGAAACATAAATTAAAAAGAGATATTAGTTTCACTGAACAAGCAACCATCTGTTGCGGAGACAAATCTTCTTAAAATGATATAACAAATCCTATATTAATTGAGACACTGGGGAATCAATTAGTTTGCTATTTATATAACAACTGTTGTAGTGGAACGAGAAATAAATAATACACATTTGTATCATTCCACATGAATGATGCACTGCTGTCAGTCTGATGTGAAGGCAATTTTACAAGAACGCGAATAAGCACAAAAAGAAGATATTTCGAAATTTTATTCTAAAATACTTTGTTGATTCAGTTTTAGTCTATGATTTCTAAATCATTTTATTTAAAGCGTTGTCAATGATGATTTTCTTCACGTGTTTAGTATTTTTTCGGGTAAATAAGTTTACAATTTTTTTAAAAAAGAGAATCATTTTTAAATATATATATATATATATATATATATATATATATATAGAGAGAGAGAGAGAGAGAGTCGAGAGAGAGAAACTTAAATTGAAATATAACTAACTTACCCAAAATGGTATTAATCCTTTAACCATGTCTTTTTCAATTGCTTCTTCTAATTTATTACCTCGTAGACTAAGATTTGAATCACATTCGACGTAACGCATGTGGACGAGACCAATAAGACCAGCTTTTTCGACAGATGAATGAGCTTGATTGCTACAATAAGCTACTAAACGAGCATTGATTTCTGCATCCTCTAAATCTGGATATAATTTCTGATAATTTCTAATAGCTTGAGATCTGCCAGCAAGTAGGCATACTAATGTCGCTTCACTTGCAGTTGTCTGACAAAAAAAATTTTTTTTCATTTTTATTTTTATACACCTACTGTCTTTTTCGAAAATAATTCAACAATTTTGTTAATATTAATATTTAGGATGAGCCAAATGAGATTGAAGTGTTTTTTAAAAATGAAAAGAAAATTTCAGAAAGAAATCTTTAGAGGTTAATTTTTTCAACATTCTAGAAATATTTTAACAAAATTTATTAATTAATTTTTATTTACTTTTTCACACTATCATAACTATTTTTTTATTTTGTGTCTTAAACATTTTTCATAATTTTCAATTAATATTTTCTGACTTCTATATCATATCAATTATTAATGAAAAATATTTTTTAACTTTGTTGTAATATATTGCACAATAAATTTATTCTTAAAAAATTTTTTATTCTTTGATGAAATTTTTCAAAAGCTTTAATGATATTGGATTGGTTTAAGAAAATCTTAATGAACATAAATAAATAACTTTTTTAAAAAAATATTGATGAAATACTGAAGAGTAAATTGAATGAAGTAAAATTTTATACAATTATCTATGAAACATGAAATATAGCATTGTCCTAAAGACGTATGGAATTATGTCCGTTCGTAAACTCTGATTGTTTTCTACTAAATATCTCATCTTGATATTACGAGTATATAAGGTCGTCCAAATGTGACGCCTAGATGTAGGCGCGTTTTTTTGGATGACCCTATATTTTCGATTTGTTATAGTTATAATACACGAGTATAAGTTTTTTACGATGGATATTAGTTTTGGAGGATCAATTTTAATAATAATTCTTAAATAACTATTATTAACGATAGTATCTGATCTTTTATGAAAATCATTTAAAAAAATCACTATTTGAACGAAACTTCTTATATCTATATTAAATATTGATTTAATTAACTATTGCTTCGTAGAATTCAATGATAATATTATAAATTACATTAAATGTATTTTCTCATTAACATTTATAAAACAAAATTAATATAATTTACTTAAAAAAAACATCATTAAAAATTCGAATCAGAAATGAATAACAAAAAAATCAGTTAAAATCTCATTCTAATTATAAACCATTTAAACTAAAACAACCAAATTTTTTTCACAAACGATATACGATAAAAAATTACAAATTGATGCCATGTTTATGATACAAACTCAATATACTGTTTGGAGGCTTACTAGTAACTTCAAATTAATATTTTTATACATCTATTGTCTTTTTCGAAAATAATTCAATAATTTTACTAATATTAATATCTAGGATCACCCAAATGAGATTGAAGCGTTTAGACATAAATTTATTTGTTTACAATCATTTACTATTTTTTTACTATCTTTCAATTTCACTTAAATCATCCAATAAAATAAAATTATCAAAATTCAAATTTTACCTGTATAACTCCTCCTCCCATTGAATCAGGACTGTGCAGAAATTCATTGGGAAGACCAATCATTTTTCCTAACCAGTTCATTACAACGATTTCAAGTTCCGTACAAGCTGGACTGGATGCCTGTAATAAAATATATTAATGATATTTTCTTTTATTGTTCTGCTTATATTTTTGCATATATATATATATATATATATATAAATATTAAAATAATAAAACTGAAATATAACTCCACTGAAATGTGGAAAAATAAATAAACATATTTTTAATACTAGTTGTTTTGGTATTGGAATAAATTTACTTTAACTCAAATGAATCACTTATCTCAATATCATAAGATCTTATAATATTTTGTGGTATCGAGATAAGTGATTTAATAAATTTAAAAATGATTCGTTAACTATACGAGTATATTACCTGATTATAAAATAAATTTCAATTATATTTTAAACTCGACAATTTCTAATAATAAATAATAGTCAACTTACCCAAGTGAATCCAAGACAGTTGATGGCATCAGCTAACATATCTCCTAAGAGTGATGGAAAAGAGTTCAATGCTGGAAAATATGCATGCATGTGCGGGCTTTGCCAGTGTGTGATGCCAGGCATGATTACTCTTTCAACGTCGTGTATTATTCTCTCCCACGGTTCGCCATCTAACGGTGCATTTTCAGGAATGAGATGACGCAAATAGCCTGGTTTTACATTCGGTAGTACGTTTCGTGTACGTATAGTTTCTAAATAGTCTGCGATGTAGTCGACCATTTCTTTACCTTCGTGTAAAATATTATGTGTTTGATTAAACATAATATTTTAATCAAATATTTTTTTTCGGAAGTTAATTTTTATTTTTCGTATTTTTTTAGTAAAAAAATAAAGAATTATTAGTAATAAAAGTTTCAAATAAAAGAAAATCACTTTTTTTCTCATCATATACTATTTTCATTTAATCAACGTAAAATAGTTTTTATGTAAATCAACAAAAAACTTAAATTTCTGGAAATGAAATATTCGAAAGTAAATATATGTTATAAATGGGTTCAAAAGTTTGAAAATAGTAACATTTATTTGAAAAATAAAGAATATTCTAAGTAGTCGCAAAATATGAAATTGAATTATTTATAAGCATTGCTGTATGAAAATTCGATGCAATCTATAAAATATTAAACAAAGTACAACAAAATGAATTCTGTATGAACTATCAGAAAGTGTTATTGCTAATTGAATTAATAATTGTCTTTAACTGCTCAATTGTCAGTGACAAAATATTTTTTGTACCGAATAACAACTGTAATTTATAAATAGATCATCCAAAATGCAAACAGTTTTAGTAAATCTTAGCGAAACTTCTATCTCAATCACTTCAATAAAATATCTATAGAAATAAAGTATACGCTTGTATTTAGTAGGAATTATTTATTATAAACGCCTATAATTGGGTCAAATAGTCATTGAAGATCAAAACAATCAACAAATAAACCATTTGAATGAAACATAAATTCAAAAACGGATATTTTCTGTGAAAAAATAAATCAAAATCAATCTTATTTGAGTTATATGTTGTATATTGACCCGAAAAACTTTAACAGAACTATAATGGTAAATCTGACTTTTATTTGCATTGTTGAATACATCATGTGTTTTCAGGTATACGATTCAGTAATTCTGAAGAATTATTAAAATGAATTGAGAATTTTATTTGCTTATACAACATTTCTTTACTATGGTATTCATCTTATTATTGAAAAATGGCAAAAGATAATTGAAAATGTCAAAAATAATTTAATTAAAAATATTATTTTTTTAAATAATATTAAATAAAATAGTTTAAAAAAAATTAAAACTTTTATATGCTATAATACAATCTATAATATTTATTTTTTTGTAGTTTTTAGAATAAGTGTATTAAAATATTTAATAAGCATTGTTTTAGGTCGAAATGGAAAATTTTAAAAGAGGCCTTCATTGAGAGGATCTAATGTTATATATATATATATATATATATATATATATATATATATGTGTGTGTGTGTGTGTGTGTATGTATATATGTATGTATTAAAAATAAAAAAGACTTGTAACATCCAAAATAATAATAACATATATAATATAAAGAGAATCGTGAATCAAACTTAACTTGTTGCTCACTTTTATACTTTTGTATAATATTGAAATGTAATATATTTTTTAAAAAAATAGCAGCATAGAACAAATTACAAGTGTGAATTCAATACGATGCAAACCCAATCACGGACAATATATAGTTTCCAATAAAAATAAAATCCGTCTATTTTCACATTAAACGGATTCGAACCGATTGACTAAAAGAATTGTGCGACGTACGTACAAGCTTGCACGATGTGTAAATAAAACCTTAGACTGATTGTATTTTACAGCTTTAGACAAATAAACATTCGTTAAATAGGTTTTCGTTGTAAACTGTTGACAGCACGAGCTTCACTATAAAAGTGGATCAGTCAATATTGATATTTACAAAACTGTTTATTTATTACTTAGTTAAGATGCGATTTCTAAAGACAATTTCTGAGGTTATGTTTCTAGATCGGAGTTTAGCTTAATGAAATTATTATTAATAATTCATCATGCTATTAATCGTTTGATTAATAAAAAATACCAAGATATTCACTCAATCTATATTTAAAGATAAATATGTTAAAATTAAATTTGGTATTTTACATTTGTTTTTCGTTACAATTGATTCTGTAATTTATAAAAAATAACCCTCATATAATCTGAGATTAGGTTTGACAGAAACATCGCGTTCTAAAATCATTTTATATATAAATTAAATTATATGCATAACTTTAATTATATGAAATATTTAATCACTCAATATTTGCTCCTTTATTTTTTTGACAAGCTCAGATGAACTTGAGAAAAGAATTAGATAAATCAAATTAAAAAAAATGTTTTATGATGAACTTAAATAAGAAAAAAGTAATGTACAATGAATTTTTAGATCAGACGAAAATAGAATTAAAAGTTAAAAAAAGCATGTACTTTGGACATCTCAAAAATATAAAAAAAAACATTTATGGATGAAATAAATAGGAGAATAAAAATTGGATGGTGTTAATTTGGAAAAAAATATTTTATTATGAAATCGAATATTCCTCCACCTGTTCTCACTTGTGATAATAAAACATTGTCAGAATAATTTTGTGTTTTCAGGCAATGTGAAGAAATATAAATATGTTATGAATAAAACATAGAGATGAAGAGAGAAATGAATAAATTTGGAAACAAACATAATTTATTCGAGACGATATAACAAAAGTCAAAAGTTTATAATAGAAATGGGATGATCATATAAGAAGGAAAACCCATCGATGGAGAATGTAGTAATAAAAATTATTGATTAGAAATCTAGAGATATAAAAAAATTTAAAAAGAGATCCATTTATAAATAGACTAGAGATATGAGAAAATATGTCTGTTTAGAAAAAAGAGAAAAGCACTGGATAGCTGGAAATGAAAAGTTTTGAAAGAATCTTTCAACCAATATCAGAGAAAAATGGTTGGTGATAATTTTATATACTTAGTAAATATGTTTATAACTATAATTATTTATATAAGTATGGTTATGGATATATTTATCATTTCATAGATTTAGAAAATATGAATAAATAATTGCAATGTGGGAACATACAATTATTTATAAATAACTTCAATGTAAATATAAAACACATATACATTTTTTATAAAAAATTGTAAATACTCAGTACTAAACTTAGTAAAAGCAATGATAAATTTAAAAATTAATATTATGTATGTGTTATTTTTTACCGCGTTATTCAAA
This sequence comes from Neoneuromus ignobilis, assembly GCA_029203775.1. Lineage (NCBI taxonomy): Eukaryota > Metazoa > Arthropoda > Insecta > Megaloptera > Corydalidae > Neoneuromus > Neoneuromus ignobilis. The sequence goes on along the minus strand of CP092092.1, from coordinate 26,158,734 downwards.
AATTTTAATTACGTTTTATCAAAATTCAATTACAAAAAATTCATGTTCAGCAAGAATTGTTGAAATTTGTCAATAACGTTATATTAAAACTGCATTATACTGGAGTTCCTGTATATCATATTTTTAACTTCAGTTAAGAAATAAAAATAACGAAATTGACAAATTTAATTTCTTGAAAAATTTACTATAGCTAGTAAAATGTCCATTTTATTTTAATCTATTTAACAAATTTTTAAATATTTATTTTACCTTTTTAAAAAGAATGTTTTGAAAACTGATGTACTATATATACAATATTTTATTGTATTGTATTATTTCATACAATCCAAATGGATTTAGATTAGAAATGAATTTGTATATATTTTATAAACTAAAAATTATATATATAATTTTTGATATACGAAAATAATTTAAAATAATGTAACACTCACCTCTAATTCTATATTCCTTAGCATCCATTTTTAATGAAGTGCACTTAAAAAGATAAATATTAAACACAATGAGATTTTATATGTATTTATAAAATAAAACTGATAATGTTTAAAAATAAATAAAAAGCTCTGTTTATGCATCTAACGTACTGAACAATTCATAAGCAATGACTGTTTAATTACAAAACACATGTATGTTTTAAAAGAAAACTGGATTCTAGTTTTGAGTCTGTTTTTATACATGTATATTTGATTGATATTTGTTCTAACATTTTAGTTAACAATTAATTAACGACGTTGACAAAACTTTACAACATGTTATATAGATTTACTACAAGTAATTGTGTTTTTTCTGTTATAAAAATGATCACATGTAAATACATTTTAATACATATTTAGGTATATAATAATAACATTGAGTGTGTAATGAATAATAGAATTGAATCAAATTACTGAGACAAAGATTAATTGAATTTTATATAAAAATATATGTGATAAAAATTTTATACATTTTATTTGAAAAATATGTATACTAAAAATATCAAAATATATATTTGAAATTTTTGAGAGCTTTTTGTTCTGTAATATAGAAATAGAATATGATAAGATAAGAACAGACTAGAAATAATAAAGATTTAAATACAGAAAAATATGATGGAAATTAATTAGATAAAGAAGATATCTAATGAAAATATTTTAAAGAGTAGGGAAATAATATAAATAGAAAATAAATTCATTGTCAGTTACTATAGAACAATTTTTAAAACTAAATAAACATATGTACATTCATGCATTTTACAACTGTATATTGAATGATAATAAAAGATGTTTTAATCAAAACATCAAACATTAATAAAAATAAAATCTTGAGTTAATAGAAGTAAATTAATTACAACATAATCATGCATAATACTATATGCATTTCGTGATGAAAGTAAAACTGGTCTTAATAATTGATTATTTATTAAAACACTAAATAAGAAATAAAAAAGTTTTATAACATGTGATTAAATAAAATAGATGTGAAATATTAATGTTATTGCTTATCATTGATTTTGGAGTTACGTGAATGGTTGTTTTAATGAATTAAATCTCTTTATTAAATAAGAGCTTTGTTTGCACGAGATATCAGGTGCTGGTTATTTTATGAATGATTTTAATTAAATCATATCTCAATAAATCAAATGACAATGAGTTAGATTTAATTTTTTCAAAAAAATATACAAATTTATGTACGAGTTAAATTTATGTAAGAGTGAAATCATCTCTAACGAATTTACAATTTTTATTTTAATGTGTAAAAGTGATGTAAACACATTTTTCCTTGTTTATAGAAATTAATCAACAAATAAAATTTATTTTAACAAATTTAAAGCAATTATAATTTCATTAAGGAAAATTGTTATTCATACATAAATTAAAATCAGTATAATAAATAATTGTAGTTAAAAGAAATGTAGTATGTTAGATTTTACGCCAGTGTTTTGAATGAATAGTGAATCGTTTAAGTAGCATTTGATTTTTTTAAATTAATATTAATAAACGAACAATTAATTTTTAAATTACTTAACTGATCCTGAAAAATATCACATATTCTGTTTTACTGTAAAAATCTATTTTTGAAAATTAACAAGCAATATAAATTAATTCACATATCAATTTTTGCTTTATATACCAATATTTATTAATTTTTATATACATTTTTAGTTGAAAAAGAAATTTTTATACAAATATTTAATAATAACTCGTTGATCATAATTAGTTATTTTTATCATTGTAATCAAATGTAAAATGGAATAAAATAAAAATTATTCCAAAATTGAAATCCTTGCCATTAGACATGAAATCTTAAACAAATATGTTATTATTATTATAAAGAATCCTTATCCTGAATAGTCCTTTTTAATTGTAATTTTATCTATATAATACAGTCCTTAAGTTATTCTAAGCTAATAAAAATATTTTTTTTTATAATAAAAATTCAAGTTAATATTAAAATTAATTTTATTGATAAACAGGGATAATTCAGAGAATTTATTTTAAATGTATAAAAATTGGTTAATTTTATTTTTATTTTCTTGTAGACTTTTTCCTCAAATTTAAAAAAGTAAGCTATTATTATGATTGCATCAAATCAATCAGTTATTTAAAGATGATAAAAAATTACTACCTGAAAATGATAAACGTTATCAAAACCAGTTGTAATAAGATATCATTCTTAAAAAGTCACTTTAATGATTTAACAAAACAGATATTTTTCAATAATTATTTGTAGTTTATTTTAATTTACTTATAAACATTTCGATGATTTTTTTTCAAAATACAATTATATGTTTTTATAATTAACTTTTACTACGGCTAATTTACATTTTAAAAATGAATAATTTTCTAATATTTCAGGATGACTACTGAATTTTTTTTCTAAATCAATCATTGTCTATATATAAAAATACTATAATGTGAAATGTTGGTTATACATTTTTATACAAATGAATTTTATTCCAATGTTACAAATTCTTGTGGCATTGAGTTGATTTATTTATATTCGTGAAAAATCAAAAATCATACAATTATAAAAGTATTCAATAATTATTTATCTTATGAAGTTGTTTAATAATCACTTATAGAACTAAGATCACTTAAAATACAGTTTTGTAAAATTAGATTTTCAAAACGGTGGTAATGCTATCAAAACGAATTTAATTAAAAAAGTAAACAATGAATGATTATGATACAATTTTTTTTAAAAAAATATGTTATTGAAAAATGAGTATTCTTGAAAGACATTACTTTTTATTAACAATTATTAAATGTTAATAAAGAACGTTTATAGATTAAAATTGACATTTATTTGTAAAAATGAATAAAATTAACTACAACAAACTATATTACTTTTTTTATATATAATGAAGAAAAATAACTATCATTCCAATACATGAACATATAAATAATATTTTTTTATAATCGATATTTTTCCTATTTTTCTGAGATAATGAAACACTAGAATTCAAATATAATAAAATAATATTAAAAAATACCAAGGGGGTGAATTATTTTAATTATAAATATATTGTTAAACATGACATTTTTATTAAAAGAATAAAATATTTAATAACTAAAATATAAAATTTATTTAAGCCACAAGATTTAACTCATTGTACAATATGACTGTTTTTAAAAAGATATTAATTTTTGATTCTTGTTTGCATTTTCTTGAATTTCTTTGTATTTCAATGAAAAATACTTAATTATTCAAAACTATCTTTCTATATTTGAAAGGTTTCACAATTCACCATGACTAATCATAACAGCAGAAGTTTTAGTTTAGCAGTGTTTAATACTTATTGGTTTTGTATTTTTATCGATTTTCATTCCAAGTACAACAAGTTTATTTTTTTATTATATATATATATATATATATATATATATATATATATATATATATACACATAAACAATATGTACATAAGTTTACATTTTACAATTTTAAGCCAATTTCATATGGTGATTAGAGAAACTTTTAATATAATGTGTAACAAACATAATAAAACCACATTGTGACAGGAAAATACACTTATAAAGTTGTAATCAAATGCAACGTGCAATAAGACCAACTAAAGCTTAATTTTACAAAACTCACATGATGTTATTATTTTTTATACATGACATTTAACAAATTAATTACATATAAAAATATCTAACCCTTATTTTTTATTAATATATAAGTTTTTTTTATTTCAGTAATTTATATCAAGTTATTAGCATTAGAAAAGAAAAAAATACAGTCTAAATAAATAAAAAAAATCAAATTTATTATTAAAAAAATTATATTAAATGGTTAAATAATTAACCTGATTAATTATTAACTTTTTAAGCATTAATTTAGTTTTGTTTGTATTTTTTGTTTATTTATATTTTTATTAAAAATGTCATTAAAAAATAAATAAAATTACATTCTGATACAAATAAAGGCTTCTTATATAAAGGCTTCTCTACAAACTTTTCATTTTCAATGATTTAATTCCTTTCTCCTCCGTTCTACATTGATACATTTTCTAAAATTTGTATTTCATCTATCCAATAACCTTTTTGGGCTTTTTTATTTCTATAAGTGCTCAATCAATATTTTGTTTATTGATATCTTATCTTCTTGCTATATGACTAACCCGTTTCCATTTTAAACTATTTATTCTTTTTATAACATTCGTAACTTTTATTTATTTTTAAGTCTATATTCTTGTCTCTATGTATTAGTTCTAATTTTACTTTTACTTCGCTTTTTGTGTTCTCTGGAACCACTAATTTATTTTAACATTTTAGACCGATGTTTTACTACCATAAATAATAAAAAGCATAATACTTTTCTCTAACTTCCAATTTCATTGAATTAAAATGGTCAGAAACTATACACGAGTTTCTAAAAAGATATACTGCGATATTTTTTTATATAGTAAATCTGATCAGAGCTTTTGGATTCTTGAAAAAAAATTATAACGAACGTCCTCTTTCAATTTTAACTTATATTTTATTTCAGTTTATATTAATATTTAGTAGAAAGTAAAGAACAAAAACAAATATTTTAAATATCTTTTGAAATTCAGATTATTATAATATAATAATGTAAACAAAATTCAATATAGTGATTTCAAAACTCATTTTTCTCGAATTTTTGTAATGCAAATTTTATAAATTTATTGGCGTTCAATAACTAATATTAAAAGGTCTTGTAATCTTTTTTATACCCTTTTATAATGTTAAGGTTACTGAATGATTTTTAATCAATATCTAATGTTAAAGTAAATGTCAAGAATAAAATGAATAGATAAAAACGCTGTAAATTAATACAAATAAAATAAAGAAAATGTTTTACTTTAATATATATATATATATATATATATATATATATATATATTGAAAACAAGAAATTTAACTTAAAAATATATAAAGCACAATCCAAAAAAGATTTCAAATTGATAAAAAACGAAAACTAATGACTTGAAATTGAAGAGAAATCCATATATACCAACAATAATAATAGACAATTTGTTGAAAATATTTAATGAAAGAAAATTCCTAGCTTAAAGTTGGATAAATTCAAAAAATCTAAAAATCAGATTATCAACAAATGTCATTACTACATTTTTCCATATTTCATTACTATATTTTTCCATATTTCATTACTATATTTTTCAAAATAAAATTTCAACAAATTTTCAAAAACCATCAATTTTAAAATTTTTAATTTACTTTAAGAATAATTTTATTGTCTTTAAAATAAGTGAAAAAATAAACAATAAATATATTATTCAACACTTTAAAAAATTTAAAGTGTTAAGGAACGATTTTTTTAGAAATAATGATCTGTTTATTTCTTAAAATAATAAAATAATTTGTTCATATTTTATTGATGACATATAACCAAAATTTCTCTTATTTAAATTATGATAAATAAATTTCAATAGCTTTATAAGGAAAAATAATTAGAAACAAATTAAAATTACTCAATTCATATATCATTTATTGAGGTATTTTTTTAATATAATAGATGTTGACTAAAATACATTATCTAAATCAAATTTTTGATAACTACATATATATTTTAAATTATTTTATTGTTTACAATTTTTGATACTAAATGTGATTAATTATTTACAATATTTTAGAGTCAAAAAGACATCAATATTTTGTAAAAAATATAATTACAATTTTCCCTAAAAAATCTTTTAATGATATTCTGTAAATAAAAAATCATGTATACATATGTATATATAGAATAAACTTATTGATTATATAATATTTTTAATTAAATATCCACTCATTGTGAACAACAACTAATAAGTCATGTTAATTAATTTTTAAGTTATATACTGTAGTCCAGAAAAATAATCGTATATTTTAAATTATCTTTAAATTTCTAATTAACTATTGAATATCTGATTATAAAAGGATATAAACGAAAAAGTGGTTACATTTCAATAATGTGGGTTAAAATGATAACAACAAAGAAGAATTATATGTAATAAAATATATTTATATAAATTAATTTCCTAAAAATAATTATGTGTAATTACTACAAATTATAATTACCATTTTATTTAGAGTCAAATGAATTCGATTACATTTTTAAATATAAATTGACGTCACTGTCTTAATTACATTTGCAAACTTATGATCAAAATTATTGAAATATGAAAAACATTAATTATATAACATTAGAGACTAAGATTATTTTCAATAATTACAAAATAATTATTTGTTTTGTAAGAGGGAGATTAATGAAATTGATAATTTTTTTGATATAACTATTCTACAATGTAATAATGACGCTATACTTCAAAGTAAAAATAAAAAAATGTCTTCAAGTTTGAATTTCAGTAAATAAACAAATAAGTTATTAAATAAATGCGTATAAATTTAGAAATTTGTTTAAATTTCTTGATAACGCCAATAAAATTCTTATTATTACAAATACAGGTCCTTATTTATTATTCTAATTTATTAAATTAACTGAATATAAAAATAAAACTAACAAAATAGTATTTTTAAGAATACAGTTAGAGAATTCTAAATATTTTTTAAAATAAAATTGCAAGAAAAAATATATCGACTAGAAAAATAACTGTTATGAAATAATTAAATACATATACATGAAAAAAAATTCTATGATAAAAAAAAACTAAATACAAATGAATCATTCACTCTAAAAATAAAGATTATTAAAGCATTCAATAATTAATTATTAGTCATTTTATTGTATTAATTGTATTTCAATAATCATGTGTAGGAATAAGTCATTCATTTGTGAAAAAATGAATTTGCTATGGTACGAAAACAAATATTGAATCATAGAAATCGTTTTAATATAAGAAATAAAGTAAAATAATAATGCTACTGAAGTTAACATATTTTAACTGTACAAGTAAATTATATATTTTAGCAATAAATTCACATGAAATGTTAATTTATATTTATTCTACAATACACAGATTTAATTAAAAAAAATATCAAGTTTCAAAATGAAAAAATGATTACAAATTTGTAATTAAAAATTAAAAAATGGGATAATTAAGTATTTTCCCTGATTTTAATTTTATCCAAAAAATATAACAGAAGTAGTTCAAAATAGAACTGGAAATTTTAAATTAATGACTGTTCAATATTACAAAGAATCGGGATTATTGCAAAACGAATTAAAAAAATGTTAAGTATGAAAAAAAAATTATATTATAACTTTTTTATTATCCACAAATATATTTTTTTATTGTGAGATTAATTCTTATTAATCGCTTATTTAAATAAATATTTTCCGAAATTATTGAAATAACTTATAAATGTATTTTATCTTATATTAAATATATAATATTTGGATATTATTTTATTCAGATTTTATAATTATCGAATATCGTTAATGAATTAAAAATATATAAATAGATATTAAATCGTAGAAAAATTAAATGAATCCAGACAATACAAAAAATAGGAAAAATGCATTTTGAGAAAAGAAAAAAAAATTAAAAGTAAGTAAAAATTATAACAAGAAAAAAGATAAAAATGAAAATAGGTCGATCATATTACAAGAAGAAAATCATTAATAGATACCAGAAATTATTGATTCAGTACCTAAAAAACTAACGATTTTACAAATAACATCATGGATATATAGGCTAATGGATAGATGGAAGAAATTTTATCTGTCTGCATCAAAAAGAAAGGAACTGAATCGTTAGAATTGAAAATTTATGTGAGACCTTTATTCAGAAGTGGATAAAAATAGTTTGCTGCTGCTACTGGTATTTATGTTTATATATGTATATATAAAGGGTCTACAAATGTGACTCCTAGATTTGTGTTTTATTAAAAAGAAACATGTGTTTATCTACATATGTATTTACAATATTTGCATGCCAAGCAGTTATATAAATATTTTTAGATATTAATATTTCCAGTTAAATTATATACGAAAACTTACGTGTTTTATATGAAACTCCAAACAGAATACTTTGCGAAAAACCACGTTATGTAACACGAAATGGACGAAAAGTTCCAATTCCAAACATTTAAATACCGTTAAATTTCCAACAGAACAAACTTTCGACCAAAAATAGTATTTGCAATTGCGTTATATGTCATTAGAAAATGTGTAAAACTTACTTCCGATCACAGCGCATGGTTTTAAATCGACCAATCGCAGCGAACGGATTAAATGTGCCAGCGAATCATCGATGCGTTTCTAAATTAGTTTACTTATATGTAACAATGGACAGATTGTCCGGTAATAACGTTAACATTTATAAGAGATGGCGAAATGTGTCCATCGCTCTATGTATTGTTACTGTCTCTGTTTATATTAAATGTTTTATTTATTCCCGTTGACAATTAATTACAGATATTGTTACTTGTTGCTTATTGGATGAAATATACGAGATCTCTTCTCTGTTTCAGATCCTTTTCGTTTCTATTTCTTTTTATTTTCTTCTACTATTTGTGACAACGCTGTGCATGTATTTTATTATCCGGATTGTTTCGTTTTTTACGCCTACATGTTTTATTACCGAATCATTTTTCTATACAATCAATAATGTAGACATATTTTCATTAAGCTAATTGTTAAGTGTTTCAGCAACATTTACAGTTACAGATTTAAATATTTATAAATTATGAAATATATATTTAATGTCTTTTTTACTTATATATTATATTTCACTCGTTAATCGTTTTTTTTTTAAAAAAAATATAATAATTTAACAGATCAGATGTACTGACGAAAAAATTGGGTGTAAAGTGATATTTTTTTAGATAAACTATAGAATTTATTTAAAACAATAACAAATATTTAACCCTGTTATTAAAATAAAATATACGAGGGTAGTCCCATAAGTACCCGGCCTGACCTAGAGATGGGGGTAGTTGTTTGAAAAATATCACTGCATTAGAAAGTACACAATCTATAAAGCATATGTTTCAAGTTTGAGAACGCCACGTTGTTTAGTATTTGTTTGGCAGCCATCAATATATTGAACGTTTTCAGTGAATTTGTGAAAATGGAGAAAATTGGTCATCGTTACGTGATAAAATATTTTTATTTGAAAGGCCTCAGCTCAACCAATATAAAAGCTGAACTGAATTCTACTCTGGGTGAGTCTGTTCCTTCGTTTACAACAGTGAAATATTGGGTAGCGGAGTTTAAACGAGGCCGTACGAGCTGTCAAGACGAGCATCGCAGTGGTCGACCAAATGAGGTGACGACTCCAGAAATGGTGAAGAAAATCCACAAAGCGGTACTGGATGATCGTCGACTGAAAGTGCGCGAGCTAGCAGACATAGTAAGCATTTCAAAAAGTGCGGTACATCGCATATTATCTGAAAATTTGGACATGAGAAAGCTGTGTGCAAGATGGGTGCCGCGTTTGCTCACACTCGAGCAAAAACAGTGTCGTGAAGATGTTTCAATTGAGTGTTTAGCGAAGTTTCACAGCAACAAAGCAGAATTTTTGCGCCGGTTCATAACCATGGATGAAACATGGTTCCATCACTTCACACTCGAGACAAAAGAACAATCAAAATAATGGACTGGAAAAGGAGAACCGGCTCCAAAGAAGGCGAAGACCGTTTCATCTGCAGGCAAGGTCATGGCGTCGGTTTTTTGGGATGCGCGTGGGATAATTTTCATTGACTATCTTGAAAAAGGAAAAACTATCAACGGCGAGTATTATGCGAACTTATTGCAACGTTTGAGCGAAGAAATCAAGCAAAAATTGCCGCATTTGGCTAAGAAGAAAGTGTTGTTTCATCAAGACAATGCACCAGCTCACAAATCCTTTATTGCAATGGCCAAAATTAATGAATTAAAGTTTGAATTGCTACCTCACGCATCCTATTCGCCAGATTTAGCCCCCTCGGATTATTTTCTGTTCCCAAACTTGAAAAAATGGCTCAGTGGTCAAAGATTTCCCAACGATGAAGAAGTGATGTCGGCAGTTAATGGGTATTTTGAGGAGCAAGACAGTTGTTATTATAAAAAGGGTATCGAACTTATTGAACATCGCTGGGAAAAGTGTATAGAGCTGAAAGAAGATTATGTTGAAAAATAAATATATTTTTTCCAAAATTTTTGTGTTTTCTTTGTTGGGTCGGATACTTCTGGGACCACCCTCGTACATGTAATCTAATAATCTTTTTTCATCTTTATTCTTTCTTATTGGAATATCATCATAAACGTTTTGTATTTTAACATTTTAGTATTTAATTAATATTCCATTTATTATTTTTGGATGAAAATATATTAATTTTTCTTTTCAATTGTGTAGCCAATTCACTATAAGATAAATAAATCATTTATTCAATCATCACTACATATAAAATTATTCAATAATCACTTCTTATTCACTTTGTTTGTTGATGTGCATTTTGATAACCATATCATCATCGTCAAAGAGTTATGTTTTAAAATTCATTTTTTATAAAACAATGCTGAGCTAGAATGATCTTCGAAATGTACATTAACGAATAAAATTAATAATAAATAATTATTGAACACTTATTATATCGCATGGTAATAGAATGTATGATTAATTTGTATTAAAAATAATATATTAAATAAGATGAGATTATAGTACATTCCATAGTTTTCGATAATAAGTGTTTGGAAATATATGAATATTCCTTATACTTTGCATACAGTCATTTTATGATTTTTATTTACTTATTAAAGCTAAATAATATGTATTATTGTATAAATTACCATACAAAAGTTGTCAAAGCTGAGTTACGAAATTCTACCTTATTTGCTATATAACTTATTATCATCTTTTTCCAACTCTGAAAACACTTTTTCAGTAATAAAATTTTCACGAAACATACTACTGTCAAAAAAATATCTAAAGACTTCACTGAATTTAAAAGAAGAAACTTTTTTCAAAACGAAATATTTCATAAATAGGAAATCCTATTTTAAATAAACACCTACTGTGAATTTGAAAATAAATTGTTTTGATTTTATATTTTGAATTTAATATTTGTAGATGAAGCAACTTAATATAACTTGTTACTAAATTTGTTATTCACTAAAATAAGACTTCATAAAATTGAATTTATATTTTAAAAAATTTCTCAAAAATCCAATTTGCATATTTAAGTGTTTTATAGAATAAAATGGATTTAAAGAAATTTAAATAATTATCTGTGTCTATAATATATATATATATATATATATATATATATATATATATATATATATATCTTGTTAATCAAAATTATTTTCACATGTCAAAAATCAATTAAAAAAACATAATTTTCTGAATAAATACTAAATTTCTGTGTCTAACAAAGACATAGTTAAATAAAAAGACAAAAAAATATAACGAATTGTCATAGACTAGAAATATTACAATAAATTATAATAAGAATAATTGCATGTAAACTTATTACTGACATTAAAATATGTACAGTTTTTTCAATAAGAATGCAATAAGAACTTTGACAGCTGGAGGCAGCTATGTTTGAATTTTTTTAAAGCTTATTTTAAAAATGCAATTCAGTATAGTCTGGTAAATTATCATATAAGGTTTAACACTTTAACAACGCTTAGAAATTGTAAAAACTTTGATAGACTTATTGAAACAAAAGTTTAATGAGTCCATTATTTCACGAAATGGACCCATCAATTGGCCATCAAGATCATGTGATCTAACTCCATTGGATTATTTTCTGTGGAGTTACGTGAAATCAATGGTTTATACTGATAAACTACAAACAATAGAAGCATTGAAAATAAACATTAAACGTGTGATTCATGAAATTGAACCTCAATTATGTGAAAGAGTGACTAAAAATTGAATTAAATGAATGCACTATGTCGAGAAAAGTCATAATGATCATATGAATAAAATTATATTCTATCATTAATGCCATATAATATTCTTAAAAATAAATAACTAATTAATTCAATACTTTTTGTTTTATTTCTCTTGAAATTCCTGAAGCATTTATTGGAAAATCCTATACAAGTATCTATTGTATAAAATTTACTTTATTTAAATCTTAACTGTCTTGTGTGTATACAACTTAAGGTACATTCCGGTGTTAACAAAGATTAAAATAAATATAGTTTAGAATAATCCGTTTTTTCAATAGAATGAACTGAATTTTAACAATTATAAAATACAAATATTATTTTGTTCTCTTGTAGATTGATTTTATATTTAGAATAAGGTTGTAATGATTCAAATTATTATCATTTTTATAAAAAAATATTTTTCATTCTTCATTATATTCTTTAAAACATAATTTTGTCGAAATTAATTACTTATGTTTTTCTAAAAAATATATAAAATAGATTATCCTTTTTTCTAGTTTTCTTTTGTATTTAGAATAATTATCATTAAAATAAATATATTTAAAATAGACCTTCATTCATTTATATATTTTTTTTGAGAAGGTATTTTAGAAATTTATTATGATTATAAAAACCTTTTTCAAATATAATTTTTTAAAAATTCCTCATTATTCTAAAAAAAATAGACTTTATATTTTATAATTAAAATACACATAATTAAATCATTGAACTTTAATGAACACATTTAATAATAAAGTTAAACGTTTTGATTTATTTAATTTTTCAAGGAAATTTTAATTGAATATAAGTGTTTATTAGTTGTTTTGGAACTGTGGCTGATTCACTTTACACAAATGAATTTTCACCCCTACACCACAATGTTTTTAAGTGTTCAATAATCACTTATTGTTCACTTGTTTTTTATAATTATATAATTTATAATTACATAATTATATCGGCTGATGCATTTCGATGGCGATGCCATTAATGCATCAGCCGATATAATTATGTAATTATAAATTATATAATTATAAAAAACAAGTGAACAATAAGTGATTATTGAACACTTAAAAACATTGTGGTGTAGGGGTGAAAATTCATTTGTGTAAAATGAATATAAGTGTTATTTTTTAATATTATATTCAATAATTATTTACTGTTGACTATTTATTGTTCATGTATATTTTGATGGCGATACTAATATCTATGGAGTTCTTATGAAGAAAAAAAACAATTTATGATTATTTTCTAAATTTAAGGGAATAATTATTAAATTTAAATAAATAAATAATTAATTAATAATTTAACACAATCCTGTGTGATAATACAGTGATACTTTTTTTAAACAAATCTGATGATCATGTTATGTATTTTCATATTAATTCTTTTAAAATAAATTGCAGAGGGAAAATGACCATTGTAAAATATTAAGGGTAAGCATTGAATGTAAAGTTCGCACACAAAGGTAAATAATATGCATTAGAATGTATTTAATTTGTTTTAATGGATACTTGTTATAAGAAAACCTATTTTACATATCATTTTTGCTGATATTAACATTATTTTATTGTAATAAAAAATGGAGTGAAGTAAAAAGCATATTCGACAAGTTTTATCAAAAAAAAAATACCGCAAAATCAATTTATTAAACTTACGGGGAGAGTTATTTATCTACTTATATTTGTTAATTTTAATTTTGAAGGATTTATGGCGCTTAAATCGACCAAAGAATTTCGTTAGAAGTATTGTATTTTAAAAATAATATTCGTTTATTATTTAGATGTGGTTACTCAGCCTCGTCTTCTAATCGTAATTCAATAATTTATTGGTTATATTTTATACTATTTTTTTATATTTTCAATTCAACTTTATATCTACAGGATTTTTCTATATTTTTTGTAAAATTCTCGTTTTAATTATTTCGAACATTCGCCTAGTATTGTTTGTATTTTTTCGCATTTCTGCACTACAGCTCAATATTGGATGTATCGTATCATTAAAAGTTCAAGTTTTATCTTCAATATCTGTACATTTGTTATTCCATATTATTGTACATCATTCGGAGCTCTGGACGTTTTAGTGTCTTTTACAACTTGTGATATTATTTGATTTTTAAAGTTTCCATTAATAATTATATTGATTCCTACGTAATTAAAAGAGTATATCTGTTATATTTTATCGTCTTCAACTTACGAGGGTAGTCCCATAAGTACCCGGCCTGACCTAGAGATGGCGATAGTTGTTTGAAAAATATCACTGTATTAGAAAGTACACAATCTATAAGCATATGTTTCAAGTTTGAGGACGCCACGTTGTTTAGTATTTGTTTGGCAGCCATTAATAGTGAACTTTTTCAGTAAATTTGTGAAAATGGAGAAAATTGGTCATCGTTACGTGATACAATACTTTTATTTGAAAGGCCTCAGCCCAACCAATATAAAAGCTGAACTGGATTCTACTCTGGGTGAGTCTGCTCCTTCGTTTATAACAGTGAAATATTGGTTAGCAGAGTTTAAACGAGGCCGTACGAGCTGCCAAGACGAGCATCGCAGTGGTCGACCAAATGAGGTGACGACTCCAGAAATGGTGAAGAAAATCCACAAAGCAGTAGTGGATGATCGTCGACTGAAAGTGCGCGAGCTAGCAGACATAGTAGGCATTTCAAAACGTGCAGTACATCGCATATTATATGAAAATTTGGGCATGAGAAAGCTGTGTGCAAAATGGATCACACTTAGTGTCGTGAAGATGTTTCAATTGAGTGTTTAGC
Source organism: Neoneuromus ignobilis (assembly GCA_029203775.1). Lineage (NCBI taxonomy): Eukaryota > Metazoa > Arthropoda > Insecta > Megaloptera > Corydalidae > Neoneuromus > Neoneuromus ignobilis. Next base: position 26,143,701 of record CP092092.1, on the reverse strand, counting down.
GAAGTTTCACAGCAACAAAGCAGAATTTTTACGCCGTTTCATAACCATGGATGAAACATGGGTCAATCACTTCACACTCGAGACAAAAGAACAATCAAAATAATGGACTGGAAAAGGAGAACCGGCTCCAAAGAAGGCGAAGACCGTTTCATCTGCAGGCAAGGTCATGGCGTCGGTTTTTTGGGATGCGCGTGGGATAATTTTCATTGACTATCTTGAAAAAGGAAAAACTATCAACGGCGAGTATTATGCGGACTTATTGCAACGTTTGAGCGAAGAAATCAAGTAAAAACGGCCGCATTTGGATAAGAAGAAAGTGTTGTTTTCAAGACAATGCACCAGCTCACAAATCCGTTATTGCAATGGCCAAAATTAATGAATTAAATATTGCTATCATGCATCCTATTCGCCAGATTTAGCTCCCTCGGATTATTTTCTGTCCCCAAACTTGAAAAAATGGCTCAGTGGTCAAAGATTTCCCAACGATGAAGAAGTGATGTCGGCAGTTAATGGGTATTTTGAGGAGCAAGACAGTTTCTATTATAAAAAGAGTATCGAACTTATTAATGTTGAAAAATAAATATATTTTTTCCCAAAATTTTTGTGTTTTCTTTGTTGAGTCGGGTACTTCTGGGACCACCCTCGTATGTGATATTTGCTTATGTTTATAAACTTTGTCTTTCTTGCCATATAGATATTACATTTTTTTACATTCATAATTTCACAATTTTAAGTAAAAAATCTACTTTGTTTTTTATTTATTTAATGAAAAAATAATATAAATCGTTTCTTTTTATATTCTTTTTTAAATAAATACTATTATCCTTATGATTTATAAAATATCAATAAAAAAATAAAAAGTAAATATCAATGTTTATTAACAACTGTAAATTTTAATAATTACAAAAAATATTCTTTAATACCTATTAAAATTTTTCAAAAATACGTAACAGTTCAACTGTACTATAATATTTTTGAAGTACGTAAGTTCTGATATCGCTTGGATAGAACCTCAAATCGATTTTCATTCCTATAAATAAATTATAACATTTTTATTAAAATAAACATCACCATATCTTAATTCCGAACCAATGATGTCAACAATATAAATAACAATGAACGTATATACGTTCCATCTAGCGTTGTAAGTAATAAATACGTTCAAATACTACAGTAGACACAAACCATAGCCGTTACATGAATAAAATGGCCGCCGTTCGTGTTTTGATTCTAAACAAAGATTCCCTGACCAGCTGAACGAAGGTGGTTGTTTAGCTGGCATAGGTAAGAAGTGTGGTATCAGCTACAAAAAACTGGCGTGCCATCGAGGTCGTTGCACCTAACAGGACAATAACAGCTGAGCCACACACACACTCACACGAAATGAACGGGTTTTTTTCACTGTTGCTAGCATAAAAGTCATGAATAAGAGTTGGTCGTGTATTATGTCAGACGTACGTTTATGTGTAAAGTTTTATACCACCTTCGTTAAAAGACCCGTTGTATCTCCATTATATTGTCCTATGCATATGTTATGTTTATTTGTTTCAATCATTCTCTCTCTACTATAAGATCAGTTGTTTGGAGTAGTGGATATATATGTATGTGTGCTGGGTATGTGTGTATGTATGTGAGATATATATATATATATATATATATAATGGATATCTAATATATATTTGTACCATAATGATAACGATCTTTAATTACCGGCTCTGTCATTTTGAATTTATTATGCATACTCACTCAAATATTGAATACCATACACTAAATAAAACACGTATGTGATATACGAGTTCAATTAAAAAATTTAGAAATGAAAAATCAAAATAGCAATAAATAAATGCTTAGAAAATTTTACATATATATATATATATATATATATATATATGGTTATGTGTATGTGTGCACCAAGAGATCACTTGTGGACAGTTTATTATATTTTTATTAACTGTTATTATTATTTTTTAATTCAATTGAATGATGTAGATTTCTTAAATGTACAAGTCTACATATTTATAGGCCTACCTCAAATCAGTTGTTTGTATTAATCAACTATTATCAATAGTTGATCTAAATGATACTATCAAACTTGATTTTATCACAATAAAAAAAATTTGACTTTACTTGGAAATGTTCACAGGTCATACGTTATTCAAGTAAGAAAGTGAACAAAAAAGAATTGTGATCAATTTGAAAATTTAATTTATATAATAAATTGCACATGGAGTTTGACTTTCGACATATTTTTCTCTCTCTCTCATTATATATATATATATATATATATATATATATATATATATATATATAAGTATGTGTGTGTGTATAAAAACTGATTACTGTGACGATTGGAATGTGTCTAAAAAATACCGTTATATGAATTCGATTTTATATTGCAAAAAGGAGATATATTTCATAATGCTTTAGGCTCCTATCCACAAATTTAAATTTACATTATATCGTATCTTATATGTTTAATTAAATTTAATAAAATATTATTATGTACACACACATTTTATATATATATATATATATATATATATATATATATATATATATAAAAATCTGTGAAAAGTATTCACTAACACTAGTATACATTTTTAGAAACTATACTCCTTGAAATTATTTAAATTGATTAAATTTGAAATTGATTAAATAATATAAAACATGAAAATAAATAAATTATCTCTTCATAAATATAGTCATAAGCAAATTAATATTATATATTATTATTTGTTGTAATATTGCTGAAAAATCACTTATTTTCATTATTATTTTTTACTTAAACTTGTATTATTGTATTATATATTATATATATATATATATATATATATATATATATATATATATATATATATAAATTTAATTTTACTAATCAGATTTAAAAAATATAAGACTTAATTAAATGTTTAAAATATACTGTACTTATGATATTAAAACATTTCAGTTGTTGTATAGGGTTTTCCTATAAGAATATCAAAACTTTGACAGCTGGTATTGGCCATATTTGAATATTTTTTGAAGTTCATTTTGATATTTCAACTCAGTATAAATTGGAAAATTATCATGGAACGTTTAACACTTCAACAACGCTTAGAAATTGTAAAATTTTTTTATAAAAATCAATGTTTGGTTCGTAAAACTTATCGTGCGTTCTGTGAAACTTATGGTCAACATTAAATAAAGAAAATTGCAGAATTTCGAGTGAAATCAATCCACAATTCATTGAACAAAGACCATTTCATTCACAAAAAATAACTGTCTGGTGTGTGTTACATACTGGTGGTGTCATTGGACCATATTTTTTTTCAAAATGAAACTAGAAATCACGTTACAGTAAATGGAGTGCGTTATTGAAACATAATTAATGATTTTTTTTTCAAAAATGATTGAAAATGGTTTGCAGGATATGTAGTTTCAACAATACGGTGCTACGTGCCATACATCTAAGAAAACAGACTTATTGAAACAAAAATTTAATGAGTCCATTATTTCACAAAATGGACTCATCAATTGGCCACCAAGATCATGTGATCTAACTACATTGGATTTTTTTCTGTAGGGTTATGTGAAATCATTGGTTTATGTTGATAAATCATCAACAACAGAAGCATTAAAAATAAATATTGAACGTGTAATTCATGAAATTGGACCATAATTATGTGAAAGAGTGACTAACAATTGGACTAAACGAATGCACTATATCAAACGAAGTTATGGTGATCATATGAGTGAAGTTGTATTCTATCATTAATGCCATAAAAGTATGCTTAAAAATAAATAAAAAAACTAATAATTAAATATTTTGATTTTCATTTAAACTTCTGAAGTGCTTATTGTAAAACCATATATAATATTTTTATTATATTTAATTAAATTATTTTTTATAACAAATCAATATCCAGACTTGATAAGTTCATAAGTGCAAAAAAACTACTTTTGAAATCGATCCATGTATTCTGCAATGAATAAAAAATAACAATAGTTAAATAATGAAATCAGCGATATAAATCAACAAAAGGTATTCGTAACGAAATGTATCAAACGAAAATCACGTAGTCAGTCAGCCGCTACAATATCATCAAACCGCGTCCGTTGTTCGACTCCTGCGCCCGCCAGCCAGCTAGCACGATCACGAATGGATATGACAAAGACACGTGGCTGCGAACCGTGCGGCGTAAGGGGACACAGAAAACTAAAGAGGTGGTCGAAATGTACAACGGCGGCGGAGAGTACCGCTATATATCAGAAAAGCAACTGTACATGCGGCCCGATACATAACTGCACATAGCCGCTATAACTGCACCGAGTTCACGCAGTCAGTGTGTTACACCGTTGTCTTTAGATGTCGATGACCGACAGAACCGACTCGTAACAACGCTGGAGCGGCCGTCCGTGGCTGTACGCTATAACATCAACGAACGAAGAAGTGCTGAAACGACTCGTTTCACACATCATCTTGTGGAACGAACGTTGAGGCCCGAGCTGTATGGATGTGGCTATACCGCCGCGTCAGCATCTCTTAAGACTATTTCGTGTAGGATACGGAAATGTTTATTGAATAGGGTGCGTCGCGCACACGACGATTGTTGAGCTGTTTTCTGAATATGAGATCATTGTTATGGACACGTGTGTAGAATATATCTGTCTCTTCATCGTTTAGATATACATACATATCTCTTCTGACATTTCTACCAATGTTACTAATTAATTATCTTATTGTTTTATGATACACAACCTTGTCTACGAATGATATATATTATATTTTTTAAAAAAAACACATTTCACAAACAACTTTAATTATTTATTAAAATGACAAAAAATGAGATGGAATCGAATTGTCAAATATAATTTTATACATTATTAAAATAAATCAATTTTGAATTACATACTTTTTTTAATTTTTAAAACTAGAATCCAAAAAGAATAAAAATTGTTAAAAATGAACAACATTTTAATAAAGCTATTATTAGTAACAATTAAACTGAGTACACATATCAATTTTTTATAAAAGTCCAATCCACTGTAATAAAGCATTTGAATTATATAGAGTCTTCCAATAAGAATGTCAGAACTTTGACAGCTGGTGGCAGCCATGTTTAATTTTTTTAAAACCCATTTTGAAATTTCAACTTAGAAATTATAACAATTTCAATAGACTTACTGAAACAAACATTTAATGCCACCCATTAATTAACCACCAAGATCAAGTAATTTAACTCCATTGGATTATTTTCTGTCTGATTATGTGAAATCATTGGTTTAAGTTGATAAACCACAAACAACAGAAGCATTAAAAATAAATATTGAACTTGTAATTCGTGAAATTGGACCACAATTATGTGAAAGAATGACTAAAAATTGGACTCAACGAATGCATTATGTCAAGTGAAGTCGTGGTGGGCAAATGAATGAAATTGTATTCAATCATTAATGTCAAGAATATGCTTAAAAATAAAATAAAAATAATTAAATATTTTCTGTTTTATTTCCAATTAAACTTTCGAAGCGCTTATTGGAAAACTTATATATAATTATAAAAAATAACTAATTTTTAAAAAATAGTTTATTTTCTATAAAACTGATGAGAAATTAAAATAATAAATTAACTGAAATTCAAAGCTTCTATACTTAAGTATCTGAATAGAATTAAACACTTAAAATCGTGAAACGACAATAACACACTTTGTGCTTTATATATTTAATATAATTTTATAAAATTATAAAAACTATTTTTAGCATTAATTAAACAATTGTAAATAATCAAAACTAGATAATGAAAATTATATATCACATGAAATGTAATTCTGATATCCACTATTTTAAATTGATTAATATTTTTATTTATATAAATTATTTTATTGCGAAGGTAATTTTTAAGTAAATATTGAGTTGGTGAGAATTTTTGTTAATTTTATCCACATCAGATGAAATCTTTAGTATAATTCCTTTAATATATTAGAATAATAATGTAATAAGAAAAAGATATTGCTCATCAAAAGATGAAACTACATTACAAAGGCTGATATACACAAAAATAGAATGATACTGTACTGTTGATGAGATTGTGGAAGTATGGTGTATTTTGTACTTTTAAAATAAGATGATACCATTAACGCCAACAATTGACTGAACTGTATGTTAAAAAATCAAAAGAAATAAAAAGGATGTTATTTTTTTCAAGATAATACAAAATCGTATCTAGTTTAGAACATTCAAACAAAACTAAAGAATCTTGGCTGGAAAATGTTCACACTTCCTTTACATTTATTCTATCTGTCACTTTGTGATTATCTTCTATTCTGATTTTGATACAATTATATTAATGCAAAAAATTAAATTCATGTGAAGAAATAAAATCACGTATCGAGGATGTTTTTACAATTAGGCTAAATTTTTATGATGATAGAATAAATGAACCTTCTAAAAAATAGAATACAATAATGAGAAACAATGGACATTATATAATTAAATGAATAAAGTAATCAAATGAAAAATAATTTTACTTCATATAATAAAACAGAAAATATTTTTACATCAGTCCAATAGTAAGTAAGTAGTAAATTTATTTAATAAAAATTATTTCCTAATTTTCCACAAGTCCTATTCATGTTTTAAAATATAATTTCCTATAAATCTTTAAAATCAATGACAACACTCTTTTCATCAATTGATTGAATTTTGAATATGATTCCATTTCGAATGCCATTATGTGCTCTTTTTAATGATTAATAGATTCTATCATCGATTACGATATGCTGAAGAGGAAATTCATATCAGGTTTCTATAAATCGAGTAACTCCTATTTAGTAACCAGTCATTAGTTTTTATTTTAACACCTGATAACAATTGATCTGTTTTTAACTTTACTGCAATATAGGTTTTCATAAGTATCCTTAAAACATAGGTTGGATTTTCAGATTTTCAACTGTATATTTTTTATATTTGGAATTTTGTACGGTAAATTCTTCCGCATTCTTGCTATATCATTATTTGTTGTTTTGTTTGATTTGCCGTTACGAAGATTATCTTCGAATAACTATATAAAACTTGTCTTAAGAATTTAATCAAGTACATTAATCCAGAACTGGTGATTTTCAATCGCTCTAATACATTCTTTTGTAAAGAATCTAATCTAAATGTGATAGTTAAGTTTATTCATTATTGGCCTATTTATGTAATGCAAATTAAATGATAAACTATTTACAGTAAATGAATTATTTATAAAGTTCAAGAAAATGGATAAACTTGTATATCTCTATCAAGATTCTCATAAGAACATTGGAATTAGAAATAAAGTATCTAAGCAGTAGTATTTTTAAATTAAAATGTAACTAAAACAGGATAAAATAACTAACGAAATAAATTTTAAAAAAATAATATAAATGAATTTCAATTTAGGACTTAATAAATTTTATGACTGTAAATATATTTTCTTAAAACAGTAAATACGATGGTAAAACATTTAGCAAAAATAAACCATTGATTGATATTAGTTTCCTTTCTTAATCTATCAGTAATTGTTTAATTTTTTATGAGTGAAAAAAATATTAAAAAATTATTATTCCTTAATAATTACTGAAGAGTTTTATAATATCTTAATCAATTTATTGGATTGTATTAACTTTTCTATAAAAAAGTTATATTTTTATTCAAGTAAAGTATATTTTAAAAACCTTCAATTAGTATAAAATAATTAATTTTTAATTATTAGTTGGTTTGGAACTGTGGCTGATTCACTTTACACTAAAGTAATAAATAAATCAATTCATGTCATCAAAAAAAGGTCACAAATCTATGAAAAAGAACATGTTGCAAAGACAATAAATAAGGGAAAGCACTTCATGCTTGCAGACCAGATGACGAAAAGAAAGATACAACCCTCAGTTGTAGATGGATTGAATAAGGACACAAAACACAAATTAGTATAGGTATATATTAAAAAGTTAGTCTAGATTTTAACAGAAAGGCTCTGACGATGATGGCATCGCCATCGAAATGCATCAGCCGATATAATTATAAATTATATAATTATAAAAAACAAGTGAACAATAAGTGATTATTGAACACTTTAAATTATTGTGGTGTTGGGGTGAAAATTCATTTGTGTAAATTAATTTTTAATATTTATTAAATGTAATTTAATAAAATTATTAATCGCAATGGACAAAACTGGTCCAATGGTTAAAAATTAAAAGAGATATTTATTCACAAATTTCTAGGTTAGAGTCTCCTCTTGGTAATTTGGTAAAATTATATGCAATTGTGGGACAAAAAAATACCTTTTGCAAGAATTATCGATCCATTTAAACAATTTGAGTAAATTAATTCTGAATGTATGAGTTACGACAATTTATTAGTTAATTGCAGTAATAAATATAACTGTAATTGTTACCTAAAATTAACTTTAATAAGATTTGAGAAATGTTTGTTTTTAAATAAAGGAAATTTGAAACTTATTTGGTATGAAATAAAAAAGTAATAAGATAAAAAGTGCAAATTTATTATTTTTTTAAAAAATAAAATAAAATAAAAACCTAGCTTAGCAGTCAAATAGTTAGTGGAAGATTTATGGTAAATCTGAATAGAATTTATTTAATTACTCATTTCAAATTATATAGTTGTTCGGATGAATATTTAAATAATGTATTGATATAATTATATAGAAAATTTAATTTATTTTAAATATTATCTCTGATGTGTTATAAAAAGATCTGACTCGTATCCTGTGTTTTCAATAGATTAAAATAGATCTTATTGGCAAAATAAATTATACCTTTTCAAGGTATGATTGACATTAATTGTCATCAATAATCTTATGTGTAACTAAAATTACACCACTCTTCTAATATTCAGTAAACTAATCGAATCGCGTTAGATAGATTGACATAGCAAGGTCGTTAAACAGCACAAAATTGTTCCCGCGAAAAGATTCTTTGCGGAACGGAGATGTGAAAAAAAACGACATATACATACAACGGATAACAGTAGCACCATAACCATCCGATATGTAACTGTACAAATCTGAAAAATCTCATCAAATTTAACCGAACTTATGACACATAACATCCGAGATTCGTTATGCTCGCATCTCTGTCGGTTGGATATCGGCGCGTATCTGTTCATCTCGCGTTACCTGTCGTCTGATTTTAAAAGTCGACTAACTTCGCCTCTGGCTAAAAACGCCGGCACGCACAATAAAGACGAACGCATCGGCCGTACGGGTCATTGACACGTTGCATCTCTGTCATGGCCGCGATATTATGGTGTCCAGTTAGGTTAATACACCTGAGTTTGTGTTGTTTTGCCTATAGTATAGTAAAGTCGGGTTCACGTTACGGTCAAGTTGAAAATTTCGTTGTATATAGTGTCTTAGTAGGCTGCGGACGGCGCTTCTATATAGTGTATTGTTTTGCCGCGCTCGACAAGCCGGCTGCGATTTTTATTGACTGTCAATTCTTTTAACGCGAACTGTCAAATTTGATTTTTGCAACGATTTCGTATCTTTTTCGTAAATTCGATCTAATTTTCTATTTTCTCTTGACTTCTGTATGTGTGAATATTAAATTAGACACGTTAATCGATCGTTTAATCCAACAATAAATCATCTAATATCGTTTTATTTAAAAGAAAAAAATAACGGATAAAATTACATTAACATTTTTTAAAACAAAAATGTGTGTGTGATATTTATAACTGAAATAATAATATATTTTTATAGAATATTTTTTGTGCTATTTTTTAAATATTTAGTGCGGTTCGTTTGAACAAATAAGGAAACATTTTTCTTTATTTTAATATAAATTGAATATATCACTTTTTTTAAAAAAATAAATATATATATTAAAAAAATCTAATTATTTTAATATTAATCATTATTTATTTTATAGGATACATCGTTTTCTATATATCAAGAAAAAATATTCGTACATGTGCCTTATAACGGAATTAAATCAATTTTATATCGAAAATAATATGTTCAAGATTATTATTAAAATAATTTTAATGTATTTCTTATAAAAGTGTATATAGCATATTTATTAAACATTTCTCAATAAATTGACTGAGAACTTTTGTTGAAAAAAAAATAAACAAACAATACTATTTTACAGATAAAAACTAATTTAAAATACAAGAATTTTATTAATTCTTCGAAATTTTTAAACGAATGGCAGATCAATCTATTTTTGATAAACAATAGAAGTGAATATGAAAATGATACATTTGGATAAAGAGTGTATAAAATTCGTATTCGATTCTTATATATCAACACAAAACCTCGCCGTCTGGAATTATTTACAAAAATAAACAGGAAAACTACGTACACATGTGACATTTGTATGAGACATGCCTACGTTTGTGAAATTTCGAAAAAACTTGTCTGTTCTATTGTGATCGTTTTAGTTATTCTGTTTGTTGTTTAATTGTATTGTTGTTATTGTTGTTTTCTTATCAACGTGGTACCTGAGTGATCTGTGTAAATTGTTCAATATACATATTTACATAATTTTATGAATATATTTTTATTTGTGTGTTTTTGAATGCACGTATATATTTGTTGGAATTCTTGTGACTTGATTGTGTATTAAAAACTACCTGTTATTTGGATTATTCAATCATCACGAGGAGATATACAAAACAAAGATGCCAAGTACTATAAGAGGTAAGTTTTTCGTAATATTTCTTTATGAATTTTTAGAAAACAATCGGAAAAAAGTTTAATAAAAAATGTATTTGGACATTAACGATTTGATTTTCATAGAAAATATGATTAGAAGGAAAAAGTTCCTTTTTCTTACACCTCCCCTATTTTAATCATGATATACATATATATATACAATTATATATATATATATATATATATATATATATATATATATATAAATATATATATAAAACAATATACGTATATATAAATATATATGCATTAAAATAATATAAATATTTTTTTAAATCCTGAAATTGCAAATAATTTTTTATTTTTTTTAAATATGTCATTTGCTAAACTATTTTAAAAACGAAATTTATTTTTAATTATTTATAAAAAATAATTATGTGAAAATAACGTTTACTAAATTGAAAATTAAATAAAAATTAAAAACGTTATTTTCTATTTTTCTCTTAAATATATTTGAATATTTTTGCAAATATTTAAAAATTTGTAAATAAACGATTTTTTAAAATAAAATAGTTAAAATTTTATAAAAAATAATTTGTGTATATATATATATATATAATATAAGAAAAGAGAAAGACAGCTAGTTACTTCGGAAAAGAAGTACAAAGAAAGAGTGTGAAAAAATAACTGTAAAATTATGTTCAAGTTCAGATAATCTTTTATTCTATTTTTTTATTTACTCGTTTGATTTTTTATTTCATTTCAATGGACTGAAATTATATCATATATATTATTTTTAAATATTCAAAATTTATTTTTTAAAAAATTAAATTGATTTGTTTAATTAAATAATATTTTATAATTAAATACGAGGGTCGTTTGATAAATATGATAAATTTATTTATTGTTTAATTTAATTAAATTTTTCAATTTAGGTTTTCTTAATTTTTTACCATACTTATCAAACGACCCTCATATGTTAGTCTGTGTATATTCAAAAAAGTATACAATATTATATTAACAAAAAGAAGAAAGAAAAATATATATATATACATATATATATATATATATATATATACATATATATATATATATATATATATATATATACATAATTGTGTTTTTTAAGCGTGATAGAAATTTAAATTCATTTCAATGTAAATTTCTAACACGTTTAAAAAACATTCTCTCTTTCTTTCTCTCTCTCTCTCTCTCTCTCTCTCTATATATATATATATATATATATATATACATGTGTGTACATATGTGTTATATGATTTGATTACAAACGTTATATAAATTTTATTTCATATTTCTTCATTTCTTAAATAAAATTTATGTTAATGATACACTAATTTATTATCATTGTGTTTTGGGATCCTCAGGTATACTCATATATTTTTCAATATGTTAACTTTTTTAATTAATATGAATTGTTTTAATTAAATATATTTTATGTTTAAATTGGTATACATTATTATTAATACATTTTACTTTTTCGAAAAAAAATATTCAATGGAGGATAATTACAAAATAATTTTTATAATTTTCATTTTTTATCTTAAATTTCTTATTTATCGAATATATCAATAAGTCACATTTTTTAATAATAATTTTATGTATTATTGTACAAAACTATTTTTTATTATCGATATTAAAGAGTGATATAATATTTGTAATTAATATAAAATTTGAATAAATTTAGGTAATTTTTACCAGTATGTCATTTATATATCTGTGTGTTTATGTATAAGTAATTAATGCTCTGAATCACGAAATACTCCACGTCTCAAAAATAACTCATCGTAATATAGAAAACTGTGATTCTTGCAAAAGTAAATATGCAACGTCATAAAGAAAGTATTGACTGTTGGTAAGCATTTCTAGTAATAAGAAAATATTTTCATCGTTTAAGTGGAAATGTTTAGCACGAATATATATATATATATATATATATATATATATATATATATAAATTGTCAGAAAGAATATTTTAAATATAGTTATAGTTCGACGACTGGAAAGCTCTACCAGTATTGTAAAGAATTCTTGACTACTAACACATAACATCGATTTTTCTGTATAAAATATTCATATAAGAATTTTTCAATGAATGTTTCTTCCGGAAACTAAATATTATTTTAGCAAATAGTAGTTCTAAAAATTTTATTTTATCAATTTATGATATTTATTTATTTCTAACATTTGTTTTTGAAAAGTATTTTACCTCTATGAAATTTTAATTTATTTTTTTTCTTTCAAGAAGTTCTTTAAAAAAAAAGTTGTTTACAAACGTTAATTTTTTGTATTTAAAAATGTATTTGTTTGCTAAATTATAACTAAAAGTATATAAAATATTAGAAGTGAAAATTTTACAGTTCGCAAGTATATATAATGTTTATAGCTATTTGCATGCTTTAATAATAAAATGAAACATTTTATGAACTGGCATGCTTTTTTAAGAACTTTTTTTAGGGAAAGAAGTATTTTTTATTTCGTAATGGTATTAAAAAATACGCTACACATATATTCATACACATACATGCATGTATACATATATATATATATATATATATATATATATATATATATATATATATATATATGAGCTTTCTATATATAATAAATAAATATATAAAATATATCTGAATAATGCTATTTATAAAAGAAACAAGTCTAATATTGCAGAATGGTTAATTCACTACTGTGACTCAATCTATGTACGTAAATAAGGTGAGGCTGTTAGTTTAGATAAATTACTATTTCCAAATATTAAATGTATTACCATTAAATTAATTAACTGTAAATAATACATTTTAGAGTTTGTTGTTTATGAAATGCAACATGTTTTTAATTAAAACGTTTTAAACAATTTCATTATTTTTAAAATTGTACTTTATTTTCAATGGCAAATTCACTGAATATAAAAATATTTAAAATTCAATATTTTAATCAGTTTTAAACTGTATTTTTTTTATTTCAAAGAAATGTTAAAAATGCAAAAATCATATTATTAATTAAATATTGAAATTATATTTACTGTTCATTTTTTTAAATATTAAAGAATAACTGCTCTTGAGTTTTATTTATTTATAAGACATTTCCGTTAAAAATTATTATTATAAAATTAAGTGATTAAAATATGAAATTGAATTTGTATCACTACTTATATAAAAATCAATTTAATATTAAAAATCAATGTCATCTCTCTCTCTCTCTCTCTCTCTCTCTCTATATATATATATATATATATATATATATATATATATATATATGGGTGGGTGGATGGTTGGTTTGTATGTATATGTGGAATTAAGTAATTTAATATTTTTTATCATAGCAGTAAATTTTTTAAAAAAATATTTTCATTTATAGGTGAAATCAGTAATAAGTACAAAATGAAAACAAAAAATTATAGAAAATATGAAAAGAAATATTGTACTTTCAATAAACGTTAAAAAAAGAATAAATTTTACATTTGGACATTGAAATTTTTCCCCTTTTACTGACTGGCTTTCAATAAACATCTAAAGAAAATACATGACAGAAAATTTTATTATAATTTCATATCACTAAACAGATTTATTTCAAGTGATATATATATATATATATATATATATATATATATATATATATATATATATGTAAAATTTTAAATATAAATTCAAAATTAAATAGTCCAATTTCATATTATTCTCAAATTACATTTGTATAAACAAATCATGTTTTAGAGGTGTCAAGTCTAAAACAAATTTAATTAAAAAACATTCCATCCCTTTTTTATATAAAAGAATAATCATCCACTAAAACGAAATTAGAAAATCTTTATATTGGAAATGAATTGAATTTTTATGTATAAATCATTGTTTTCTTCCATGAAAGATTTTATATATAAGAACGATTAACATTGATTATAGGATCATTGAAAATAATTATAAAAATGACACTTAATGATTGACAGTGAATGTATTATAATTGTGTTAGTTTTTCAACACTCATTTCAATTTCCACAATTACATTGGAATATAAAATCAATAACGATTGCTGCTGAATATATTTACGTTTATGAACTGAATATGACTTTTTGTTACTCACTATATTTAAATAATAATTTATGAAAAAATAGACTTTTTGTTTTAGATTTTGTACTGAATTTCTTATTTTAATTAGACGTATTGTGGAATTATTATAAATGAAAATTAAATTTTAATAGTAGGATTTTACAAAAAAGTATGATAGATAAAAATTTCTATTGTGAATATTGCCAAAATGAAAATTCTAATATCAACCATATTTAAATTATTTTAGTTTTTTATTATAATAATTGTACTCAGTATTTTTAAAAACAATAAAAAATATCTACATTTTGTGAATTTTTGTATAAAAAATCATTATTATTCAAGTTATTAATTTACATTAAAAATTAAAACCAATTTTTAGGATGTAAATATAATTTTTTTCCTAATCTGTGAAATAGTTAAACATATTTTAATTTCACATACAAATACACATTCACACAAACATATATATGTGTATGTGTGTTTAGTTATATATAAATGTGTTCTATTATGTAATATTACATGTAGTATACCCAATCAAATACAAAACTAATTTATAAATAATACGATTTGTGTAATAAAAAACAGGAATCTTTCGAGACTATCTAAATAAATATAAAAGAATTCTTTTGTGAAAATCAGGCCACGCCTTATATATCAAGGAACAGAATTACAATTAAACCTGTAACAGAGCCATATAGGAGAATAAAAGCGGACAATACATTGAACTCGGGACATTCCATGGTTTATGATATGTGCGTGACCTAGTCGACGTATGAACAGTTTCAAATATTTACAGTGGCTATTTTTATTTACAAGAATGATGCAGGATATAATGATTTTTGGATATTCTTTGCACGAGTCTGTTAAAAAAATTAGAACCATCAGTTGATTGTTTATAATGAATATCTGTGGTACGTAAACAAAGAAAGGTATTCCAGGATTCAAGAATGTTTAAATGCTTTAATGAAAAGTAGGACGAATGTTTTACCCAAAAGTTTATATATATATATATATATATATATATATATATATATATAAATAAAATTTTTAAAAAATGATATGAAAATTTTTCATTATTTTAAATATATAACTTTTAATATTTATTATAAACAAATATTCTCTATTTAATAAAATAATTTATTTATTAAATAAAGTAATTTCATAATTTTAAAAAAGAAAATAATACTCTATAAAATTAATAGCGAATCACTTATAGCAAACACTATAGAAAATTTTGAGGAGAATTTTTTACTTAAAAAACAATTATCTGTATTAATTAACCTATATAAATACTAAAATAATTTAAACAGAAGAACAGAATATTAAAATTATTTAAATATTTATTTCAAAATAAATAACACATTTTTGTAATATCAAATTTGTTTTTATTCAATATTTTGTTATATTTAAAATTTCACTCTGTACTTTTTCGGCACTATTATTAAATTATCTGTAAATAAATTTATAATAATTATAAAATAAATCTTTCAGTGTGTGTATATATATATATATATATATATATATATATATATCAAAGCAAAGTTATTAATTCGTTTACTGTTTAACATGTAACTTCAAAGTCGAGTAAAACAAATTAAAATGTTGATTAAAAAATGTAATATTCAAAGAGGTACTAGAACCTGCAATTGACTGTATTCTTATAAGTTTGTTTTTCTTTTATGAAAATCTTCAGAACGAGATTAAAAAAGTAATTTGTAACATGCAATTAAAAAGAACGTATCCTAAAAATAAATCAAGCCATTGAACTTATTATCATTAAGAAACGATTTTATTAGATTATAAAAATATATGCGATTTTAATTAAAAAATTATTTAATTCTTTATAGAAAAAAATATAATATAAAATATTCTGCTTATTTAAATTAAGTTATTTTATTAATTGACAATTAGTTATTCTTTCTCCTCATTCAATCTCTCTCTTTATATATATATATATATATATATATATATATATATATATATATATATATATATATATATATATATATATATATATATATATATATATATATATAACTGTGTGTGTGTGTTTATATAAGGGTTATGGATTTTTAGAACTAAAAGAATTTAGAAAAAGTCTTTTATCTAATAGTGAATTGATAGAGATTTAATATGTTGATGCAAATAATATATAGGGTCATCCAATGTGATGCCTCGATTTGTATTTCATTAAAAAGAAACCACATGTTTCTTTTAATTAAAATACAAATCTAAGCGTCACATTTGGATGACTCTATATATATATATATATATATATAATGTATATATATATATATATATATATATATATAAAACATTGCACAGAAATAATATCACACACAAGTTTATTATATAATTTATTTTTACAAATAATTATTTTTTCTAAGTGACAAATTTTTATTAAAATATTCAATAATTACAAATTGTCAATTATTTCACTAATTGCATTTTGAGAACAGTATTTTCAAAACGTAACATCAATCTCATATAATTTCACTTATTTGTTAAAAATTAATTCTATATTTATTCACAGTAATATTTTAAAAGTCATTATTTTTTGCCATCAATAACATTTTTATTTTTGATATAAAATTTCTTTCAACATTTTAATTATATGTATTTTTTCGACTTATTCAATTTTCATCAGAACGAATATTAAGTTTGATATAAAAAAATATTACCAAATATTAAAAAAAATATTCTGGAAAAAATATCACATATTTTTTTCGAAAATTCATATTATTATTAAATTGAAAAATATTTATGAGTGTCGAATAAATATTAAATATAGTAAATATTAATGAAGTTAATTTCGTTAAAGTACTGTTTGTTTATAAATTGCTATTACAATTTAATTATAAAAAAATGAAGACATTTCTCTAATTATTTAAATAGTTTATCGAACTGTAAGAGCTTTTAATAATATTTAAATAAAAAAGCATCGTGTAATTTTTAATAGAATGATTTTACATATATTTACTCATTTAATCATATCAAGTTATATATATGAGCTTGCGTGTACATGTGTATTATATTTTTAAACGTGAAATGGGGATTAAAATAAAATTATGTATCTAAATGAAATTGTATCGAATTTTATGTATGTACATGTAACCGAAATATGCACGATAGAAATTATTATATTCCTTCTAGCTAATATACTGGCATATATGGTAGGGTGGTAAATGTAAGAAACATTCTGCTAACCTGGTATCAAGGATCGCTTATGCTTTACCAGCTTTAAACCCCAGCCAAGTAAAAAAAGCGCTGATTCTCCCTAGTGTATGCGAATTATGAATAACATTTATAGAATGTTTTTTTTAAGTGTGATAAAAATTTAAATTGATTTCAATGTAAATTTTTATCACGCTTAAAAACACTATATTATATATATATATATATATATATATATATATATATATATATATATACATACATATATAACATTTATAAAAAAAATTGAGAAACATTTAAATTTAATTATTAAAATTTGAGACATATTGCTTAAGTAAAAAAACTATTTATTCTAACTAATTACTAAAAATATTTATCAAGTAATAGATTTGCATCTAGTAATTGTTATGTAAAATGTTCAAATTGTACTTAATTAACTAATCTTTATTAACAAAAGTCATGTATTTATATATAATTAAAAAAAATGATCCAAAAATGTAATTGTAAATCAATTCACACAAATACAGAATACAATCTTAAAATAATTTCATTAGCGTTCAATTATTTTCAAATGAAATAAATAAATAATGCAATTTTCAATTTTTTTCATATTTGATAAAATACTATAATATATATATATATATATATATATATATATATATATATATATATATATATATGTTAGGTACAAAAATTTTTATATTTTTTTAGAAACAAAAAATATATTTTTAATAAAAAAACGTTTCTTTGCTAATTATTAGGATTATATATACGTATGTGTGTGTGTGTGTATGCATGTATACAGTTTTTCAGAAATGCATTTTGAATTAAACGAAAAAGTATATTTATTAAAAATATTTAATGCAATTTTTAATATGCTTATATTAATTTTTAATATTTTTCCTAACCATTTCCAAATCTATTTAATATAAATATTATGGATTTCCAGACAAACGTTAAATCTCTATTGTATAATGAAAATTCATAATTGTATTTATATATTTTATATCATTTTATCTTGAATAAAAATGTTAATGTCAGCGCTACATAACTTAGGTACAAATTTATTGAACGCCTAAGGTTATTGATCTTTGTATATTTAAATTTATGCATGGAAAAAAACTGAAAAATTCGATTACAAATAAATCCGTTTATCACATAAAAATCGCCCAACTATGAAAAACAACCGTTTATCCGATAGAAAAATGACGAAAAATTAAAATCAATTTTCATTTATCTCTCAATCCTGTCTAGAGGTCAAGACCCACTGTTCGAAAACTTCACCTCTAAACAAATAGCATTTCATTCTACAAATCTGACAATTTGAATTCCGCCACCTGACAATAGCACTCTGACAATATATCGAGATTGTGCCGAATTCGATTTATTGTGTAACATGTAACATATAATTTATTTTCTATTCAACGAAAGGTTCGCATTAATAATCGAGCTTTTTATTTCATCGCCGGACGAAAAACTCAATGCACACATGTTTTATATAGTTCTATTGACGACCGTGAATAACACACATATCTATGACCGTTGTGAGTCATTTGAAAAAATAATTAATTTCTTTATCAAGTCAATCTTTGTATAGACCAGTACCCAATTCGTTTACAAACCAGCTACTACTCGTAGTACTCTATGAACTGGCTTCATAAAAAAAAACACATTTCCGTATAAAATAAATAATTCTATGCAAATAAATGCAAATATACAAGCGGATCAAAAAAAGATGTAATTATATAACAGTTATACATAGATACGAATATACGCAACACTTTTACATGTAACTGTATTTAGAACTGTTATATAATTATTTTAAAATAACAAATTCGCACATATGGATATATATGTATGTGTAAATGTACACACACACAAGTATATATATATATATATATATATATATATATATATATATATGTGTGTGTGTGTGTGTATGTGTATGTACAGTAGTAAAAATAAATACTAGCAATCATATTTTTTTTAAAAAATAATTTGGTAATAAAATTTAAGTTAGCAAAACTATAATAATTAACTATACATAAAATTTTAAGAATTACTATAATAGGAGCTTGTTTCGTTACTATTAATTTAATAGCTTTTGAATTATAAACTTGTGTGTGTGTGTATGTTTGTATGTATGTATATATACATATATATATATACATACACATACATACATATATATATATATATATATATATATATATATATATATATATGTATATATGTATGTAACATTATTGTTGTAATTTAAATAATAGTTTTTTGCACACAAATATTATTTTTTTTTATTTTAAAAAATTGCAATGAATATAACAACAGGATATAAAATTTTAAAAAATATATTGTTATTTCTGATAATTGCATATCTATTTTGATAATGTATAGTCTCTTTATTTATTTACAAAATTAGATATATAAAAAAGTTATTTTTAATAATAGAGAAAAGTGGTTTGTTTCCATACTAAAGAGTATTAAATGGTGCAAGTGAAATAAGAAGAGAAATCTGTTAGTGGAGTAAAATATAGACAAATATTCACTATTAAATACTGAAATATGTCATTTTAGCTCGTATATCTTTATACATTTGTAGAATAAATAACATGAAAAGAATTTAATTAAGTAATGTATTTCTTTTCTATGATAGAAACGTTTAGGTACTAAAAATTAATACAGAAAATTTAGTTTAAAAAACAGTTGTTTGGAGTTGAAATATCCATTCCTAAAATATATACAAACTATTATTTTCCTCACTGAAAATCTTTAAGTATACATTGAAATTAATAAAATATGATTTTGTTACTTATTAGAATTTTTAATAACTATTCCTTTATTATAAATAACAGTATTATAAAATTTATGAATATCAATAATACACATACCAATTTTTTAATTATACTTTCAACTCTCACAAAACAAAGATATTTGTAAAATATCAAAAAATCATCAAAATAACATCTTGATTGAATATGAAATAAAGTAATTATAAATAAAAAAATAAATATAAGTTTTAGTTTAGTTATTAAAAGGTTATTGACCATCATAAAAAAGTAAATTATATTTTTATGATATAGTAAAAAATAATTAAAAACGCTAATCTAGTTTTCTTACATTGATTTAATAAAAATCTAGTTTATAGATTTTACTTATATATTTAAACACTCTATAAAATGTAAATTAAATAAGTACTTTTACATTATTTTTTTTAGAAAAATTCAAATTTCTATAAAAATTATATATATATATATATATATATATATATATATATATATATATATAATAAGTTAAATATTCATTATTAAAAATAACTGTTGTATTTTTAAAAGAATAACTGAAAGAAGTAATTTGCTTAATAGACGAAACAGTACATTTTATTGAAATTGTGATGTTAATGACCCGTATTTGCGAAATTTATGTACTGACTGAATTGTGACATTTAGATGCAATACAATATTTAAAGACAATTGTGTTATTACAGTTCTGAATTTTATAATACATCAGCAACAAAACTTCATCAATGTCACTTGTTATATATGCATTGTATCATCACATTTATATCATTGTTCTACTATATATCTTTCTTCATTTTACACCAATGACAGTAGAACTTCAGTTATGACTTTTGTATTAAAACTTGTACTACACACATAAATATATATAATTTCAATGATGTTGAAAAAGAATATTAATATTAATAAGAAATTAGTGATATTTTTTTAAAAAAATATTATATCTTTATTAATATATAGAGTCATTAAATTTGTGTTTTATTAAAAAGAAACATGTGGATAGTTTCATTTGATTCTTTTTAATAAAACACAAATCTAGGCGTCACATTTGGGTTATTCTTTATTAGTTACTATTAAAGATTTAAATCCAATATTTGTATTTTTTTAAAAAATTATATAGACAATTTTATTTTAATTGATATTAAGTAGTTTGTTTATGAAGTATGTTATTACGTTTTAAAATATAAAACAATATACTTATCAGTCTTACAACGTACTTTTTAAAGCGCCACCGGTCAATCGCCATTAATTAAAACAGGAATTTCATGTTCAACTGCTTATTGCATCTGATAGTTGAACTATTCAGATCCTTGTAAAGAAAATGTCAATATTTCAATATTTACACACGCATATGTAAATATTTAGTAATATTTTCTAAAAATTCTACGAATACAAAAATTCTGCTAGTTTTTATAACGAAATGTTAAATGATTTCTCAATAAATATTTTGATTTTTATTGATTAAACAAGAACTATTATGTAATTTTACTAAAATAAACATTTTTTTGGCTGTAAAATAAAATATACTGATGCAGAATTTGGTCAATAAAATGTCTTATTTAAATTTAATAAATTTTGTTTCAATATTGCAATTAAGATCAAATATCACTTCATTAAAAATTCATAATATTTAAAAGATTATTACAATAACTTTATTTAATTATTATAATCAATCATAATATATATTTACAAACACAGACCTGCATATATATATATATATATATATATATATATATATATATATATATATATATATTATTTAAGAAAAAAATGTATCAAATTCTATTTTCGTGTAAGGAATTTGATTAACAGAACAATTCGATTTAGAAAAGTTTTGCTATATTTTATTTATTTAAATAATAAAAGATATAAAATGTTTTTATAACAATTATTCCTTATTAAATCTATGTTAAAATGATTAAAATTTTCGTTGTATTTAATATACCAGTTTAGATTATTTCATTTCATATTTATTATAATTATAAAAACGTTTATTTTTAATTTAAATTTCTATTCTACAAAACAACTCGATATTTTATTTTTTTTAAAAAAAAACAGCAAATAAAAAATAAAAATTTTAATTTTAAATTTAATTTGACACATATATGTGTAATAAATAAAAATTCGTTCGAATTAAACATTTCTTATTAAACCACATTTCATAGGAAGGAAACAAGATTCAAAAAGTAATATAAAATAATTATATTACAAAAACGTGTGTCTGTATTGAATAAGTAATAGAAAATAACACAGACTTTTAAAGCACGTTAAAATATTCAGACAGCTGTCCCGGAAATAACTAGATTTTTGAGATACGGCTTTATTTAATCCAATATATGATATTTTGAGAGATCAAATTCACGTATCCGTTGAAAATTATATAAAACTTTCGAGTATACAAAACTAACAAAAACCACAATTAAAATTTGTCATATTTAACTTTCTATTCATAGAAAACAATGCTGAAATAGTCAAATGTATACTCGATAAAATTTCCTGCGAGAATGATTACTCATAGTGACAATCCGTGTCGTCAGATGCTTTTCTAACAATATGGTATTTTATTTTATGTTAATTTGAAAATAAAATGAGTTTTTTTTCATTTTATATTACGGAGGGTATTCTGTTGGTTAGTTAATTAATTTAGTAAGATCGATAAATATGTGGGTAGTTGTGACTGACTAGTTATTATGTTGAGTTGTTAACTAATATTTTTTTGTTCAAAATCATTATTTTAAGCATATGTTGTTTTTAATTAAAAAAATAATTATCTCTATGTTTTCTAAAAAGATAAAGATTAAATACAAGGGAAATCTTTTATTATAAAAATGAATACTAGATTATTTATATTATATATATATATATATATATATATATATATATATATATATATATATATAATAAAATCCTACATAACCTCACTATCATTAGACTTTTTTAAATGTCTTTCCAAGATTCTTCCATTGTTTCCTGTCAATGCCTAACCTCATTTCCTCTCACCTTTACCTTATTTTACAATTTCATCTCTCCATTTTTGATAAGGGGTCTTTTTCTAGTCTCTTTTTGTCTTTTAGTCATCATTCCATAATTATTTTTGTCAATCTATTAATATTTCTTCTTGTTATCTACCTTACCCTTACTTATTTTATCGATTTATTTGTCCTATTATATCAGTTACTCTTGTCCGTTCTCGTAACCATACAGACTTTTTATATAAGTATGTATATAAATTTATAAATTTTCCGTTCATATTTATAAATTCCTAAAATTATCCTTTCCACATTTTCCTGGATTACCAAAAGTTTCTGTTTCTTTTTTGCATTCAATGTCTAATTTTTTTGATTTGTAAGTACAAATAAGTAATATATATTTCATTTCAGACTCAATGGTATTTTACTCCTTATTATATAGGATCATCCAAATGTGACGTCTAGATTTATGTTTTATTAAAAAGAAACATGTGTATACTTTCTTTTATTTCTTTTCAATAAAACACAAATCTAGGCTTCATATTTGAATGACCATATATTACTGATTTTTTCAAATATTGCCTCTGTTATTCTCATTCTCGATATCATTTCTGGTCATAGGTCAAATCGTCATATTGTATAATATTATATATATATATATATATATATATATATATATATATATAGCAAAAGGTATACGAATTTCAAAATTATTCAAATAAAACTTAATAACTTATATTAAATATCTAATAATCATTAAGATACGCAGAAACGATTCAAAAGGTAAAAAATAAACCGTTAAATATTTTTGCATGCCGTCAATTTATATTCGAAATAAATAAATAAAATACGTGATTGCTGTTTAACAACATCGTACTATTGAAATGAATTTATCTATATAAGTATGTACACATCTGTGTGTGTGTGTATGTATCTGTACTTCGAAGAGAAGACAAGAAACAACGTACACATGGATATCGGTGGGCTGTACCATCCATCCGTGTATCAATCATAACAATCAATCGTTTATACATATCGCGTGTAACGGTACACGATCGAATTAAATTCGCACCGAGTACGTGCCTGTAGGCTAAACGTCATACTGTTGAGAAGGTAACTGTAAATGTCGCGATGATATGATCGAGGCGGCCGTGCCTCTTCACTATTATACGCATGCGCTTGTTTATACCATGCCGTTGTTATAGTAACGGTGTTTGACGGTACGGATTCTCCGTTTGTACCAAATTTGTTATGACGCCACCAAATTATAATCACATATTAACCATTCGCTAACTCCGTCAATTTAGTCTGAATATTAAATTATATATTTTTTTTATTTTCATATATATATATACACAGTGAGTCAAAGTGAAACTCATACAGAGTTATGTTTCCAATAATTTTACATATATATTTTAATATAATAACAATTTTCTTAATTTCTCTTAGTTAAGTTCTTTATTAAGGTTATTTTTATTATATTTGAAAATTTCAATCGTAAATTAATATTTCTACTCCAGAAAAAGTAATCATTTCTGAAAAATGAACAAAAAATACATCAAAATGAAACTCATACGACGAATTATTCTCGCTTGAAAACTGCTGTGTTAAGAAAGCATACTCTTCAAATATGTGTTTGGTCACTTTGGTTATAAAAAAGAACCTATTGTTAAGTCGTTTATAATCATTTTGTAAAAAATATAAGTTGGATTTTCACTTTGAGTAGACAAAGGGGACAATCATCGACGGACGAGCGAAAGCTAATGATTTTTCATTACAAAAATGGAAAAACTCTACGGGAAATTGAGAAAACAGTTAATAGAAGCCACACTACAGTGCAATCTGTAATAAAAAGATTTAAAAACGGCCAAAGTGTTGACAACATAGTCAGAAAGAGACTCTCCGCAAGATTTTTAATGGTCATGACGAGCGTTGGATTTTACGAAAAATTAAAGAAGATCCGAAAATTAGTGCATCCAAATTGACTTTAGAAGTAGAAAAGTATCTAAATAAAAAAGTAATCCCCCAAACAATTCGCAATATACTAAATAAAAATGGGTTTCATGCTCCTATTGCCAGGAAGAAAAGTTTCATAAATCTAGCTAATCGCAACAAAATGTTAAGCTTCGTTTGGGAACATGTTAATAAGAGTTTTGATTATTGGAAAGATGTTTTATTTACAGATGAAAGCAAATATAATTTATTTGGATCCAATGGGAGAATTAATGTATGGCAGAAACCAAATACAAAAATGTTTTTAAAACACTTACATTCTACAGTCAAACATAAGAGCGGTCTTGTTATGGTATGGGGGTGTATGTCTACGAGAGGGGTTGGAAATTTAATTTTATAGATGGCATTATGAAGTAAAATGTTTATATTGTTCTATTAAGAAAAAATTTGAAAGACAGTACTCAAAAACTCGGGACTTTACAAACATTTAATTTTTATCAGGACAACGACCTCAAGCACAAAGCTTATAAAACACGTAGTTGGTTGTTATATAATTGCCCTAAAGTACTGGAAACACCACCATAATCATCTGATATAAGTGTGATTGAAAATCTATAGAATCACTTAAAAGTTTCCATTAGAACACGTACTATTATTAATAACAATGATTTAAAAAAGCGTTATTAGAAGAATGGGGAAAAATTGATCTAGCTTATTGTGAAAATTAGTTAACTCCATTCCGAAACGTTTAAAGGCTATAAAAATTAATAAAGGCTACTCTACTAAGTACTAAAATAATTCAATCCATTGTAAATTTTAATTTAATAAATAATTTGTTCGTTATATGAGTTTCATTTTGATGTATTTTTTGTTCATTTTTCAGAAATTGTTATTTTTTCTGGAATAAAAGTATTAATTTACGATTGAATTTTTCAAATATAATAAAAATAACCTTAATAAAGAAATTAAGCAAAAAAAAAAATAAAGAAAATTGTTATTATATTAAAATATATGTGTAAAATTATTGAAAACATAATTCTGTATGAGTTTCACTTTGACCCACTGTATATATGTATATATGTATATATGTATATATATATATATATATATATATATATATATATATATATATATATATATATATATATATATATATATATATATATATATATATATATATATATATGATTTATTTTCAAAACCTACTATTGAGTAACAATCGAAAATGATTTTACATTTCTATAAAAAAATATCTTAAAAATAGTTTAATGGTCCAAATTAGAATCCCATTAAAAATTCAAAGAATGGAGTTGAAAAGTAAAAAACTGCGCAATAACTGTTTTCTTTCGTTCACAAAAACAATCAATTCGTGCAAAAGTACCAATTTCGCAAATGATTCCCATGATTAACATCAATTGAAACTCGTAACATTGTAGTTTAAAAAAAATACGGTAACAATAATTTGAATAAAAAATAATTAATGCCAAAATAATTTGATTAGAATAAATTATTATTACAATGAGTGATATATTCACCAGGTGTTTGTGTTATAACAGGATTTTATTATACGAAAAAGAAACAAATAGTCGTCAAGATATGCATAGATTAATAGATAGATTTATTATCAGATGTATATTGAACTTAGCGGTCAATAATAATTGCCGAAAGGCTTGTATCAATCGATGTGTTTAATTATAGTGTTTTTTTTAAAATATTACAATTTAAATAGATGTAAACTTTTAGCCTATTAATAAAAAATAGATATTTGAAAAAGATTTAAAATCTTTTTGTCAGAAATTGCTTTTTTTCTTTAAATATAATCGTACAATCTGACAATGAATATTTAATGTTTCAAAACAATATTCAATTACAAAGTAAATTAACCATATGCAAATTACATTCACAGTGCCATCATAATACAGATATCAATTACGAATCTATGTACATTATTAAATTGGAATAAAAACCGAAACGAAACTATAAATATGATTCTTAATTATGTATTTCTTTTGTGTCTGTAATTGTTTTGTTTTCTTTATTTAATTATGTGCACAAGAACGATCGAAAAGGAAACAATTCTCTAGAGAAACTGGCACTGAAGTCAGTTCGTTAGATTTGCTTTTTTAACAGGACGTCTATTTTGATCCGGACATCGTATTAAAATAATTTTGTATCAACTTATTTGCATATTATTATTTTTTCCTATTTGATTAATTTTTATAATTGTATATCCAGAAAATTATTATAAAGTGATACTTTGATCTGATCTTGATCAAATATTTTAATTTGAAACATTAAAATTAACTTTTAAATATTCAAATAAAATATATTAAAATAATAAAGTTTGATTAGATACTAAGTGTATATAGGAATAAATAACTATTGTAATATTGATTTTTAAAAATAAAACATTTATTAGTTATTAATAAAACACATCAGAGAAGGTAAACTTGTACATTTTTATAGTCCAAAAGAAATATTATATTAGGATTTTTATATTCTTTCGTATGTATATAAATTATTTTTTTATATTTTTTATTATCTTATATTCTCTCTCTCTCTCTCTCTCTCTCTCTATATATATATATATATCATATTTTTCAAAATAATATAACTAATCCGTTATGGTTAATGCTTATTTGTAATATTTATAAAAACATTCAGTAGTGGTTCAATGAATAGAAATAATAAGAAAATTTTAAAATATTAGACATTTATTCAATGAATACGATTATCTTACTAATATTTTAATCTAATGAAATTAATGTTATTAGAGAAAATGTTGAGAAATGAAATATTTTTTTTAAATCATAATTAATTTTTAACTTCATTTACTAGAGTTATGATTAAATATAAAAAAAATATATTTTGGTACATTTGCTTAAACTTCTATTATGTCAATTATAAACTATATCAATAGCAATAATTAAATTATATTTATGTATAAATAATATTGATATTAGTCACAAACGCATACACACAAAGGGCTTTTGCACACTAGTCAGCATGCATACAGTATTCACGTCCATTACCGCTCATCTCATACCTTCTTACCAATAAACTCTCCCACTTAAAAAAAATAGTTTTCGGGTAAGAGCGTGTGAGACGAGTGGCAATAGGCTGTGAATACTGTATGCATGTTGACTAATCTGCAAAAGCCCAAATAAAACACACACACACATAAACGCATATATATATATATATATATATATATATATATATATATATATATATATATATATATTGGGACACAAAATAATTAAAAAGTTTTGACTAAGTAAATAATACTGGTTGTTTTGGAACTGTGGCTGATTCACTTAACACAAATGAATTTTAACCCTAACACCACAATAATTTAAAGTGTTTAGTAATCACTTATTGTTCACTTATTATTTATAATTATATCGACTGATGCATTTCAATGGCGATGCCAATATCGTCAGAGCCGATATTATTATATATTATATAATTATAAATAATAAGTGAACAATAAATGATTATTGAACACTTTAAATTATTGTGGTGTTGGGGTTAAAATTCATTTGTGTTAAGTAAATAATGTTTTTTTTCCTAGTAACATTTTATTATTTAAATCACGTAGAATTATTATTTTAAACATAAATATTTCAATAAAAAATTACACAATATTAAATATATTTCATGTATAAACTAAATTGCTCCTATATTTTAAAGTTAAAATATAAGGTTTAAATTTTAAAAAAATCTTATTCAGATTACATCTTTCAATATGTATACAAATTTACAAAATATCATTATAGGATATTGTGTTTCTAAATATATATATATATATATATATATATATATTATATAAAATAGAAATTGGTCAGTTATGTATCAAGAAGAGGGGATCACCGATGGACAACGGAAGTTATTGATTGAAGATACATAAAAAGGCCCAAAAAGAGACCCATTGATAGATAAAAATTCGTTAGAATGAACTAAAAGTGGAACGTATTGAATCAGTCGAAGTGGTAGGTTTTGAGAAAGGCCTTCATCCAATATTGGATTGAGCAGGGATGATACTCTCTCTCTCTCTCTCTCTCTCTATATATATATATATATATATATATATATATATATATATATATATATATATATATATATATATATATATATATATATATATCATAATCATTATTCTCTTTATATCTAGTACTGGATGAACACCTCTTCCAAAACTATCCATTTTTAGTGATTAACTTTTGATGTCTAACTTTTCCATACGTTGACAAATTTTCTCATAATATTATATGTGTTTTATATACATGATTTGGTGTATCATAAAATATGTACAAAAATTATGGACACTTAATGAACAAAAATATATATATACATACCCATACAATTTTCGATTAATTACAAAATACACTTCTTCATATACTTTACGTTACATAAATCACATTATTTTAAAAAATGTCACTTTATTAAAAGAAAATTACGATAAAAATACACTGAATTCACAAATTAAAACACTGTCGTTTTTGAAGTACAATAAAATATGTGGTATAAATGAACAAAATCTATTTGTATCATTAGTTATTGCGCATTTCAATTTGAATAAAAATTTATAAAATCATTGAATAACATCTTTATAAGATATTGTGCAACTGTTTATGTAAAACTAGGACTTTTAAACGAGTGATATTTATAATAAGAAAGAATAATGAAAAGGTTGTATAATGCAAAAGGAAATATTTTAATATATATAGTAAGGAAAAAAACTTTTCATTTTTACATATTTGATGAAACCTTGAATATATCACGTTTCATTATTTAATTTTGTTCATTTTGTAATGTACCTGAATATTAATTTTCAATAATTATAGCTGTGATTAATAATATAGTAATATCCAAATGTGACGCCTAAATTTGTGTTTTATTAAAAAGAAACTGTACACATGTTTCCCTATACACCACCCTATACACATGTTTTTCTTTTTAATAAAACATAAATCTAGGTGTCACATTTGGATGACCCTACATTATTATTGAAAATAAACAGTGCAAAAATCACAATCGTCCTCTATATAAATTTTATTTTTTTAAAAAAAATAAAAATAAAACTGATGATAGAATCATGTATACAATTTAAATAACATTTCTGTAAAAGAATCATATTTTAGTATTCATTTAAAAAAAATGATAAACATCTTGTACATTCATAATTACAATATTTACTTAAATTAAAATATATTTACGTACAAACCAAATATTGTATAATTTTTTTAAAATAACAATTAAATGTTTAGAATAATATTATAAAAGCACAGTGCGTGAAATTTAAAAGAATCTAATCTTATTACATTGCAAAACTAGTTTCATCCATATGAAAAAATGTGAACTTCTAGTTTTATCAAGAACAGGATATGAAGGATTTAAAAAATTATATTAGAAACAACTATAAACTACGTTCTTAACACATAATAAATACACAATAACCGTTAAGCACGTGTAATTCTAGGTATATGAATATATATATATATATATATATATATATTTATATACAAGATACAGTTATGAGTCCATGCTTCTATACTGTCTACTTCATGTCTATATTGCTTTATGTGTTCCTGATTACAGGGCACATGTGCCGACAGCATACGTCATCTGTTCAGATTTTCAAAAGAGAGTGGAGGAGGAAAATATGGATGCGCACATCTTGCGGACATCGTTTAAAATACGTACATTTTTTAACACTTAAATGGTTTTCAAAATTAATGACTTGGAAAAATATCTTGAGTGATTATCTCATACGAGGTTATTTAACATACTTTGAAAAATAACTGTAAAAATAGTTAAAGGTAATCTATAATCTAGCAAATATTTTCCAATTTGATATCTGCGCATTTTAATAGATTTTAAAATTTTATGATAAAATATTTTTTCTAAATGAGCATTTAATAAATTATTATTACAGCAATTTACAACATTGATGAATCTAAAATCGATAATTATGTGTTTTTATTGCGAATATTAATAGGCAATCATTTGTTAAAATCTCATAATACAGACATTTTTTGATAGTAAAAAATCTGTTCATATATATATTTTTAACAGAAAAAAAATATATTTTATATTTTTTGTTTGAATCTTAAATATGTCTAAGTTTAAATAATACATTATTCTGTTAATTAAATTTAAAAAAAAATGTTATCTGAATTAAAATACAAAATTCACATTTATTTTCTAAAAAAAACATCTCAACACAACAATTGATTTTATCTAGGGTTATCCAAATGTAACGCCTAGATTTGTGTTTTATTAAAAAGAAACATGTATATAGGTGGTGTATAAGGAAACATGTGTATTTTGCTTTTTAATAAAACACAAAATCAGGCGTCATATTTGGATGACCTTTATATATATATATATATATATATATATATATATATATATATATATACACACACATATATATATACAGGAATACCTCACATAGGCTAATCAGTTTCACTGATTTGCCGGACTATTTGAAACCGGACTAATTGAAACATTAACTAAATACAAAAAACGTTAATTGTGGCTCCAAATAAATTTTTCTTCCTGTTTTTCAGTAAATAAAACGAGGATGAATATATTCAAATGGTTGTATGTATCGACAAAACAAAATCAGGGGTTTTTATATATTCATTTTAAATACATTTTAAATTCATTTTCAATTAAAATTTAATTATCAAAAAATCGACTTTACTCTAGAGTTACGAATTGAAAACTAATAGAAAAAAGACTACAAAACTAGAACTGCGCATGCGATGCGTATAATTTTTTTGGGAAATTTCAAACCGTACTATACTGAAACCGTATTAATCGAAACCGCACTATGCGAGGTACTCCTATATATATATATATTTGATATATGGAAAAGGCTTTTTGATTTTTGAATATAAACATTTTTTATTTGTTCTTTTTATTCAATCGATTACCTTCCATTATTTCTTATTACAGTATCCCATTTTTAGGAAAATTGTTTATGCCATCTTCTTGAAAAAATATTAATTTGAATATAAGAAATCCTTTGATACATGATTATAATTTCTTGATGTGAGTTTTTATGTTTTGTTATTAATATAATTTTGTAAGGATTTAAATAGATGATATCTGAAGATGCTGAATTTGGTAAATATGGAAGATGGATTTCCTAGCTAAAATGTTCATAACCACATACGATCTTTTATTATTTTAATAAAA
The DNA here is from genome assembly GCA_029203775.1 of Neoneuromus ignobilis. Classification (NCBI taxonomy): domain Eukaryota; kingdom Metazoa; phylum Arthropoda; class Insecta; order Megaloptera; family Corydalidae; genus Neoneuromus; species Neoneuromus ignobilis. The sequence continues at coordinate 26,110,922 of CP092092.1, read as the reverse complement.
AACTTTATGTTCATCAAGTCGTGTTTTTTGATTTTCTGATCTATATTCATTTCAATAACGATAGCTTTACAAATTTATAGTTTTAAATTTTCTTGTGTCTTTCCAGTTCCACCGAAACTTAACAGCATTATCTATTTAGTGTATTTCAATCTTTGTATTAACTAACTGGATTTCACCTTTTGTTAGCTAATATTTTTTCCTTGCTACATTATAGCATAAAATCCAATTTTTCATCTATTACAATTCGTTTCAAGAATGGTTTTGACAAGAAAACAAAATCGTGTAATTCGTAAATATGTCTATCAAAAAATTTTCATTTAATTCACATAATTCCCAAACATCAAATTTTGAAATCATATTAATTAAAATTGCTGTATGATGAATTTTAATCGAACTACTAATTCTCGTGAAATTTATCATAGATTTTCAATGATCTTCTATAAAAAATGTCATTATCAATCGCTAGAAATATTTTAGAATAATTATCACTTAAGTGAAAATCAAGAATGCATTTTTTTAACCGAACTTAACACATATGTTCAGTAACTGCATCACTTTGAAACATAGCAGATTTTTTCAAACAACTTTAAACTCGTATAACATTATGAACCGAAAACACACTTTATGTAACGTCATGTTTTCGCTCTACAGAGATTAAATAATACTGTATGTGTTTTAAAGCAAGAAGTCATAAATATTCTACTATCAATGGTTCATTATAATAGTATATCTCTGTTAATAAAATATTGTAACTCATTTTCTTATACTACAAATTAAAAAAAAAATGCAAAATTAAATTATCTTATAATAATTACACGAACTGTGAGTAACTAGGATGTGGGTATATAATGAAAAAAACACATTAGCAAGAGAACAGTTATTACAACTACAGTTAACATAAATTAATAATTCACGTACACTTATTTAGTACTGAAAGCATTATATACATATATATTTAATGCACGTTAATTTATAGCATTATATTCTAATAAACATCAATTTGTAGCCGTATGTACACTAACAGAAAAACGAACGTGATAAATATCTCGAAGAATATGAAATATTATCATATTAGATATATTAAAAAAATATATATCCATTTTAGAAGTGTGTAAATTTCTTCGTATATATGTTTAAATTTTATTTGATAAATTCTAGTAAACATAATTCATACATTCCAAAGTATTGCCGAATATACGACTAACGGTTTAGTTTGTTCCATGTAGAGATGAGTCTATATAAATACATACATACGTATATGTATACATACATTGTATATATATATATATATATATATATATATATATATATATATATATATATATATATATATATATATATATGTACAATGATTAAACTCGGCTCATATTTCCGGAAATGGATGTAAATTAACAGTTAGAATTTTTTACCTGTATGTCAATTTACAGTGTGGGAGCGTCTGTTTATTAATTGACATGTATGTACATACCAATTGATTAAAGATTAGTTTATTCAGCTATGAAAATATTATTTGAAATTTTGTATACGTATTAAAATAAACATAATTGTTGTTTACAAGAAAAAATAATTGTAAGTCTATACTTAAATGTTCACGTGCTCGAAACTTTTCTAAAATAAATGATAAATGGTACGACCACCGTGTTTAGAAAAGAACATTCATATTCATATAATTTATTTTACAGTATAGTCCCGTTATGGTAGACCTTTGTATCAGTTATAAAATTATTCTAATTGACCAAGTAAAAATATTTACTTGTTTTATTTTTGGATTAAGTGAATAATTTTATTATTTCATTTTTATAAAATATGTGTAATAAAAATAGTTCAATTATGATTTTGTGTTTTTTGGATTATTTGTTTTCTTTTAAAAAAAGAAATTAAAATTGCTATATAGATTAAATTTTAAAATAAAAATTGAATAATACTAGTACTATAAAATAATCCAAATTAAAATTGTTTATTTACAATTAAATTATAATTAATATTCAAAGGATATATTTTCATTATGTTTATGCTGAGTAATGAAAAGTGAACATTTTATAATTTAATTAATTTACTTATTTTAATTGTATATTCTGGAATACAGATTATTTAATTTTTAGATACACTTGAATAATTATTTCAATCTGAATTTGTTAAGATAAACAATAACATAAAATGAACAAACAACAACTATTGTATATGGACATCCAAATGTGAAGCCTATATTTGTGTTTTATTAAAAAGAAAGAAAACAAACTATACACATGTTTCTTTTGAATAAAACACAAATCTAGGAACATTTGGATGACCCTATATTTTCTAAAGATGTCGAAATTATCCATTGTAAAGATAAAGTACAAAGGGTTTATAAAATTATAATTTGCAATACTTGGATCAAATTTATAATGATTTTACTTTATTTTAATACTGTAGTGAATTCCCTTTAGTATAAATAAATCACTCACCCCAAAAACTACCAAATTTTATGAAAATGTTTAATAATCATTTATTGTTTACTTTATTTGCTGATACATATTTCTATGGACAATACTATCTTTGTCAAAGTATTATATTATAAAACTTTTATCAAATGTTATAATATAGCACTATGATGATAATGGAATGGTTATTGAAATGAGTATCAATAAATAAAATCAATAATAAATTATTATTGGACACTTGACATTTTTGTAATTGGGGATCAATGATTATTTGTGTGAGGTATTTTGTTATTTTTTAGAAAATGTAATGTGTTTACTATTAATAATAGTTTTAAATATAGTTTTTAAAATAATAATATAAATAAAATAAAAGGATAATCTCATTTCTTCATTTAATCTCTTCTTATATATATAATAAAAAATACTGCTAAAAATTAAATTGTATTATTAAAATAATTCAATGCATGATTTAAAAAAAACGTACATATGTAAACGTCATTAAAAAATTTTAAAATTAAACAGTTCTATTTTTAAAGCATATCGATAAATTGGAAACATTTCATCTTAGACATAAACAGCATATTATTTTCAATTAAACGAACAACACAAAGAAGTAATATAAAGTAATCTGATATCACAAAGACACCCTCTCGAATATAACAGGTATTAACCTTAAAAAGCCGTAGTTTGAAATTCGCAGGCTGCTGTTACGCTACCTGCAACCAATAATACATTCTTTTAACGGATCTAAAATTACAACTTTTTTCAAAATGATGTAAGTATTTGACATAAAAAAACCTGTTCATTATAAACCTACACCATCTGTTCGTCAGGTCTCTTTTATTATTGTTAATGCGCATTATTCGGAAAAGGCGTCAACATTTGATGCAGTTTTATTATATATATATGTATGTATATTTTTTAAAAGATTTTTCTATATAAATTCATATAAAACGAAATAGCACATTTAACAAAAGAGAACATCTGTATGTTTTGTAGTAATCTGATCTCTTACGGTACATTTTGAATGCAGTTTTTGAACATTTTAATGAATATCTACTTTTTAATCGTGTGAATTAGGAAATGTGTTTCAATATAGGAAATACAACGGGATTTATATATATATATATATATATAAAATTGTAATAGTAAACTTTTATATATTTTCTTTATGATGTTATTAAAACTTCTATGAAGTGCATGTTATTACTTTAATATGGATATTTATTACGGTACATTTATTTTTTTATGATTAACTGTTTAATAGTATTGTAACAAATGTTTCAAGTAGATTAAAATAATTTGTAAATTATAAAATTATTCTATTATTTAGTACAGTGGGTTTTGTTTATTATTATTATTTTTAAAAAAATTCAATAAACTGAATATTTTTTTAACAAAAATTAAAAACATCAAATAATATGTCATTCATATTTACTTTGTGATATTGTAATATAAAAAATCATAAATATTATAATCACTAGAACAATAATAATTACTATACTTATTTAGAACTATAAATCTGATAGTAAGAATGCAATAAACAATAAATCATTTAATTGTGTTATTTTCTTTTTTCAATCTATGCTTTGAATTTTATGGAAGAAAATAGTTCCAGTATAAATAAATATAAATTATTTCTTTTTAAAAATATAATTTATTTACTTTTCACTGTTTATTTGGTACTATAAATACTTTATCTTTATATATAATAAGGTAACAAATTTTAGTACAGCAATCTGATGATTATGGTATGGCTATTGGAATGTGCATCAACGAATAAACTAAACAATAAGTAATTATTGAACAATTTTTTAAAAAAATATGATATTAGAATAAATAATGAATTCATGTTATTATATATATATATATATATATATATATATATATATATATATATATATATATGCCAACTGGTAGTACAGTGGCATATATTACCGCTTATCATGTGGGAGTTCGCGTTCAATCCCCGGTCAGAGTTCTTCAGACTGGGGGTTTGGCATGGGGCTAACAACCTCATCTCGTAAAAAACATCATTCACTGAACTCTGACAATAAAAGCCATTGTCAAACAGGCCAATACCCTACCCGGCCTATAACATTGAAGACATTTTATATATATATATATATATATATATATATATATATATATATATATATATATATATATATATATATATATATATACATATATATATATATATATATAATATATATTTATATATATATATATATAGAATACTTATATATATATATATATATTATATATATTTATATATATATATATATATATATATATATAAAATAAGACAATGTAGTATGAGAAAGATTTTTGTTATCTCTTAAAGAAACTTGATATATGTACGATTGAAATATTTCGCACACTTTTTTCTTTTTTAAAAAACATCATTTACAAATTAAAGTGTTCAAAAATTTTTTTAATTAAAAAATGCAATATTTTGATTTTGTAGCAACAATATAAAATCATTTTTTTTATATTTATCATATTTCAAATGGAAAATCAAATATACAAACACATATAAAGATTTTATTTAACTAACATTTATTTTTATATGAATTAAAATTATTTATCTTATCTTTTTTGGCACAAACTTACAACAATTATAACTGTATAGTTTTTTCCGTTTCAATTTTACCGAAACGTGATTTATAAACCTATTAAAATACATAATTGATTTTAGAAGAAATACAACTGTTCTCATAAAAAAAACCTGAAACTGAAATGTAATTACTGAACCTGATGTTTCAAATCAATTAGTTTTTAAAATACTAATTTTAAGAAATATTTTTAAGTGTTTGTATTAGAAACGCTGCATATGAACATGATAAAAGATTCAAGTCATTTCCACGTTTTAAATACAAGAAATTATCAAATCTGTTGCAATCAGTTTTCGTTTCCATTGTACAAATATCACGAATTTTTATTTCAGTTCATATGATGTACCGTAATTATTAAACAAATAACTGTTTTAATTTTTGGTTAATTAAATATACTTTTTATTTTACAAAAGAACTTAATACATTTTTATAAACTAATATTTAATGGTCGATAAGTTCAGAGTAATAAGAACATAAGTAATTGATTAATTTCTTTATCTAATTATTAATTTACTAATATAATATTTAATAACATTAATTATTATATATAAACATTAAAAAATAATTTATTTAAAATTTTATAAATGATATTTTTTTTAATTTCCTATTGAAAAATACTTAAAATCTATTAAAAATTTTAAATAGTACTTTCACATGAAATACTATTTAAAAATTATATAGAATTAATATAAATATAATAACTGGCCAAAAACAGGTTTAAAAATTCTAAAAATCATTTTATTAGAAATATTCCAAAAAACACACAATTAGTTTACTACCGCAGCGAATTCAACTTTACACAAAAAAATCTCTTACCTCAATGACACACAATTTTATAAAAAAGTTTAATTATTAATTATTGTTTTTTTTCGTTAACGCTATTTTCGAAGATGATTGCATGACCATCGAAACGTGTATTATAGAAAATAAACGAACAATAAGTATTTATTAAGTATTTGTATAAAAATTGATATTGAGAAAAGAAGACACAAAAAAGTGCATTATTTATCAGAGAAAATTCTTAATAGTACACTATTTTTAATATTATTTGTTTCATCATCATGTCATTCAACTAGAAACCTTATTTAGGTTTGCATAATTGTTATTGTGAGTTGATATGTGAATTTTTATGGCAAATTAATACGTTCTTATTATTGTATTATCTACTTGTATTATATAATAATTTTTGATATTGTTTTTATTTATCTGGACTTTGCATATGGATTTTTTTATAATTTTCATAAAAACGTCTAAATATAAAAATAAATTTCATTTTGTAAAATATCATTGTAATGATTATAACTTATTTGAAAAGTCATTGTCTTACTACCCTACTGAAGTTGATTATTTTATTAAAAAAAGATTAATGATAAATACATTAATATAAGAATAAATGACAATTTTATATAATTTTATAAATGTTTCAGTAATCATTTATTGTTCACTTCGTTTGCCAATTTGTATTTCGACTGCCATATCATCATTGTCAAACTGTTGTATTATAAACATTTATTGAGATTTTATAATTCAATACTGTGATGATGATGATATGGTTATCGAAATGCTTATCAGCAAATAAAGTGAACAATAAATAATGATTTAACATGTGTAAAATCTCTTAATGTTAGGGTGAGTGATTCATTTGTATTCAAGTGAATTTTCCATAATATTAAAAAATAGTATATATAGGTGTTTTTTTAAACGTGATAGAAATTTAAATTGATTTCAATGTAAATTTCTATCACACTTAAAAACATTATATATATATATATATATATATATATTAATTGAATAAATTACCAAATGATTGAAGATCAATAATTTAATGAAATTTTAATATATAAAAAGTTTATATATATTCAAAATTTGATAGTTGAAAAACAATTTTTAACTGAAAATAAAATAGTCTTAGCATGTGTTTAGTTAAATTGGTTGCTGTAGATGAGAAATGAATTCAATAGATAAAATGTAACGTAAATTAAAGAATTTAATTAATGAAAACTTAACATAAATTTTATTCTAAGAATATACTATTAGCTATTTGATGGAATTTCAAAAAGATAATTATTTATAATTACTATTTTCCAATGAAATAATGTTAGACAATGTGATAAAGTCAATCAACTGGAATAAGTAATCGAAAAAATATAGGTTTGACTAATCGAAAGGATATTGTTATTCGCAAGATAATGTTATACACTTCGATGGATGTTTAATTAAAACTGAAAAAGTTGAATTAGTACTTCATAAAATTCACCTGTATAATCAAATTGATATTTATTTAACATATTCCATAGAATTTTAATGTTTAAAATAAAAATGTATGAAAAGAATTATATTATCATTTTAATTAAAGTACTTCTAAAAAAAGTTATTTTTTCAGAAATTATTTATATATAATTATAAACATTTTAACATTCACAACAAAAACAAATAACAAATATACTAGAACTCATTGATTCACGTGAATATTGTTATTGCAAACTGTGTAACATTACAAACCCATACACACGATTCCATGCAAGACAAAAAAATCTATAACCCATTATCTACTTATTTAGTGTGATCAAGTTTAAGCGATTATCTATAAAGTGATTGTTCATTAAATCGGTATAACAGAACCTATCGTAATAGCAACAAAACTTGGAGATATAACCGTTATAGAAGAGCAAGCAAGTCAACCAGCCGGATCTGATTCAAACGTGTTACTCACAATGACTGTGCACTGTGTACAAGAAGCTTCCAGAGGTGGGTCTTAACACTAAAGAGGTCATCAGAGGTTGTTTCTAAGAAATATCATATATACGTATGCTTGCTTTAGGTGATTACAGCATGTTGTGTAATATTGTAATTTAAATTATATATATATATATATATATATATATATATATATATATAAACAATTTTTAAAAATAAAAATTGATAATGCATAAACTGAATAACTGCTTTTTAAAAAAGAACTCGAACTGTAATTTATTTTTAATCAATTTTTATCAATTTATGAATTAATCTACAGAATTATACTTTTTAATGTAATTAAAATTACTTGTTTTGTGATTTATGTACTCATTTAGTTTTAGCTTTATATCATTTTTTTTATGTTATAACACTAATTTATGGTTATTGTCTTTAAATACTAAAAAATAAAATTCTATGTAATTAAAGAAAAAATATAGATAGATATAGATAGTTTTAGATATTACTTTTTCTATTATAAATATTATATACTGAAAAAATCATTGAGTTCTAATTATTTTATTAAAATATAAACTTAAAAAAAATCTTCTTGTTATAAAGTTAAACTACAATATCATTATCACCTGAATCATTTGTTAAATAATAACAGTTTTTTTTTAATTTTTTAAATTTAAATTACATTCCTTACTGTTATTATCAGTATGATTGATACACAGGTAAATCACATCTAAAGAAATTTCTGTTTATATTACAATTATATACCAATCAGATAGTTCAGATTCAATCATCTTTATTATCTTATTTTTTATCAGTTCCTTTTTTTTAAATTTTATCTGATAACATAATATACGAGGGTGGTCCCAGAAGTACCCGACCCAACAAAGAAAATACAAAAATTTTGGAAAAAATATATTTATTTTTCGACATAATCTCCTTTCAGCTCTATACACTTTTCCCAGCGATGTTCAATAAGTTCGATACCCTTTTTATAATAAGAACTGTCTTGCTCCTCAAAATACCCATTAACTGCCGACATCACTTCTTCATCGTTGGGAAATCTTTGACCACTGAACCATTTTTTCAAGTTTGGGAACAGAAAATAATCCGAGGGCGCTAAATCTGGCGAATAGGGTGCATGAGGTAGCAATTCAAACTTTAATTCATTAATTTTGGCCATTGCAATAACGGATTTGTGAGCTGGTGCATTGTCTTGATGAAACAACACTTTTTTCTTAGCCAAATGCGGCCGTTTTTGCTTGATTTCTTCGCTCAAACGTTGCAATAAGTTTGCATAATACTCGCCGTTGATAGTTTTTCCTATTTCAAGATAGTCAATGAAAATTATCCCACGCGCATCTCAAAAAATCGACACCATGACCTTGCCTGCAGATGAAACGGTCTTCGCCTTCTTTGGAGCCGGTTCTCCCTTTTTGGTCCATTGTTTTGATTGTTCTTTTGTCTCGGGTGTGAAGTGATGGACCCATGTTTCATCCATGGTTATGAAACGGCGCAAAAATTCTGCTTTGTTGCTGTGAAACTTCGCTAAACACTCAACTGAAACATCTTCACGACACTGTTTTTGCTCGAGTGTGAGCAAACGCGACACCCATCTTGCACACAGCTTTCTTATGTCCAAATTTTCAGAAAATATGCGATGTACCGCACTTTTTGAAATGCCTACTATGTCTACTAGCTCGCGCACTTTCAGTCGACGATCATCCAGTACCGCTTTGTGGATTTTCTTCACCATTTCTGGAGTCGTCACCTCATTTGGTCGACCACTGCGATGCTCGTCTTGGCAGCTCGTACGGCCTCGTTTAAACTCTGCTACCCAATATTTCACTGCTGTAAACGAAGGAGCAGACACACCCAGAGTAGAATCCAGTTCAGCTTTTATATTGGTCGAGCTGAGGCCTTTCAAATAAAAGTATTGTATCACGTAACGATGACCAATTTTCTCCATTTTCACAAATTCACTGAAAACGTTCACTATTGATGGCTGCCAAACAAATACTAAACAACGTGGCATCCTCAAACTTGAAACATATGCTTTATAGATTGTGTACTTCCTAATACAGTGAAATTTTTCAAATAACTACCGCCATATCTAGGTCAGCCCGGGTACTTATGGGACTACCCTCGTATATCTTAATGTGACACCTAGATTCGTATTTTATTAAAAAGAAACATGTGTATAGGGTGGTGTATAGGGAAACATGTGTATAGTTTCTTTTGTTTTGTTTTTTTTAATCAAACACAAATCTAGGCGTCATATTTGGATGACTCTATATTAATAATATTTAATTTGTTGTTTCTTTTGAAGTCCAATTAAACAAAAATAATCTTTGAAATACAACTTCAAAAAATTACATTCTATAAAAAAGTGTGCAAAAATCGCACTTAAAGTAATTAGCGATCATATGCAATGAATAAGTAGTTAAACTCGTTCGCTACCAGTGTCACATATATGTGACGACCCGGTTTTCTTACCTGAGCCCGGCGTCACAAATATGTGACGAGTGTTCATTATCAGTTTATGTTAATTGTTTGTACCAAATCGTGCCGCAAACAGATGGGTTATGTTAAAAAACAATACAATAGATGCAATATGTTATTGGTCTGCCGATAATTACATTTTTAATCTTTTAAATCGTTATAAATACATTGCAAAAAAATAATGAAAATTTGGTATCATATTTAAATAATAAAACGTATGGGCTGTACTGGCGGTTTTTCTCTTGAAGCCCTGGTAGCAAACGAGTTAATTATGGTTTCTTGGTACTTGATGACATTTACGCATTTGTAGTGAATAATAGCTATTGCTTGTGGTTATTGGGTGAAGACAGTAGGATACGCATGAGTGAGCGTCTTCTACATAAGAGGTGTTCGCTTGTTTGCCTGTTCACTTCACGCAAGTGTTGTTGACATAACTTAACAAAACGTGCGAGTGAAGATTGTCGATGAATGACCTTAGCATTGACTATTCCCAACATGTTTTCTGGGTTAGCGTACGGTATCGTGTCCGTGTTCAAACATAAACACACGTACATACATAACGACATATAAATGGCATCTATCAGACATGCAACTTGTGTGCATGCACTATTCTGTTCTGATTTATTTTGCTTTGTATTTTTCGCGCCGAATCATAAAACATTCTTGGTAAAATATTTGTCAACAATTTTTTGTCATTTGTTGATAAACATATTTCTGAATATTTGCGTACGATAAGTTCAATTGACATAGCATTACAATTTTACCGTACTTAACACATTCTGTATACGTATCTCTTATTTGCATTTAAGATTAACGACTTTTTTATCGATTAAGTCGTCGTGAATTGATCTACGATGATTGATTACTTGAAAAAAATTAAGAGAAAATATATTATTGATACGTCCACTATTGTTCGTTAAAATAAATCCACCATTCATTATAGTATTATGGCAAATTCACTTTAATACAATTGAATCACTTCTCAATGCGACAATAATTTACAGGTGTTCAGTAATTTCATTTATTTACCAGTACCTATTTCAATGATTAAACCATTATCATTAACAGAATATAATAATGAAGCATTTTCACTGCAAATAGGTGAATAAAGTATATAAAATAATTGATTATTAAACACTTTTTTAAATTCTAATAGTGTCATTTTTATTAGCCCATTTAAAAGTTTGTTTGATTAAATTCATTTTTACAAACATTTTCAATTAAATTTATCTTTTTTGTTACTGATTATTTGAAATAAAAATAATTAATGAACATTTAATTTACCTTATACACAACTATATTTGAAAATGAACGTTTAAACCATTTCTTAAATAAGTTTTTTTAAAAATAAATTAAGAAAAAGATAAAAACACAAAGTTTCGTTGCTTATTGAAATTCGAACTATCCGATTTGTTATATTAAAAAGGAATATTGATAATTATTTTCATTATTCGATTTAAATCAACATCAAATGTCGATAGGCAAAAGATAATTTGGAAGACTGCCTGAGAAATGTATAGAAAATTTGAAATCGTTTTCAGTTTAAAATAAAAACAGGAAATGCTTTTATTTATAGGAAGAAGAAAAAGAATTTAATTTGATACTTTCTGTTATATCATATTTTCAAATATAATCAAGTACATGTTTTAATAATAACAAAATTTGTAACAATCTTAGTTTGGATAAAAAATTGATATGAATTTAAATTAATACAAACAAATTATATTCCAATAACACCAGATTTTATGAAAGAGTTCAACAAGAACATATTATCTATAATCGTGTAATGATATGACTTTTTCCAGAATTTAAACTTTTTCGAAAAAATTCAAACTAAATATTATATTGAAAATGATATGCCATTTAAAATACACGTAGTAAATATAAAATAGAGAAAATATATTTCAAAAATAATCACTGTTGAACAGACTAATTGATCTCAATCAGTTTTAATTATTACACGTAATTTATTACAAACATTCTAACCTACTGTTATGTTAGTTAATATGCACGACAGCATAGTGTTGTTTGGAAATATCCAAAAGCAGTTGACAAAATTTATGATCTGTCCGAAAATACAAATTAAATATCATTGTGATTCATTTCACATACGTGTATGTACATATCATATGCGAAGATATAAACCCTACACGCACACCTTTTATACGTGTACAGTTAGTTTCTTTTGTACACCAATTTGTTCTGGACAACATTTACATTGTTGTGTCATGATCAACGCATATGTAAATAAGACAAATTAGATTCGACAATACAGGTCCGTATTCTGATTTTCACTAACTATATATATATATATATATATATATATATATATATATATATATATATATATATATAGAGAGAGAGAGAGAGAGAGAGAGAGAGAGAGACGGAGAATTAAGACATTACGATTCATGTAGAGCCTAAGCTTCTCTGAGAATGTCAGAACTGAGTGATAATTAAGTTTTTTACTAAATGAGGTTGTACGCCCCAAGTCTAAACCTCTACTTGGAAGACTTTTCGATTGAGAATTAAACGTAATATCCCATGTGACAGGCGATAATATATATATATATATATATATATATATATATATATATATATATATATATATATATAATCATCACCATCATCAAAGCATATATGGACCCACTGCTGGGCAAAAACAATCTGGAATGGTATTGACTCTTTTGAAACATCTTTCTGAGTTTCTGGTCACTTTCGCTTTTTTCTGTCCATCTACAATCTCTTTTAACCCTTACTATGTTTCACAAATTCATCTCTCCATTTTTGATGAAGTTTCTTTTTAGTCTCCATTTATCTCTTAGTCATATATATATATATATATATATATATATATATATATATATATATATATATATATATATATATATATAGAGAGAGAGAGAGAGAGAGAGAGAGAGAGAAAGAGATTTTAAAATAAATAAATAAATTCATAATAAACAGATTTAATTATTTTTGATTTTACAGTTTATTAATTTTTACGAAAAGAGGACGGGTATTATTTTTTTAAATTAGTAATAGAAAAATTATGATATAACAGTTTATTTTTTTGTAAAAAAGATATTTATATTCTTGAAGAGAACTCATTGTTTGAGAATTCATAAATTTTGCTTATTCCTGCCATACGATAGCTGTGTATAGATATTTTTTTTAAAATGTGATAGAACTTTAAATTGAATCCCTATCAAAAGTTCTATCTAACGTAAAAACACCTTTATATATATATATATATATATATATATATATATATATATATATATATATATATATATATGTGTATGTGTGTGTGTGTGTGTGTATGTATATACAAAGGTATGATAAAGATGTTTTAGGGTTAGATGGAACTTTCAATAAGAATTTAATTTAAAGTTCTATCAGGTTTAAAAAAAACTATACCTATATTTAAATATATATATATATATATATATATATATATATATATATATATATATATATATATATATATATATATATATATATATATATAACAGTAATATTAAAAAAATTAAATAAATAATGAACAATTTCAATTATTTTTAATCCTTTTTATAATTTAGAAAAAAGGGAAATTAGTTTAAGAACTATTATGATAAAAGTAGATATAAAGCAGATTTATCCTTCATTACATAATTTTATATTACATATAAATTTGTTAAGAAATATTTGATTTTTTTAAAACTGGCTAGAGCTTATTGTTTTTTATTGACGACTAAAATTTACACACACACACACACACACATACATACATACATACATACATACATACATACATACGAGGGTCGTTTGATAAGTATGGTAAATTTATTTATTATTTAATTAAATTAATTAATTAAGTTAATTACATATTTCAATTTAGTTTTTCTTACTTTTTTACCATACTTATCAAACGACCCTCGTGTATATAATATATATATATATATATATATATATATATATATATATATATATATATATAATAAATAATTATTTTCTAATTTTTATCAATATTTTCAATCAAAGCTCAAGTATACAACGAAACTACTCTAAACTCATGTGTACAAATGAGAGAATAACTAAAATGAGAGAAGTCTTCTGCAACAATGTGTATATATATATATATATATATATATATATATATATATATATATATATATATATATATATATATATATATATATATATATATATATATATATATATATATATATATATATATATATATATATATATATATATATATATATATATATATATATATATATATATATATATATATATATATATATATATATATATATTATATATATATTATATAAATATACCAAAATATAGTATATATTTTATCAAGTCTTTGGCCAGAAAACCATGAGTTCAAGAAAGTTATCAAGAGAAATATATACATATATATATATATATATATATGTACATGTTTAAATATATATAAATACCTGAAAGCAATATATATATATATATATATATATATATATATATATATATATATATATAAGCTTGTATGTCACGTTTGTAGGTGTATAGTACTGTACCTCACGAATATATGAAAAGCACAATGAAACACGTTTCCAGAAAGAATCAATTAAATGCAAGACAAAGATGGTATGTGTACGTTTGGTTTCACGGATCTGACAAAATAGCGGAAGCATACGGAGAAAACAATGAACGTGTATCAGGAGAAAAGAAGTTGTGTACTCTGCAGAGCTTTTCGCGTCTCTTGCACTTTATTCATTGTATTATGTCATTTGCGTTTAGAGATGGCATTTGTGGTTCTATTGTCATACGATAAAAAAGTCAATAGTCCTCGTCGGTATTGTTCTCGACGATTTGTGTACGGTTCATTGTTTTATAATAAATTTAATTTTGATTTGATTTTTAATAAAAATGACAATATTCAATTGTAATTGTATTTAGTATTGTTATAGAATAGAAAAAATATATTTTACACTTAATGATTTTTTTAAACTAGTAATTTTTAAATTATATATACGTAAATTAATCTATATAGTTATCCTCACTAAATCTCAGTTATTCCTTTTATAATTTTTTTTTAGTTGTAAATGTTACACATATTTTTTTAAAAAATGTACGAGTTTTATTTACAAAAAATATTTTTTTCCTTCACCGAAGAAAATCATAGTTTCTATATATATTAATATTTCGATTGTTATAATATTGTAAAAATAATAAAAATGTAATTGTAGCCAAAAATAAGCTCTTTTTGATTTTAGTAAGATTTATACTTATGTTCTATGAGAGTGTATGGAAATTATATTTCATAATAAAAACGCAAAATATCGACAATTCAGAAAAAAGCTACTCATTTAATACTAAATATTGTAGATATATTCAGATGGATAATCTTAGTGAAATAATAAATAAGCTCGATTAAGAGAGTTTTAAAAATAGACTTTAATTTGTATTTTTAAACCTTTAATGAGGTATCTGAGTTTTATTTGAAAAATAACTGTTTCTTACTACTGCAGAAATAATTTTTCATTAAAAAAATAATAATGAGAAAAAATTGACAAAAATTCAATATTTCAAGAACTTTCCTATTTTCAAATGATCTTCATTCTAATATTTTTAAGTTATTGTCTTCCTGAAGGTTCTAATCAGATAATAGGGGTAACATTTAATTAGGAAAATCGTTTGTCAAAATGATATTTCTACTACTGAATTTGCAATCCTGAATAAAGGAATTATTATCATTAGTGATGTTTTAGAAAATATAGATTGTGGAACATATAATAGATAAAGAAAGAAAAAAAATTACACACATTTAAAAATATTTATTACATAAAAAGAAATAAAAAACTTGTGAAATTTTTTGATATGAATAAAATAGTGAATAAAATAATTTACGTTTATTCTTAGTTTAGCATTGGGACTAATTCACATCTGTACTCGTATATTAACCCATTCGCTTCCGCGATCCCCAAATGGGAATTTGAATATTTTATTTTTTTTACACACAAATACATCAAAATATCAAAACTATCTAATACATCAAAAGTATCAAAAAAAAAAATTGGAAGGTAATAGGTTAAACCTTTAGATATTTTCATATTTACTGCAGATTTAGTATTTTTCAATAAACATGTTCAGTATTTTTTTATTTTTAAATTAAAGTAAAATGATATTTAATTATAAATTAAATTTTTAAATTGTTCATTCCAAAAGTAAAATATTTTAATCAGATTTTTATTCTTTTATATATATATATATATATATATATATATATATATATATATACTGATTCATATTATGTACTCGTATAGTTTTATGCAGATATTCGCAATAATATACATTATATATGGGAAAACTGACGTTTTCTCTTTACTTGTTTCCGCACCCAAACGACGACACATTGTGTTCTGAATTATAACGACAGTTTTAACTGCATAACAATGACGTCATATTCTACGTGAATCCATAAACGTCTTAATTAGAAAATAAACAATTTTTTATGCAAGATAAATGCACTTAAAGTTACTAAAAGCAGGTCGTTCTAATTATTTATGTTTACTCAAACATGTATATCTAAATATGAACATTATTTTGGGAATTATGTTAAATGAAAACCATATGGGTTCATCAACTTCAAATGTCATAAACGAATTGTAAATAAAATCTTTTAATAATGTATATTTGTTTTTAAAGATCTATTAATTTTTAATAATTGTTTAGTTGAATCATTAGGTGTAGTTATTTTTTATAAACTATTATTTATTTATTTATATAAAATTTGTATGAAAATTCCAATTTTTTAACAATCATGATATTATACTAGACTTTTGAAAATAATATTTTTTTTATTTGATACATAGAGATTTTTCTATATTTTTTAAAATTATAAATTGCATTATTTATATTAATATTTTTGTCTATTCGAAAACGTTAATATAGAATAAAATAAATTCTAGAATATAAATATTTAAATAATTTAACATAACACTATAAAATAAGAATAACTTATTGATTATAGTTAGATATTTATATAGAAATAAAATTTGCAATTTTCACAAATATATATTTATATAATATGAACGTTTCAAAAAACACATTTGTACATTTTATAAAACCAATTCCTCATTAGTTTTATGCTTCTTACAATTTAATTTAGATCCGTGACTACATTAAATTTTATATATTAACAACGAAGGTAAAAGCATCCTCATTAAAATACTAAATAATGATACAATCTTACAGCATTGGGGAAATATTTTTTTTAGAAAAAAATATTTTCTTATTTTTTATAAAACGATATTTTCATTTAATTGCATAAATTATTATATAGACTTATATGTACACAAGTAACAGTATTTTTAAAATAAAAAACGTATAAATAAAAATATATCTTATAAAACTGGATTTACAAAATAGAAAATATGATATAATTAAAATTTAATTCTTTTATTAAGAACCAGCGAAGAATCAAATGCATCAGAATAGTTATTACTCTTGCAAAAGTTTTTAATTTAGAATTTTCTTTTCATTATTTACACACACACACACACACACACACACACACACACACATATATATATATATATATATATATATATATATAGAAGTAAAAATAATATTTATTAAAAAATAAATAATAAAATTATATTTCTTTACAATTCTTATATAAAGCTTAAATTTATGTTTAGAAATTTATTTCAGGACAGAATATAATGTTAGTTATTTATTAGAAAAATATTCTAGAATAAAAAAGGATTAAAAATAATTAAATTAAATTTTAATTTACATTTTACAATTAGTTTGTGTTATTTTAATAAGCATTCAAACAATAACCAAAACGTTTTATTAGACGGTTATTTTTATGTTAAAATTAAGTAAACATTAAAGAATAAAAGGTAAACAATGGATTCTTATATAATTATGTAAATATTATATTTATGTATATATATATATATATATATATATATATATATATATATATATATATATATATATATAAGTGTACAGAAAATTTGTTCAAATCTCTTATCCTTGACATCAAAATAAGTTTCAGTACGCGTTAAAAACAGAACTAGTAACAAACACACAAGTTCATATCTAGGTAATGAAACCGTTTCATAATCGGATACGTAGGACGTCTCGCACGACAAGGGGGTGATCGCGGGTGAACAAAATAAACGCGTGCGAGGGTGTATATATCAGTCAGTAGGTCTCTGAGGTAACCTGCTGTTTTTTACTGGGTGAATAGAGTAACGTTCCAGCTATCTGCGTACACAACAACATCGGCAAACGGATGGATATTTCGATCGAAGACAGGCCGCGGTCTCACACGCCCCAAACCCCGTACCGTTATGCCATTAAGGGGTGGTCGACATAACGCAAGCGCTAACTCAAGCTGGATGTACACTGGAGAGAGTTGAAACGTTCGCTTTCGTGTAACGGATTTTTCGTTAATGATTTTCAAATAATATTTGAATTTCATTAAAATAGTCGTGTTTTTAATTATTTGATGATCAGAATTTGGCAATATTGTATTTATTTAATGTTAAGCAAAAATTATATTCACCACTATTTAGTCTAATTAAATATTTTTCATAATATAAATAAATTTATTGTATTTTAATGTAAAATTCAATACATAAATTTTGTATTAATTTAAAAGAAAAAAAAACAATAAAAAGCAAATAAACTTAAACTTGAATATTAATAATTTTTTTTAGAATATTATATACATTTTTATTCAATATTGCTATGTTAATATTTATAGAATTTCTGATATTGTTTGCAAAATTTAAATTAATAAATATAATTTAAAATTAAATTTCTACAGTAAAGAATTTTCAATCATTTTAAAATACTTAAAGCTCTTTTAATCGAAATATATAAATAAAATATTTCAACTGGTTATAAAAATTAAAATTGGAAATTTTAATTATGAGCTTCTCTATTTGATATAAAAAGTGAAATAAATATCTTTAATTAATAAGTACAAGAGAAAAATTATTTTATTATTTATTGATTGAGTGGATGAATTAGGAACATTAAAATAGAATACACGATTTAAAATTTCAAATAAATTGAAATCTCTATTGACCAAAGTCATAAACTTTTATATTATTCATCTAAAAGTGTTAATATTTTCATTAAAATACATACAAGTTGTTTTTATTAATTTATAAAATAACTATATGAACTATGTATTCATTCTACACCAATATTTTATCACTTTATGTATTTCCTTATAATTAAAATGAACGAATTGACACATTTTATTGCTTCTTACGTGTTCTATTCAAATATGGTTTATTTTTGTATTTATTTGGCGGAGTAGCCATCAATCACAAGTTAAAAAAAAATTAAGATAGATCTCATTTATAAATGTTTTAAGATTGTATTCGTTTAAAATATTCATTCGATACTATTTTTAATTTACAAATATCTATATTTTTTTTAAAAAAACATAAAACATATATTAATGATCTTAATTTTATAAATAATCTAATTTTTTACATTTTTTTTATAAAACAATAAATAATTTTGATTTTTTAAAAAAATATTTTAAAAATTTTCAAGGGACTAATAAATAGTATAATTTTGACACATTTCTTAATTTCATATTTCTTTATATTTTTATAACAAAACAAAAGTCTTTATAAATAAATATTCTTTTCAAATATCATATTTTTATCAATATAGTTAATAATTACATACTGTCTATTTTCACTCGTTCATATACTTCAAAACTTTAAACGCTTTCATACATATAAGCGAATAAAAATAAAATACTTTGATTTAGAAACTTTTGTGGTATTTGAAGTAGTTATTTATTTAATAAAATAGCTGTAGTCACAATGTAATAAAATCATTGAAAGGTATTTATTTTTTAAATGACATCAAATTGTTATTTTCATAAGTTTATTCTTATTTAACTTTTTTTTGTTAAACATATTTGAAAGATATGTATTTGTATATAATTATATACATATACAATTATATACATATACATATATATATATATATACATATATATATATATATATATATATATATATATTATATAGCTTATAAACATTTAATTCTAACCATTCACTTTTTATATATCATGCTGATATATATAACATTTATTCAGAATTTACTTTCTAAGGTAATTTTTTCACTAAGACTAAATATATATATATATTTATATATATATATATATAACATTTTCTTATTTAACAAACAAATAGTATATTCATTAATATTCTACAATCCTTTACAAATAAAAATGTAATTTGATTTAAACTTTTTTTAATTGTTATTTTTTTCGAAAATTAGTTATGATTTATTAAGTTAAACCAAATTTTCATTTGCAATTAAAAACATGCCATATTATATTACAAACACAAAATTTAGTTATTATTTATTATTATAAAAATACTTTTTGAATATGTAGACTTATTATTTTTTTTAATTTGTATGAGAATTTTTTTAAATATTTTTCTCTTGTATATTTTTAGTAAATTTATTTAGTGAATTATTTGTTTTTATTTTCCAGTAAAAATAGTGTGGTTATTTATTTTGGTATTTAACATTTTACATCATACTCAAACACACACACACACACACATATATATATATATATATATATATATATATATATATATATATATAACAACTTTCCCATTACATTTTAAAATACTTACAATATTTAAAATATAAAGAGTTAAAAAATTATTCGTTTATTTTGCTCTATCTTTAATCTTTTGTGTTCGTAAAAATACATGTACACATTAAAACATTTTTCATATTTGGAAAAGAGTGGAATTAAGAAATATTCATTTCATTGTTTTCGAAAATTACATTAATTAACACTATTTTCCTCTTATTAGTTATCTATTTTAAAAAATGGTTCAATCAGTTTGCATAAATAATTTTAAAATCTAATCATGTGACAAAAAAAAAATTTGAACCTTTTATAATATAAATTAAGAAATTATGATGTGAAAAATGACAGATAAAATATTTTTATTTCTTTAGGTATTTAGTAAGTTTCAGAAAAATTAATACTATGGATTAAACATCTTTCTCTTTCTCTCTCTCTCTCTCTATGTATATATATATATATATATATATATAAAGCGAGAGAGAGAGAGAGAAAAAGGAGAAAATGTACTATTGTATATTTTTATAAGACAATCATTTAATTTGCATTATATTATATTATGTCAGTAATTAATGAAACAATATAATTTTATCAGTTTTAAATGAAACTAATATTGAATACTGAGTTATGAAATATATTTTACTTAAAAGCTCAATGAATTTAATTTAGATTCATAATTTATAAAAAAATACAAAATAATGAATATTTTGTTTATATTCGTTTTTTTTAAAAAAAAAATCGTTCTTTTTGTTCAAATAATTTTTTCCTACCAATTAAGTAATAAATCTTTCTATAAAACTAAGAAAAACTATTTAATCGCAAAAAATAAGTTAATTAGAATTAATCATATGCAGGAAAAATATGATTATATTTTTTAATATCAATTTTAGAATAAAAACTAATTGAAAATGATAATAATGATATAATATGTGGAGTTTAAAAATGATAATAGAATTTATAATTCCTTAGATAAATGATATGACTTAAAAGAAGTACCCTTACTAAACAGTTATTAAAATTCAAATGAAGAGATAATAGTAAATTTGATTATTGTTTAATGGTAGAAAAATAATAGAAAAATATTATTTTTTTATAAATGGTTGAAATTTTCTTATATACTAGTGAAGAGCTAAATTATTTTATTAATATCATATATATATATATATATATATATATATATATATATATATATATATATATATATAATTAGCCTCAATATATCTACCGATGAATGAAGACTTCTCCCAAAATTTTTCAAATCCATCTATC
Source organism: Neoneuromus ignobilis (assembly GCA_029203775.1). Classification (NCBI taxonomy): domain Eukaryota; kingdom Metazoa; phylum Arthropoda; class Insecta; order Megaloptera; family Corydalidae; genus Neoneuromus; species Neoneuromus ignobilis. The sequence goes on along the minus strand of CP092092.1, from coordinate 26,088,795 downwards.
CAACATCTTTCGTTTTCATTTCACATCGATGAATTTTGACTTATTTCTATCCTATCTATGAATCATTTCTGAATCTGTTCAGATCTTTTTAAATCGTTGAGTTTGAAATTAATATTTTTTTGTTCACCGCTGGTTTTCTTTTTTAGATATTTAAAAGACTAATTTTCATGTTAAATATTTCACTCTTCTAATAACATTTATAACTTTGGATTTTTTAAATCCATTCATTTCTCTTTCTATTTCTACATATAACTCCTAACATCTATTTTTCCACGTTTCTTTGTATTAAATGAAATCACTGAAATATTCTGGTATTCAATGAATGTTTTTTTTCTGGTAGTCAAACTAATATTTTACTACCATTAATTAAAAAATGTATGATATATTGATCAAACCTTTTTCTTCAAACAGAAAAGAATATTTAACTTTTTAATGTAAACATTATTCCAAATTGATATTTTCCAATTTTTAATTTCTCGTTTATTTTATAAACATTCACGTGTGTTAATGGTCTGTTTTAAATATGTATATATAAGATCT